>VXAA01005743.1:116635-194095 GCA_013399115.1 Anseranas semipalmata | reverse complement strand
CTCGGCCGCCGGCCCCCCTGCCGTTGAGCTTCTCCGCAGCTCCCTGCGGAGAGCCCCGAGCGGCCGGGCCTGCAGGGAGCGGGGCTGGCTGCCGGGGGCCGGGGGAGCGGGGCAGGGCGGCGGCGGCGGGGCGGCTCACCTGGCGGCGGGAGGCCTGACTGACCTTCCGCGCTTTACGGCAGACAGGCCGCGGCGCGACAGCCGCCCTGCGCGCTGCGTCACGGCCAATCCCGAGCCCGCCTCCGCATGGAGGGTGGGGTTGAGAGGGGGCTCCGCCCCCTCGCGGAGGCATCGCCCCGCCCCCTCAGCTGCTCCAACCCCGCCCCGGGGCTGGAAGCGGCCCCAGCGCCAGGCCCTGACAGGAATTTTACCTCAGAGGGGGCCTGAGGGGAGCGCAGGGGTGCTGCTGTGGGGGGGAACGGCCTCGTGCTGCCAGAACTTCCACAAAAATGGGTGGAAAAAGGCGATTTGTCCTCTCCCCGGCTTTCACGATCAACAAGGAGACTGAAACCCAACCGAGCTCCAGGTGGAGCGGTTATTTTTGGGAGAACTCACCCCGTAAGCTGCTGGAAGCGACGACTCAAAAAATATAAATACAACAAGTAAAAACCTGCAGACTCTTTTTATTAAATTCTCCCATTTCATCTGTACAGAAAAAATGCACATTATGTTCAGAATCTCAGTAACATCTCAAAATTACACAGCATGAACATGTAAAAAACAAGAAACGGCCAGGATTTTATACACAGAAAGGAAAACAATTTACAAAAAAGTCTTGTTAATGTCACATTTAAAAAAAACTAAGTTCAAACAGCTTTTGCTGTACAATATGAATTCGTTGGGTCTGTTTTGTACACTATTCGGGGAGGCTTGCAATATCATCCCTACCTACTACTCAGAGCTCACTACATGTACCTGCATTATTCCCTCTTACCCTCCCCTACAAACGTTTCTAGTTTCTCTGGTACTTTTTCCAGTCCAACACAAACATTAGTCACAGTTTCTGATCACATCCATTCAGCACAAGTGTCAAAGCATAATCTACGGGCAAAAGTCACACCTTTCCCTTTTCCTCTATTTTAGTATTTTCCAAGCTGACAGCTACACCAGCTCTTCTATTTAGTAAATATACTGGGGGGGGGGGATGTGGTGGGATTTCTAGGTGTAACAATTCGCCCAGGAACAGATCTTTGCTCTTGGTCAGCTATGAAATTAAATTCAGATGTTCTGCAAAGAGAGAACAGCAATCTGCTTCTCACCAGGATGTGGCAATATATTATTATTCTGCCCTGTCCCACACAGGCAAGGTCTGCAGGTAGCATTCAGGAACTGTTTAATGGATACGAAGCAGAATTCTACCAGCATAGGATAGAAACAGCTGCACCAATTTAATTCTTTTCTGTGTGTGAGAATTGGGTCCCCTCCATTGGAATGTGCCCTCACGCAGTAACTCATGAGCAGAGGTGAGCCTGCAGTTTTGGCCTCCAAGTGGAAAGACTGCACAAAGATCAGGACCTGGGAGCTGCTTTTAAGGTTCTAAAGCCCATGCTCAATAGTGTATTTTCCATACAAACCACCACTAAAGCTGTTCGAGTCCACAGAGCTATATTTTAATAGGGACAGAAGTGCTAGGTGAAATGTTCTGATTCCATACCACACTCATGCACTCACACACCCACCTCAAAACTACCTTTTTTAAACAAAGCTGACAAAGTAAAAAAACAAAAAAAAAAAAAAAAAAAAAAAAAAAAAAAAAAAAAGTACTACAATCTCCTCTCAACTAAATAATAAAGTTGTGTTTTAACAGAAGTCACCATCCAACTTGAACACACTTCCTCTACAACATTATCAGATTCAAGTGATCTCTCTGGCTTATCACATTTCTTCCCCACTGTACCCACCCACAGTAAGTTTCTGCACTTAATAGACTCAAGTACCGCTGCGTCATTCGGTCCTCTCCGTTATTTTCACACAATACACTTACTGTGGATTCTTTCAGAGCAAGGTTGGCTACATTTGCATGGATTTTTACATGTCAGATTCTGGGTGAAATGCTTACATTTTATTACAGAATTATTTGAGCTTCATTAGGGCTTTTTCAGCCCTCTTCAGTGAGGCAGACACAGCTGGACATTACTTGGGCCAGAAATATTCTTCCTACCCACATCAGTTACTACAACAGCCTGAATGACAGAAGCAAGGCAGGAGAATCCAAAGTTCAAACTAAGCAAAAGGACTTGATTAGACCCACTAGGTAAACAATAAATAAGCTTATTTCTCAAGATCAACAAGAATGAACACTAATAGGCTAGCCAGAGCAAAGTAATGAGGTGCACATCATGCACAGTCCTCCTTCCCCATGTCATCTGCACACATGCCACCATTCAGAAATACAACTTAACCCTCACAGCAGGAGGAAAACAGAGCTGCATGCCCTGCTGGTTACCAGAAACCTACCCTGTCCATATGTTCCCAGGAGCCGTACAGCTGTGTGGGATGCAGCCTTCTCCACCGAGAGGTGAGGGTCAGAAAGAAGAAGGGGTACCCTAAGTTCTACCACACCAACGCTCTTGGCTGATCACAGTTATTTCTAGTACTTTCCATTAGAGCACAGAAGTTAAAAAGGCTTCCTTACATTCAAGGCAACATCAGAGGTTCTTAAAACCATTTATTTCTTTTCCTGCAATGGAAAATTGTTACCTGCAGGCAAGATGTTGTGCTGGCAACAGCACAAGCAGGTTATTTTTGGAAGAGTACTTGTGTGGGTTTCTGTGCTTTTGAGACCTCTAGATTTTGAGGTATATACATGAAAAGGAGAACATTTCAAGATTGGGATTAGTAAGTTTCTAGTCACAAAAAAAGCAAATTTGGTCATTAGCATTGTCAGGAGTCCTGATTTTGAAACATGGGGAGTGTAATGCTTAATGATAAAATGGCCTGGATCATTTGACCAGTGTCACACCTTTAAAAGGTGGGTCTCTGCCCTTACAGCGACAAAGGACGTTTGAGGGAATCGTGCAGAAGTTTATTTAGAATCCTACCTTTCCTCCAAAGGGCCCCGTGGCGCACACCCAGGACACCATCGCAGAGCACTCACACTGAACCAAGCTCACCCAGCAGGGATTGTGCCCGCAGGCAGCCAGGCAATGAGAACGCTGCTTGAAAGAACAGAGTGCACACCTTGCATGCAGTGGCTACGACTAGCCACACATCTCAGAGAAGAGCATCTGTTCTAAACCATTCAGGACATCTCTAACAAAGCTGTCTGTTCTAACAATTCACAAGTGTCACGCCAAAATATACCAGCACATTGTCTCCAAAGCCAGCAAGAATACAGGAAGCTTGGTGCCTGTACCTTAACCTTCTCCAAATTAAAAAGCGAAACAAACAAACAAAAAGCACAGAAAGCCTTATATCTGAAAGTAAAGAAGCTTTCTTCAGAGCAAAACATGGTTTACATTCAGAGCTATGGCTACAAACCTACAATTTTCACTGCAATGCCATTTGGAATTTAGTGGAAGATGCTACTTCTAAACAATAAATCACCTTAATTAGGCTTTTCAAGCTAATCAGGTTACAAAACGCCTTTTCAGAAGTCACAGCAGGTTAAAAATCCTCTGATAGCAATTTAATTACGCCTGATAGACAATCAAGAAGCAGGGCTTGTGCCACGCAAGCAAGACTGCACACAATGATTCCATTTCCCTGCAGCTCTGTGAACGCACCCATCTCTACAGCAGTAATTTAAGCACTTAGGCTGTCACGCGAAACAACCTTTTATAATTGCCAAACTAACATTTGTGGTGTTATACACCTGTGCTACCTCAAGAAATGTCATCAAATGTCCCTTTTCTGTTCCAGTTCACGTTTACAGAGGACCAGTTAAGCTCCATTAGCACCAGGGAACAGGGGTGAGAAAAGAATTCAGGTTTCATTTCTGTTCTAACAACTTCGCTGGAATCCTATCACACACACACTGCTGAATGTTCATTGCTCAGACTTTCTCTACCCCTTGCTTTATGCTCATAATACTTTGCCTTAGAGACAGAAGAGCTCATGAAAAACTCACTAGCGTAGCAGGTCAAAGACTGTATCACTAACAGTTTGCTGTCCATCCTCAGAGTGGGATGAAGGGATGTTTGCGAAAAGCTTCAGTTTGTACACTTTTCTAGCACTTTGCAGATGCAGCAAAAGCCATCACGGTATTTTGTACATGCCAATCTGTACACGCAGCATCATGAGAATCAGCTGGTCCATGGTCCAAAACGTCTCAACACCATCTCCCCCGTCCTTCTAGAGAACAAAGCAGAGAACTGGAAATGTCAGATCTTACCTAGCAGTGCACTAAGTGGGAAAATCAAGTTACAGTTCAAGCATCAGCCCAAGTGGGACAGTTTCAGGCGCATGATTTTTACTGCAGCACACGCAGGTGAGCACATCGGAAAGGCTAATAAAGTATATCCTACTGTACACATTGACTCTCGTGCAGTCACTTCTAGGTTTCACCAACAGCCTCAATCTATGTCCTCAGGTTTTGGCCACAGCACGTGGCTTCTGACCTCCACTGCTCCTTGCACTTGAGGAACAAAGATGGTAAAAGGCCACAGCTACAGGTGCAGCTTTTCCAAAACACCTTCTTTGGGCTCTCAGGTATGAGTATCAGGTTCTGGAAGCATAACTATATAGCTTAAGTGCGCACATTGATGGTAACAACGTGAAAGCCATTTCCCTTAAGGATCCAGATGTTTCTGCCTCTCATACAATACCCATTATCTTCCCATCCTCTCCTGCTTGGCCTTCTGGACCAGCACCTATGTCCTACATCCCAGGAAACACCAGTTGCTATCCTTATCAATTGTAGTTGTGGAAAAACTAAAAACACTCTTCAGTGCTACAATTCAAATGATTGAGACCCAGACAGGTCCGTTACAAACCACTGCACTAGCCCACAGGTAGCCATTTGACAGAGAGTATGTTGAGCGTTCAGTCGCATTCTGCATCACTGACAAAGCACTGTATTGCCAGGGTGTCAACGCCATCTGTATATAGTTAATTTGGAAGGGTAATAGCTTAGCAGCAGCAAGGTAAAATAAAAGGAGTGTTAAAATTTTACTGCACCATCCCTAATATAAAAGTTGACCGAGTAACTGATCCGGGCACTTAATGCACACTGACAGTAGCACTGTACACTACCGACAGGCTCTACATGCCTCGTGTCTACACCGTGTCTTTAATCTACCGAAATACAAGTTGTACAGCTCACATGAGTATTTGATCCTGGTCAGTATTTTATTCTATCTCGTGAGTGGCAGAGGAAGAAAGGGAGGACATCTTTTTAGCCAAAAAAATCCACAGTAACAAAAGCAGAATATTCACTAGAAGATGACACCAGTGACTGGTGTCCTTAGGTTGTCCAAGACTATGCTCTGAAGATGCTTTACATAAGATGAGCAAGATGTCCAAAACAAGGCCAACTGTGGTGTAAGATGCAATTTACCCTTTAATTTCCTGCCTCAATTTCACCCAGCCACAGAGGATGACTATATTTCAGTATGAACCATTACCTAAATCATATAGTTGGTATGCAGATATATGTCTTTCTTTAAAAATTTACTTAAAAACTGCTTGAGCTGCAGGTCATATCAGTCTGATTTGGAGAGTGAAGGCAGTTCCAACGGTACAACAGAGACTTGTCTACAGGCAGGTAAACGAGAGTCTGCTAACAAAGGGGTAACAAAAGCTGCTGGCTGGGCTGCCAATGTTGCACACAAACTTTCATAGGATGAAGATGCTGTGGATGAGATCCAGGATGGGAAAAGTGAGCCAACACCTGCTGCTGTTCTAATTTTTTTTNTTTTTTAATTCTCCTCTCACAAGAGGGGGTGGGTAGACTATACAGAGGAGGGCTGTACAAAACTGGGCACTGGGCAGGCATTTCTTCAGCAGGCAATCCAGGCTCTACCTGTCCTTGAGCTCTCTTGTCACCCGCTTGGTGATGCGTCCACACATCAGGCCGATCAGGAAGAGTACACAGATGCCGACAGTGATCACAGACAATATGTAATTCTTGGATGGAGAGGTCATAACTTGCATGGCAAGGTCAGAAAAGCCTTCCGCTGGTGCAACCTAGGGATGAGAAGGGAATAAATGAGCCAAGCTGCACTTTTCATATGACTCAGCCTCATTATTCGTAAGGGTTAGTGTCTGCTATTGCTATGGCCTCCTACCACAGTCAGGCTTGGCCTGAACCACAAGCAAGCAGGCCTGTTATGTTGCATCTGAAGGAGCGGCTGCTCAGGAGACAGCTTTGTAACAGGAAGCTCTGCTGACCCTGTTTCATTGCCCCAGACCTTCGCCACAGGAGACCAAGCCCTGTGTGCACGAAAGACAGTTTAATTCTGCTCTGTCAAGAATGCATCCCAGACGTGGAGAAACACAAATATACAAGTTAAAGAAATAACAAGGCCTGGTTTTGTTTTTTTCTGGACTAAAACCTCAAAATGCTAAAATTCAAAGACAAGAACTTCCCTACAGTTTTCAATAAAATAGCTTGCAATAGAAAAATCCAGCACCAAAAAATGAGGGAGTTTCCTGAAATCCATGACATATTCACCTTTGCAGCATAGCTCCACATTTCAATACGATCATTAAGGCGTTTCTTGCATTCAGGTTGCAACCTCACACGCTTATCTTCCAGAGCTTCCATTAAGCATGACATTTCTGTAACGCGTAGAAGATGGGGTTACAAAATAGAAACAGTGTCTTCAACAATATGCTATGGAAAGACTGCTGGAAAGAAGTGTTTTAGTTCTACTAGAGGCTGATTGTTACTTTTTTTTTTTAAACAGACTAGTTAGTCTGATAAATTGTATGCAAAGCCCTGTTTTCCCCTTGAAGCTAGCAATTTAATTAAGATTCATGATTAATACTACATTGAGACAATTCTGACTTATAAAAAGATTGACATTACATATCCAAGATGTAGTTCATGTGATTTAGACATTTTAGAAAGCTTCATAAATTTGCACCTTCAGTGAGCTGTTCTTTAAATTCTGTGCTACTACCCTTTAAGAGTCAAGAAGATCAAATTTAGCTCAGGAAAATCCACAAATGCATCTCCTTTGGCTTGTTAGGAGTTTCTCTTGGTCACCAAAAACGTTTTGGAAAGGTTTCACTTCCTGCATTTTCACGTAGTCCTTGCAAAGGAAATGAGATCACAATGTTCTGGGTGCCTACAGAGTGGCTTGGCAAATTCACAAGCTCTTTTATAAGCTCATATATGAGACACTGACACAAAATTTTTGTTTTATATTTATAATGCCTTACTTGAATAATCCCTAATTGGATGACTTCTGCTTTGCAGTGATGAGTTATTTAGTTCATAGCAAACAGGCTGTAAACTTTAAACTAACTCCAGACTTTTTAAACAATTGTCTGAAGTTCAAACACTCAGCGGCAGATCCCCCTCTAAGCCACAGGCTTCTGCGTATCTTCAGTGCAAAGACATTAGAACACACATCAAAAGAATTAAGACAAAACAGGAAATAAATAAAGGATATCCAGAGTTTCAGAAAGGCATTCAGTAACCGCCATAAAAGATAACAACCAGGAAAACATTTACTTGCTATTTTTAATGACAAACTCGGGAAGATGGGAAAGTTCACAAGTTTTTAACCCACTTGCATTTCGTAAAAAGCCATATATACACTATCTAGCTAGCTAACATCATAGCAGCAACAGTGCAAGAGCTTAACTTCAAACAGGAAGAGAATGGGTTAGGAAATATTTAATATTTCAACTGGCTGGAACCTGTTGAACTTAGTCCTAGAGGACTTGAAACAGTTGACAAAATCTCAAAGCCTTTAGCAGATAGGTGAACTTAGAAAATAAAGATTACCTATCCTCTATAACATTGGAAAAGAAAGACTTGTTATATTTAAGCAGAGAAGAAAAATAAGAGGATCAAAGGACTTCAGTTTAATTTTACCTGTCAAATATACCGAAACAAAGAAGCCAACCATGGACAAATACTGACACGAACAAAGAAGGATCAAGGAGATTGGCTAAGAATAAATCTTGTGAAACCAAACCGATTTGCTTCTGTTAGAGAGGCAGCTTAGTTCCAGTGCAGCTTTTGATACAGTCTAATGTAACACTGTTATAAGCTTGAGAGCTGTACCCTGTATGAAGCTGATACAGGATGGAGATAAACATCAGTGAAAAATTGAGTCCACTTACTCCAGTCCATGTGTACTAAGAGCTCGTTTTCAACAGGATTTAACTGAGCAGGGATTTCACAGAAGGGTTACGGATCTAGTGTCACACGTTTTTCAGTAATCACATGAATAATGGAACATAAAATATTCTCTTTAAAAATGGCAGATAAGGCTGCAAGAATATTACTTTAGGATTGAAGAACTGATCCTGCCTTGGGCAGAAGGGAGGACTAGAACACTTCTAGGTACACCCCTCATCTGGTGGCATCTACCACCTCTGCAGCAGTTCCACCTCATTACCCACAAAGGACCAGCAGAAATATCTGGTACTTAAGATAATGCCGGCAAGAAAATGCTGCTTAAGGCCTTCAGGACTCAGAGGTTGCATGAGTAAAGCACAAGCACTTACGGCGTCCTCTCCCTGGTGGAATAGCAGCACAGTGGTGTTTGATGTCTAGGGCACAGGCTGTGTGCAGCACTGGGTCCACGAATATGTCTGCTTTGCTTTCTTTCAGCATGTTGAGCACTTCCTGGGGAGGGAGAAATTACAAGTACATCTCAAAAAAAAAAAAAAAAAAAAAAAAGAGAGCGAGAACAAAACAGCATAGATCATACTGCTCAATGTTTCTGAAAGGTGCACCATCTTTCTACATCCAGGATCATAAAAGCAACACTGCCACTGGATAGGGGTATGAATGCTGGTTTAGGCTGGATTAAGTGTTCTGCTTTACGAGGGTAAGCATAGTTACGTTCACTAAAATAACCATATTAATCTAAAACACGAAGTCAATATGCCAGGGCTCCTTCAGCTGGAATTGAAGTAAGGTGCCATAGCCACAGGGGCTGTTCATACAGCCCTTGATCACAGCCAGTGCCTAGGCCATACTCAGTGTTCAGGAAGCCTGGAATGGAGGCACCAACAAAAAACAGATTAGTAACAAGAAACTTCGGCAACTATAACCAAGGAAGGATCCAAGCCTGAAATTGCAAAGTAGGTGCTGTAGGTACAATTTTCATGGGCAAATTGAAATTGAAATTTGCAGAGCTCTGGCTTCACACTGGCTATAACATGGCCTGGGCTGTGATCTGGAAAAATACTCAAGTACCAACTTCTGCAGGGACAGGATGCCTTTTAGAGCACTTTACTTCCATTACCTTCTTGCACATTTCAGTTTTTATTTTCAGCAGATTCACTTTCAGACATTCTTCCACCTGCCCAGTCTGTTCCTGAGCTGCTGCTTCTTCAGCACACAAACTGGAAATCTATTTTGAAAGAGGTATTTTACCATGAGTATTTCATAACAATCACTGGTCCTTTTAACAAACTGATATCCCAATACATTAGTTCATCAGAGGGTACAGCTAGAAAACACGAGCTACTTTACCCCCAAGAATCCCCTGAGCCAAACATGACCTGGCTCATTCAGTATGCATACCCTTCAAAACGCAACAGCATGAAGTCAATGTTGCTGTACCGAGAGGAAGAGGAGGAGGCAGGGAAGAAAATAGCATAGGAATACTGTTAAGGTATGAAATAAGCAATATTTGAGACCCGGCTTCTCTAGGCTATTAAAAGTGAAAAGTCAAAAATCTGTCTGTATTCCAGTTAAGGTTGACAAGACCAGAGAGCAACTACTGCCCACCATCCTTCCCCCCCACTCTTTTTTTTTTTAAATACAACAGCAAAGCAGTATTTTTCCATAGTCACAAGTACTGATGAGAAGGGACTTCATGAAACACAAATGGAGTTTTCATCCTCAATAAGCAACTGCAGAGCTACTTCTCCTACCTCTTCTGAACAGTGCATCTGAAGCTGGGGATCCAGACGATAATCAAGAGCCGATTCCTGGATTATCACTCGAATTTGGTCCTCGCAGTCTGGAGAGAGACGCTATTAAGCGGAGAAAGTCATTAACCCACTCAATCACCTTTATTTTCATAAATCAATCACCTTGCATTTTAAGCTGTGTATTCTGTAATAGCTGTGTAGGAGCATAAAGACTCATTTATGTACAGCCTCTTACATATATTGAACACACCACGAGTCCAATTTTAATTTGTTATTCAATGAGAGTTGCGCAGCACAATCCTGGGCAGTCTCTGATTTGCATTCATCAGCTCTACTCACCTGGTCTGCATATTTCAACTTCAGGCATGAGATGACTTGCCCCTCCAACTCTGTATCATCCTTAGCCCTATTCAGGATATTTTGGCAGAATTTTGGTATGTCTGCTTTGCAGGCCTTCCTGAGCACTGGATTTAAGCGGTAATCTAACCAGGAAAGATCACAGAACTTCATTAGAGTACACATCTCCTCAGATCATAGAACGTAACACTCCAAGAGAGATTTGATAGATGTTTCCTGGATGACGTCGTTTCTCCCATAAATTTAATTTTGGGGATAAAACAGTATTTTTCCACTAATTATTTTTAACTCGTGAGGTTAAGTCCTGCTTCAGGAGTAAACCAGACCTAATAATGCATGCTGACCCTCAAGAACTTGGCAGAAGAAAGTACGTGTGCACTTACAACTGTGAAAGAAAATAAAATGAAGCCAATATTCTTTCAGCCATGCAGACCATTCATCAGCTCAAGAAGGCAGTTAAGATTTTTTCAGAGGAGGATACCTGTGTTCTGTGTAATCTGGCGCTTGGTTATCATTTGCTTGCATTTAGGATCCATCACTTCACTGTTCTTGTTTTGTTTCAAACACTGCAACATATTTTTCGAGTCTGCTTCTGGACAGAAGCGCTACAAAAAAAAAAGTCCAAGTTTCATCACTAAACGCTTGAAACAACAGGTACTCATGGAAGAGAAGAACCACGCGCCCAACCTGGAGGTATACAGAACTCCATGCTCCCTAGCCCCAGTATATCCTACTAACAAGAGCAGTGCAGCCCTCTAAATTGGCCAGGGGCATGGATATCCATGCTTACAGAGCAAGCACTGAGCTGTACAGTCTTGACTAGCTTCTAGGCTGCAGCTTGCGTTGGTAGTATCAAGAGCAATTTGCCTTTATTTTCTGTTCTTAAGTTACAGCACATCTTTGCAAGAAATGCCCATCGAACTAGGTCCCACACCAAGCTGCTTTCATTCCCCTTTATTATGCACACTGCTGTTCTGCACAAATGCTGTCTGGACAAAGTGACAAGTAAAACTTCATTAGTAGCATTCTGGACAAATTAAGATCACATATAACCAGAAAGCTGAGAACAGGTCACTGATACTAACTTGCCCATTCCTGTCCTGAATTAGATAGTCAAAAGCTAACCAGCTTATCCAAAATTCAGACCACGTTATTTGTTTCTTCTGTTAGAGACCAATTCTGCAGCACTAAGATAAGGCTGTTGCGTTTTCTAATCCTCACTGTTTTGGTGCAGTTACAGGTCTTCCTTTAAAAGCACAGATCTGTTCTGAAGAGCACTAAATTCTCAAGATGTTCTACTTCAGCCCCAGTACGGAGTCAGAGTACCACGTATAGACCACTCATGCTAGTTTGGGGCTTGCAACTCTGGCTACTATGCTAGAATGTCTTGTATTAACATTCACTGCTGCCTTCCATGTGGTACCACTTTAAGACCACATTTCTGATTTTAAGCAAGTTTTTGCATTATTTTGCCTGCTCTATCAGTTTGATGAAAATCTGCACGCACCAGGGCAGCAGTGAACTGAAGATGTTACTCCTCTCTGTAATCAGTGTACAGGCTTTGACCAGATATTTAGAGGAAGTAAAATTAAAAGAACCCTGAAGAAACCTCAGCCTGATTCAGAGTTAAGAATCCGATTACTTTGCATAAAAGCAATCACACTTCTGAAACAACACAGCCATTTTGTAAGAAGTCTTCATGGAAAGCTCAAAACAGATAGCTTAAGACACTGATAGGCTCTCATATCCCAACCTCGCCCTCTTAAATCAGCACACTATCCATCACCTTGATCATCTGCTTGCAGACTCTCATGAGCGTGTAGTCCAATTCTGGATCCATCATCTCTGTCTCCTGCAGTTTAAACACCTTCTGGTGGCACCGGGTACTCAACTGTTTCTTGATTTCTTTCAGGCATTCAATGATCTAAAACACAGTAATGACAACCATGACAGGGACACTGCTGGCATGATTCTGCCATATGCTGCTCCAAACCGAGCTATGTGCTCCCCTCTTGGCTTACTATCTTCACCTGATTTGTGCAGTTAAGTTTACGATACCCAGTATTTATCAAAAAAGTGATTACCAGTGCTGATACCCACCACTTTTTTTAAGCTCATCTTTTCCCACAAATTTAATGAAATAAAGGTCAGCTGGACTTGTTCCAAAACCCCAAACCTCATCTTGCAGGTTACACCTAAGATATCTCCAGCAACATTTGCAGTAACCAGCAGCTAATAGCTTAAAATTAGCATTAGCTGAGGAATGCATTGCTCACAGCATTGCATTCACCCAGTATTAATGCTTGTGAACTAGTAAAAAAAAAAAAGTAAATGCTCCAAAATACTCACAAAAGATTTCAGTGATATCAAAATGAAAACCTAAACCTGCATTCAGAGACAAAAATGATCTTCACAAGTTTTCGGAAATGAAAGTACAAATTAAACTGTGAATTATTAATATGATCCATTACCTGAGCATTGCCATAGGGCACATTTTGGCAGTAATTCTTGATGTCACTTTTACAAGCCTCATATAGTTCTGGTTCAAGTCTGATATCCTCGGTCTGCAGGATAAATTACAATACAGAGTTTTAACTACGACTAATAGAGTTTAAACAGAGCCCTCTACTTACAAAAAGGAAGCAACTGTCACAACAGGCAGGTCAGTACCTTTGAATTTAAGGTTGTGGGGGGTAAGAAATGGTGTCAGTGGGAACTCAACTTCACAAATCCATAAGTGGATCAGTTTTGTGTGGTGGTTTGATTTTTGTTTTGTTTTTAACACTAAAGAAAGGCTTCTCTATTTAAACTGAATTCCAGAGCTAAGAAGCTGTTTTCCCTGCTCCTCCTGAAACAGCATCAACACAAAGGTCTGAGACAGTTAAAATATTTTCAGGTGAAAACTAAAAGACATTTGAATAGCCAACCATCTGTGGGGTGATCTGGAGGACATGAAGGAAGGTTCCTGCTTTTAGTGATGCTCAGCATTTGAATTCTTCCACACAAAGGCAAGGGCACTGCCTCTTCTGATAGGGGCCTACTAAAAGGTGAAGCTTTAACACCCAAACTACTGGACAAAGACCTCATGAGTTTATTGCTGTGAGTACTGCAGCAGGAAGCCAAGAGGCAGCCTTGCATACTAGAACAAGTGCTACTCTTATTTATGCACTGAGCAACTTAGAGAAGCTGGAGTCAAAGTGATTCATCTGCTCTTCTTTCCTCAGTCTGTAAAATGAAGCTTCTATTCTCTCCTAGAGGACTTTAAGGACACCAGCACATGTAGCACATTGCTACCGAATGCTCAACATCATCGTTTCTAGCTGAAATTCCAATGACCACTTAGCCTTCATGAGACTATATATAAGGCACTGAAGTAGACAATCATTATTTTCACTGTGAAGGTCAATTGAGCCTGGTGTTGTAAGAGAGGAGTGAAAAAAATAAGTTAGATACATCTTACAAATGAGCTTCATTTTTTTCCAGGGTGGACAAACCAGGAAACTGTGATTGAAAGTCCTTGCTAGAAGAGCAGGCAGATCAAGAGTTTCATGCATGTTTACCATCTCTAGCTCCTCAACACGCAGCTGTTTGCGGCACTTCAGAGACACCCTGTGCTCCTTGGCATCCTGCAAAGTATCATTGCGCACAGTTGTGCTCAGACAGATCACTACATCCACCCTGCAGAAAAGAAAAAAGGGTTTTTTTTAAACCCATGTACTCCTCACTTTGATCAGCCAAGACTGGTGTTGGATCACCACATCAGAGAAATTGACACCAAGAATCTAAACATAAAGTCCTCAGGCATCTACGGCTACTTCTAGCCTGGGTACAGCTCTATATAAAGTAACTGGATCGCAGTTAAAACCCCCTAAATCTGATGATAGCTAACTGGAGTCTAAATCAGCAGATGCAGTAATATATTCAAAATCCCACCACACCCCCTGCCCAGCAAGACCTGTGCTCTTAAGTCACTGAGCACTTCAGAAAAGCCTTACTTAACCTCAGAAATACATGATGAAGGTGAATACCTACATGGCATTGCAAACAACTATTTTGCATTAAGGGAAGGGCATCTATATCATAAAATGCAAATAGTCTTGCTACCCATGAACAGGACTGACCTTGTGTGTGATTTCTCCTTACATCATTAGAGAAGGATATTAAAAACTTTCTACTGAAAAGAACAATCCAGCTAAGGCAAGTGCAATATTTTCCTTTTCCAGATCAGCAACTGAAACATTGGTAGCCTGTATCTTAGAAGACGGTGAATCTAGCAAGGATATAAAACACCCTGGGACATGCAGACCACCGATTGTAATCATTAGCTATTTTCAGAGCAAGGAAAACAATAAAGAGGAAGGCTCATATGCAAAAGCAAAGCAGAAGTACTTTTTGCAGATACCTTAAGCATCTGCAGAACACAGGCACTAAAGGAAAACACAAAAATCAGCCTTCAGAGGAAGTCCGATGTTTTCTGTCACACCATGAAATATCCTGTAACTTTCTTAACATTTATACAATTAGGCTGCTGCTTGGTTAGGCACTACATACTTTTTTTTAATGTTGGGGCAAAGTTTCAGCACATCCTCCTTGCAAGCCATTTTAAACTTGTATGAGAACCTAAAATCTTTCATTTGAACCTGCAGGAGAGAAAAGAAATGAGAAATTTTGGTCACCTGGAGGAAAAACAAGTACATGCTGTCTGAAATCACACAATCAGCAAACATTTTTGGCCACAACTTATTCACGTGGAAGCAACGGGGATGCGGTAACGCTGAAGAAGCTGGGACCCTGTCTACCACATGCCAGGGAGGAGGAGGGCCTGAGAATAAATCATCTCCAGAAGTGACCATTTATGACCAGGCATGCAAGTACAGCTGTCTGAATTCACAAAAGCAACTTCAATACAATTGGAAGCCAATCTCAGAAAAGGAAGGGGTTTCATAGTTAGCTAATTCCTGTCAACACCCTCAACAAAGAGGACCAGTTTCCACTGATAGCATAGAAAAGCACTACTTACCAGCTGGAAATGAGTAACTCCGATTGCACATTTTTCATTCATTTCCTTCTGGTGTTTGTTCTGTATTAGACACTCCATCAGGTCCCCAGAATCAATCTGGTTATCCGCAACCTCCTGAAGGACACATGAAAGGCTTAAAAATGAGTTACTCCTGCGAGTCATGTTTTTTTACACTATTTTAGCCCACCGTGACCAGGAAGTAATTGAGAGCAATGGAATTTACAGTCTCACTCTTTTGTGAGCTTATACTCACCATTAACTGGCCACATACCACACAAGCATTTATAGATACAGCTCAGAAAAGAATTCTCAGATGCATGCATGCTTTACACTCAGGCAGGAGAAAATAATGCAGAGACTCTATGCTTACATGAAGTATTACAGTTAGGTGCCTTCACTGCTCTTTAACTACTCAATCCTACAGCAATGCAGGAAATTATTTCAGCAATGTGAGCAGCTGCACATAGAGGAGTGGCTAGATGCACTGCTCAGGGGGCAAGGGCAAGGAGAAGTTTAATTTCCAATCCACTGCGACGAGTAACTTTTCCAATTACAGGGCAATTTTAGTCTTCAAACTCCAGCTTTTGTGCTGGGGCTCTGACAACAGCAAAAGTACTATATGGAAATGAGAATTCTTGTGTTGCCCCCCTCTCACTCCTCCAGAGACTTTTGTAACTGCTTACTTCTGATTTTACCTTTGAAGTGTAGAAAGTACGTCAAGAACTAATATTAAAATTGCCAACCTTTCCCACAGTGTTCTTTCCCAAAGATATTCAGACTATTGAGTACTCACGTGACAGAATGTCTGGATAATGGGCTCACATGCTCTCATCAACAAGGCTTCAATTTGAATGTCCTGCACAAAATATGAGATATTTTATTTTCACAGTAAATGGGCAAGGAAAAAAAAAGCTCCAGAAAAAACTGATACAAGTTAACTCAACCCAGTTTAGAGGGCTTTGTTCAGATGCAATCCAGACAGCTTCACCCTTCAGTTCTGGAAATGCTAGGGTTCACTGTTGTCAACAATGTGGTAAATGCAAGACAAGCCTTCCAGATTAAGGGATGAGCCTGGCCTCCACAGATTAAAAACCTCATTGCTTGTATAATTTAGCCAGTCTCCTCCAAATTGGATACTGCTGCACTAGAAGTCACCCTACACTTAGGCAGGAGTTAAAGATTAATAATAGTTCTGAGCAAACCATTTGTAACCGCTGGAAGGAAGTATGCCCTAGGGCACAACACTAATTGAAGAGGTACAGGGAACAATTTGGAGCAAGATACTCAAACATGCAGCTTCATAAAATAAGCAAAGCTGCTGACCTCACTGAAAAACCCTAAGTGACGTATCTGGTAGTTATTTCCTGCAAAATATTTGGGACCCAGAAGGAAGTTGCAATATGGCACTCAAAATAACTTGCAAGTAGAACAAAAAATGAAGTCCCAGAACATATTTTGACTTGTACTAAAGGTAACTGGGTTACATGCTCAAGACATCTTAGCTTCAGTACCATAAGCTATTATAGGCTGGTGATGGCATTTCTCCTGCTTACAATCCTTAACTGTTGTTCAATTCTCTTCCTCGAGAATCCCCCATGAAAACTAACACTGTACAGGGTAAAAAGGATGGCTTCTGCTTAATCCCACAAATCTGCATTTCTGCAGCTACTTTATTTTATTTTATTTTTTTTAAAGTACTGTCAAAATGATATGTATAACTAGACGTGCTCAACTCTTCCCTTTATGGCAGGCTGGAGACTGCTCACCTCAGACTCCAGCTCAGTAAGGTTTCCCACTATGTCTCTGCAATCAGATACCAAGTCATCAAGATGGTCCTGAAGGCATTCCAGTTCCTATAAAAACAGACATTTCAGCATGTGGTCCAAGAACCCAAGTTCAAAATTTGGGCCTGAAATAGTGCAACACACATGAAACTGCCTTCCTTTTCGTAAAGTCTTAAATCTCATTTAATGCTACGCCTGCTACTGGCACCCCCAGAGCAACCACTTCATCAGGTGACCTTCCATTGACAGAAAACCTTATTGCCAGGGTTGATCTGAAAGGCAGAGGGCCTTACACAGGGCTCTGAAGTTTGAAACCAGCTGATGAGAATTTCAGAGCTGATGAATTATATCAAGACATGTCATCTTCCTCCTTAAAAAGCATCACTTTCATAGTTCAGGGTCTTAAACCAGATACTCAGCACCATTTTCCTTCCTACCTTTGCCTCTTACAATATCATTTGGTGAAAAGAATCAGTAGTCTTACAACTTTACTTACACAATAAATGGAGGATTACAAGCAAAATCCCCAAAATCTGCACTCTGGCAACAAGTATTAGAACTCAAATGCTGTCAATAGACCAATCCTTCATTTCTCGAGGAGGAGCCTCCCAAAACAGCATGTTATGCGAGAGTAGTTAAACAATTGCTTTGAGCCAATATCAGTATTTTCTTTTTGATTATTAACAGTTCTGAATACGGGGAATGTTGCATTTTTCTATTTGATAATGATATAATCTCTGAAAAAACAGATTTTTCCATTCAAATGAAAAATATGCAAACAATTTTTCTTAAATTGCACAATTTTTGCATGTTGCGTAAGCATGTCAGTTTGAATTCCCCAAACTCAGTCTTGGTGGTTTTTGTTTTGGTTTTGCTTTGTTTTGCAGGGTATGCATGTAGTAACGATTTAGAACATCATGGTCTAAAACGTTACCGCTTGTCCTCGAAAGTTGCATGATGCACTTTCACTTCTGGAATATCACATTTAGTTTGCCCTTTGCATAACCTTAACGAGGAGTCAATTACCCAAACTTCCAACCTACGATAGACACTTCAAAAAGTCAATGGTCTCCTTCCCTACAGCTATGCTAGGGCAGAGCAATTTAACATGAAAGTATTTGTTGAAACTTTGTTAAAGAGCAGCAGATGTTAGTTCAGTTCTGTATAAACACAGGAAGCAAGCCAGTATTTGCCAAATGGGAATGGGATAAAGTTTATGTGGGAAATGTCAAGCTTGTAATAGAATATTACAAATAAGAGTCAGGGTGGGGTTGCTTCAATAAAGTCCTTCTCATTAACCAGCCCCTTTCCCCACTCATTCTACTCACATTTGAATTGCTGCAGCCATGCTGTTGGTGCAAAGCTTCTTCATATGACCTCAGTCTAGTGTAGATTACATTTCAAACTGCATGCATTTTTAATATATTCTGGGCTATAAAGAGACAACTAGCTACAAGATACTCCTTTATCCCAACCTCCTCGTGCCCTTCCCACCCTTCCAGCTTTGAAAACGAAGCAGCAGTTGCACTGTGTACAGTACCTGCCCTGTCTCTGTTTTTTCACTGCACCACTTCCCCAAGTCAATCATGCACTTGTCCTGGAGGGCTGGGTCCAGTTTCACATCCATGGCACGCTGGTGGAGGATTCGCTGTACCTCCGCTCTGCACTCCCGTGATAGCTGCAAAGAGGGCAAAGAGCATTTAGCACATGAGGTCTCTAAATCCGTACAATGCAAACAAGAGGCTGCCAGGTGATTTAACCAGGAATGACCACAGAATGCCATGCCATCAGCGATCCTAGAAAGTACAGGAGTCCTCTACTGCTCAGCACGAGCCTCAGCATGCTGGGGCCCACACAAGTGACCCAGGCTCCAAGAGTCTAAAGTTTTGTCATTCTATCTTGGATGGAGACTCCCTTCTTTCCATCAAAGGAAATTTTATATTCTTATTTCAAAAGCAAAGGGAAGGTTTAAGATGTCAAAGCTGGTCCCTAGATTCTGTTTCATCGCCCTCTTCATTCAAACCGACGGGCTACTTACGGAGAAGAAAGCCAGAACGGCTCGTGTTCTCAACACCAAAAAGGGAAGCCCAGAATGAAGCGATATAGTCCAGCTACAAATTCTTTTCAAGACTGAGGAAGAGACTAATTGTAGAAAATCAAGGGATACTGGTACGGCGCTTGCCAGACCTAACATGCACTGGTCAAAGCTCAAAACTTCACACACACAACTTCCAGTGCTTTGGATCTCAGCTGGCATTTTACAGACAGCACTGCAAAAAGGTACAGATATAACCTCTGATGAGTTTGCTTTCAAACACTAAATTTCAAAGTGACAGCTGCTCCCTTAGCCTACTTTCTAAAAGAAAGATACATTTAAAAGCCTTCTCTCTCTCTGATATTATTTGCAGGGTGGCCATAGATTTCTTCGGTCAGCACTAATATAAAATGGAATTAAAAAGTCTCAACTCAGCACACTAAGCAACTGCATTAAAAAAAATTATTCCTACAAGAGAGACGCTTTCAATCAATACTTGACCTCTGCCACAACAGACCTTTTATATCAAACCAGAGAAATTTATTTTTAAGCCAGCCCATTGTGTAATCCCACCAACTCCTAGGGGTGGGGTACAGTACAGTGCCAAAAGAAATGGAACAGAGTACCCAGCTGATTTCAAGGGAGTGTCTTGACAAAGGCACGAGAGGGCAGCAAACTTGAAAAGAGTAGCTCCAAACGCAACAGATGTGATTATGGTGGATCTCCAGATTGCAGGGCAGCAAGTCAGATCCCTACTCTCTTCTTGAAAGACAGCACCGGCACATTTACCAGTACAGTATACTCCAAAGAATTGAAAGCATGCTTTATATCAATAGGAAGAATTTAACAGACTATAATCTGAAGTTGCACTCAATTCAAAACTTAATTTGAAACAGGCGAGGAAAGCTGGGCTTGAAAAGCCTTTTAGCATAAAACCAATTTTGCAGCTATGCTAGCTATCTGCAAGGAATCACATTACGCTTTGGAAAGACAAGGGAGCACTTGCACTGTGTCTATACAGACATACACAAAGAGTTGTCAGCACAGAATTCCCCCCGTGGGCAATTGTCACGTCTTGATGCGGTCATTTTGTCTTATCAGAACAAGAACGTAGACCTTCAATGCACACTCGAGGAGGAGCTGGGCATCTGAACTAGCGCAAGAAATACCTATGGTAAATGCTTCTAACCAGCGTTTGAGTTCTTGCAGTTTTAGCACAGCGAGTCCAACTTCCAAACACAGGTTACAACCAGTATATCCCAGATCAAACAGCAGTAAGGTGCACTCCGGCGCTTACCCTCCTTCCTTGCTCCTCTGTGCGGTAGGCATGCCTGTACAAGCAGGAGAAAACAGCCCCTGGAGGCATCAGCTCACTAGTCTCGTTCCAGCCATGGGTATGGCAGAGACGGGAGGCATCTCCCTGACACTTACGGTACAGGACTGTATCCAATCTGCAAACAGAAAAGTCATCACTAGCACTTCATTTCTGTGGCATCTTCCACGCTCAAACCTTTAGAGTTTCTCATTCGGAATTGCTTTTGAGGCAGAAAAATCCATTTCAGGTTTCATACACCACCACATCATTTAGCAGCAGTTTCTAACCAGCTGAACCAACTGGTGGCAAAATGCCTGTCACTCAGTTTGGAATCAACTCCATAATCTTGCAAAAATACACTAAGATCTTTAATTACACATCAAATCTTCAACACTTGTAAAAGCACCTCCCATTCTCTTCCACAGCATGTCAGCCAAATGCTGACACGTGAAAAAAAGAAATCATCTCCTTGATGTGCTACAGCAGCACAAAAGTAGGTACATACTGTGTTTTGCTTGTACAATATCTTACGCGTACTTTGTACTGCTGCCATTTTGAAATGCCGGTTTCATAAGAATCTGCGTTAGATTAATTATTGTCTGCTCTGGATTTGAGCTAACTGAAGAGTCAGCATCCCTTACTTCTGCATACAGGAAAACTGCAAGAGCAGATTTCTTAAGACAACATCTAATTACATTAAAACTAAGGGAGATATCGCCAACATTCCAAAAGGGAAACCTCAGAGTTCTGAAGGTAAACATCAAGGTATATCAGTGGATGAAATTATACAGACAATGATAAAAGTAGTAAGAAAACCATGAAGATTTCTATTCAGTACATCTGTGCTAGGTCTTGAATACAACAGTTTATATTAGCCAGTTTCAGGGAACAGCGGTTAAACAAGAAAGGTGAGCCAACGCTGCCCTGCCTGCAATATGAGATTATAAAATTATCTTTAATGGGGAATAAGATTATCTGTAGTCCCAGCAAAATGCAAATACTCGGTTTTCCTTCTTCCAGTCACCTAAGTTTGGCTCAAATAACGATTACCTGCTGGAAACATGGAAGAGGCAGGAAAACCAGCAATGAAGGGGAAAAACAGGAAGAGGAGGAAAAAAAAGTAAGGATGTTTGTTTTCCTATGGAGGCAATTATCAAGATGACTAAACAAGCAGCCGTGAAGCCCTAAGTTCTGCGGTCCATGAAGCTTCATGTATTTAGAAACAGAAGGTTCACAGAGCATATCAGCTCTTAACTACTGGCAATGCTGCCCACAGGTACAGCTGTGAGTCAGATTTTCGTAATGTCTGATTCAAATACCCTTTGCAGCAATTGAAGCCCATGACTTCTTGCCTTGCACTCCTCAGGGTCACTGAGAATTATTATTCCATTTCTTGCAGAAACCCCATTGGATGTACTCAATTTCTTTACCTCTCAATCTTCTTCAGAAGAAAAGCCAAACATTTATTCTTTCCTCACTGCTCGTGTTTAACAAATTTGTGCCCCACTCCCAGTCATCTTAACCCACATAGGCACAGTGGGCTCTGTAGATATTTCAAAGCACTGCCGTGTTTTGATGAAAAAGTTGGAAAAGTTGTGCTCCAAAGGGAATTACATCCACTCCACAGGCTGTAATCACACCTAGAGAACTTGAAACAAGGCAGAAACAGAAGCAGGGGACCTCCTACAACAGTAGCTCTTTGTTATACTTAGCCTGTTTTCTCAACTCCCATACTGTAGCACTCACAGCAGATAAAACTGGCTGCCACCTACACAAAGTGACCTTCACCTTCATTGTGGCCAGAGAAACTTCTTTTAATGAAAGATGTGTTGAATGTCAGAGCTCGAACTCGAGACACCTCTTACGGTTGCATCATTTCTTTTAAGTAAATACCCCGTTTAAGTGGGAATCACCCTTAATTTTTCTAACCAGCTTTTCTTCTACTGTTCTAGACAGGTATTAATGCCCTACAGACCTGGCACGCTTGAAGTTCTCTCTCATTTGAACAAGAATAAACAATGCTGTTTTGCAAGGAATTCCTAATGCATACAAACAGTAAATACAAGCAGCAAGCGAGGATAAATTTTGTTTTACAGTACTCACTTCCAGTCACGAGATATAAAATACTGGAGCTCCAGGAGCCTATGCTCACAGTCTTCTACCATCTTTTCAGTATACAAGTGCTCCATCAGGCAAGACAGAATCCTGCAACCAGAAGAAAGAAGTTAGGCAAGAGACACTTAACAATCATGCTGAGCTTCCCTGTAACAGTCAGTGTTGCCAAATCAGTCTTCCCAACAAACCATAGGTAAGACGTTCAAACACAGTGAAGATAATCTTTCTCCTCCTTCAAAAAGAGATCAAAACCACCTATATACCACATTTACACCATCACATTCCACCCTTTTAGTTATCTCTGCAAATCTGAGATATGACAAAATCATAAGGAATATTTTATAGAGACAATCCCTATCGGGCCCAAAGATAAAGGAGACATTTGTCTCTGCAGCATGGGTTTGCTTAACTAGCCTTTCAAGGCTTGTTGCTTTTCTTTGTGATATTGCTAAAGACTTATGTAGCAAGAGAAATTAGCACATCAAGCGTTACAAATTTAAGCACCTGAGATATCCAGGTCCTTCACCAGTGCTAAACCAGCTCTGTTACAAAAACACTGGCGTGCTTACACAGCAAGAACGGAGACAGAGCTTGGGTCACACCTCCAACCCTGCATGAATCACTAGCTTGGAGTCTCCTTTCTGGGCAGGGTTCAGTATCTACACTGGTCAGCCACACAACCTTCCTGGATGCCCAACGGCAACAACAATCAGCTGCGACTGCGAGCCACCTACATGGGATCTCCGGAGCGTATGTGCTTGCAGGCAGTCTGTATGACCGACTCGCAGGCCTCGTTCAGAGCTCGGTCGATGCGGTAATCTGCCCCGGGGTCAGTTTCTTGAATCAGTGTTTGAAGCTGGAACAAAAGAAATCGTGGACAGGAAAACTAAGTATGATGATCAAAATGAGAGTGCTTGCAACTTCCAACGTGGCCATTCCGCACTGATGACGACACCACCAGACGTGCCCTCTGCTCTGCAGCTGCTTATTTTAAGCACTGCCAGGCTGTGTGCTCTAGAAAGCCTTGTGCTGCCAGCTCGGCTGCCAGACACGGGAGTGCAGTGCTGCTGAACCCTAACTGCGCTTAGGGAGCAGCCCAGGAACACTGGATGAGACCTGCCACACAAGGAAGGTCAATTGTAAACCTGGACCACTTATATACAGATTTACAGAACAGAACTGGTAAAATCTGAATGTTTTCTGATCCATCTTGTGCCCTGATGGCAGCCTCATCCCATAAGGCTGACACCAAGCATGCAATTTTGTCACATTTCCATGACAATTATCTACTGCTCTAAGCTGAAACACAAATCAGTGTTTAAAGGACAGCTGCTTAACTACAAACAAGGCTTAAAACCAGTTCTGAATTGTTGGGAGAGGACACAAAAGTTTCACTAAAATATAGGATAAAATGCCACAATCTGCTGCCCCATGCAGTAGTGTTTCCTCAAGGATGCCTGCTCAAGCTTTTGGAAGCCAGGGTAACCACAATTACATCTACAGTACAAAATTTATCATATAGAGAGAAAAAACAAGGCGCCGGGCTTCCTTCTCCTTATCTCCTTAAGAGAGGGGAAACCTCATTTAGCACCCACAGCACTAAGTTTCAAAATCACATCCAAGATGGGCTGTCTTCACACAGCCCGTGGCATCCGGACATGACCTTGGGAAGCAGCTGCCGGGGCAGAGGAACTTAATCTATCAGGCAGGAAGATCAGGCACCCCACACTTAATCTATCAGGCAGGGGGAACAGGGAGCTTTCTTGGCCCAGGAGCCCCAAGCCCCACTTCATTTCCCACCAAGCTGTGAATTCCCACAGAGCAGACTGGCATCATCATTCCTCAGGCAAACATTTTTAGCTGGCAAATTGGGGGCAAAAAGAAGAGAGCTTGCTTAGAAGGCACCTGCACATCGACATCAAACGGTCTGCGCTGTTAACATCTCAACACCTACTTCATGATTTTTGTCACTGGTCCTCAGCCCAACTAAACCCAAAGCACAGCTGCAATTTTATCCTCCAGCTTCCAAAGGCTGCACCTAAACACCATCCAGCAAACCTTCGGGGCAAAGCCCTAGCATCACAAAACATGTAAAGGGGGATAAAAAAAAAAAGCATCAGAAGTGGAGAAAATGAAAGCTAGCACTACTTATCCAGTAGGAAGCTTGTAATCAAGAAGATAGACCATATAATGCCTGGGAGGAACACAAGATTTTCTGCAGCTTGGTCTCGGTTGAAGCCTCAGTTATACCCAGCCTCAGTCTGTAAGGGATGCAGGCAGCTCGGAAGAACGCCGCCGAGCAGGCACAAACTGTTGATTCAAAAATGCCTGGGATATTTTCAGAGGAAACACTAAAAAAAAGAACCCTTTTTCCTACGACTCTGACAGGGCTCTAACAGAACACAGCGTAGGATCCAGCTGGTAACAGAAGTGCACCGCAAGCAGCTGGAGCAATGAGAAGCGATGCGTCCTCTACAAGCTGCAGAGGAGCTGGTTTAATAAGGAGAAGAGGTTAATAATAAGGAGAAGAGCGTGGTAACATTCTGCTGGTGCACACAGCCTGCAGAGACAGACGCTGCATGTGAAACGCTGGGGTTGCTTCGTGCCAGACGTTTACATACAGCGGGATCAGGTACGATTATGGGAATTACTCCTTCAAGGATGAATGGAAGAATAAAACCTCAGACCTGACATTTTCTTACAAACATTAAATAAAGCGGTCAGAGCATTACAGAGGCAAGATTCTTCCACACACCCCAGTTAAAGTGGGATTTTTGGTGCTATCAGGTGGAAGGGGCCAAAGCTCACCGGGTACAAGAGCTCGGGTAGGAGCGCGAAGCAGTCGGTTGTGTCCCAGGCTGGGGACTCGGTCCATGTCGGAGCCTCCCAATCGCTACTCGGGAATTTCAAGGACACACCCCCCTCTTGGTTCTTCCAATATTTTAAATAATTAAACCCTACTGCATAAGCGTGTCACTCGTGTTACCTTGCATAGGGAAGGCATCCTTTCATCCTCTTTTTAAGGGAGAAGCGGCGCCTGTCCCGGGGCCCTGCTCCTACAGGAGCTGCTGCGCGCTCCCTCGAGGCGCTGCGAAGGGACGAGCACTGCAAGGGAAGCCTGCACTATAGGAAAGCCTCGCTCCGGCATACAAACCCCAAATTTTCTTTGCTCGTCTTCATCCCAGGCTAGAAGCGCGCGAGGCAGGCGATGAGGAAGGTACCGACAGCTCCCCGAACTTGTTTCCCAACACATGGCACTCGCCACGCTGCTTTGGGCACGACTGCAGGACTCCCGGTCCCGATTCCCACCCAAGTGGGAGATGCAAAGCCGGGAGCCAGCTGCCCTGGCTGCAGGGACAGCGGGAAGGGGAACAATTTGGCACTGGTAACAGGAGTGAAGGCTGTACAGAAGTTCCTCCTTTCTGCAACTAACCCTTGCTGCTGAAAAGCAGCTGGATAAACTTTATAATCCTCTGAACTTTCAGCCTGACTTGGAGCTAAATCGACAATTAATTATCGATTTATTAGTCGTATTAGACACTGAAAGCAGAGATATCTGCCCTTTTAGCAGGGATTATAGTTTTACATGCTCAAGGGACTAAACAGAAAAAAAAAAAACAAAGACGAGACCAGAGCAAGAGAAAAGCCCCTTATTTGAGAAGCAGCCTGCCAGCAGCTCTACAAAATTTGCTTCCAGGCAGCGACACCGTGGGTGCTGGACATGGCCAGCGCGGCACAGAGCTCACGGCTGGCCGATGACGAGGGGACACGTACCCCCGGCACCCAGCGACCCGAGTGCCGCAGCACCGCAGACCCACCCGCCCGACGTGCAGGCTCTCCAGCTGGGGCGGCTAACGATGACATCTGCAGGAGACAAATTAACGACTGGAATATATCCAAGCTGTCTGTTTCCCCAAAGCAACAAAGAGCTGTTTTTACACAGGAGGATGTGCTCCAGAAGTAGTACACCTCCTTCAATAATATTTTTTTTCTTCACAAAATGCAAGGCCCTACAGAGGTACGCTGAGAGTACGCGGCTCCTCATTGAGGGCAAGAAGCCTTTTAAAAATAATTTGAGGGCTTTTAGTTGGTTTTGGCAGATGGGCAAACATCTTCCTTTCAAGAGGCAACGCAAGCAGAATGATAGCAAATCTTGACAGGTCAAGCTAAGTGACGACAGATCCCAGTTAGACACTTCCCATCCCAATTTCCTCCGGCAAACCGCCTAGGCAAGTGTGTCTGGTCATACGGCGTCACCGTGAAGAATCTCAGGACTGGCCCTACCGCTCTGAGCTAGCCAAAGAATCAAAGTGTGTTATTAGCGTTGCCTAATGATGCTAACTAAAAGCGCCGGGACAAGGTTTTGACTCCACATGCAGAAGCCAATGTCTGGAGCTGGGCCCAAAGCAGCTTTCAGACAATATTCTCTTCCTTACAAAGTTAGCCGTAGCAAGTAAAAGCAGGAAGCTCATCCCAACACACTAAATCAGAACAAAACCAGTGACAGCGGAGACAACCACTACCAATCCAACCATCACCACTCACGTACAAAGAAATCAACGACCATTTAGTGCCTCAGCTGTAGGTAGCTATAATAGCTCTAAGCCAGACCCAGGTATCCGGAACACTGGAATGTTTATTTTACTCTTGCAATCATCGATTTTCTTTTGCACACAAAAATACGGATAAATTAAATCATATTTTACAAAATCACCATTCAATTTGCTCATGTTGTCTTTTGCAGAGGCAACAGGGGTCATTCAACTTCAAGGGGAGTCGCTACAAAGCCCTGCTGTTGCGTTAGCTTACTGTACAAAAATACAGCAGTGCCTTGATTTTAAGGGAGCTGAAAAAAACATCCTTCTAGATTTCCACACACATCCTTTTTCCCCAGAAAAGTCGGAAATCTCATATCATTTTTGGGGGGTTTCCTGCCTCAACTTAAGACTTACACTGAGCATGCACTTCATGATCTAGGAGTTACTCCCAAGAAGAACCAAATCCTGATAATTTGCAGGTACCCAAGTACCGAGGCAGCAAGTTCAGCTTCATATTTAAAATAAAGACAAAAACAAGTACCCAGTATCTCCCCACAACTGTTGCAAAGCATAACTCAGGCACTACAGCTTACTGCAGAAAAGGCTCAAACTGCACAGCTGCTGCACTGACACACCTGGTATTTATACAGAATGAGCTTCATCACAAAAACATCCTATGCCTTAAAAAACATTAGCAGATATTCATTTCTTTGATAACATACACAGCTAACATTTATGATAACAAATGGCAACATTTTGGCCCCAGGCTTTAAGCTACATTTATAGTGGAAATGGACTACAGGAGGTCAAGAGCATGCATCTCCCCAAATTCCTACATCAGCAGTAACACTCCTCAGCCATTTTCTACATTGATGTCACTTTTCCAGCCTTATGACAAAGGGTCATTAAAAACAGGATTAAGTATGAATACATAATATTACATTAAGCAACACTAATGAGTTGGAAAAAGTATTAAATAATTGCTTTCAATTTAAAGAGACTACAAACTGGACATGACTGGGTCAAAATTAAATTTTAAAAAGACAAAAGAATAACCCCATTTTAAAAAGGTATTTTGGAGAAGAATGACCACTTGCTTTGGTGGCTGCAACCACAACGATGCACAGCAGCATGCTGTGCCTGTCCCCGAGTTCCGCGTCCATCATTCAAGCTCAGTGAAACAGCAAAAATAAAACTGAATGGAGAGCTGCTTGGAGAAGATTTAGCGCATTTCCAACGACAGAGCATAGGAGGAAAAGGGAAGGAGAGGGAATGTTTTAAAACTTAAAGCTTCCCTACATCTTACATCCAGGACAGAATTCCAAGACTCGAGAACTGCTAGAGATCAAATTCAAAATCCGGAGCAAAACAACTCGGGTTGTATTTTTTGAGAAACAAGCATTACTAATGTGCTGCTAGATACCAAAGTTCCTACCCTGGTAACTACACAAGTGCCCCCAGCATTCATCAGTACCCGGCAGAGCCAGACTGCCTTCAGCAGAATCCCCATCGCCAGGCAAAGCCCTACCAGACAAACCACCGCCCGTTAACGCGCCTGCCAGCTGAGCAACCTAGAACCGAAGTGACGGAAAAGCATCTTACTGCCTGCTGACAATTCAGCCCGACGTTTCCCTTCTCTCCCCGAACTACTTTCATCAGGCAGTGCAGGGTGCGACCTTTCCGATGCAGGCCTGAGCAGTGGTGTTCGATCTCCCCTCGGCAGCTGAGGATGATTTCTGGGCTCAGGGAGAAGTCTTCCATTAGCATGCGCCGGTAATCCAGCATTTCTCCCTGGCACTCGCTGCTCACTTGCCGACCTAAGCCAAGAGAAGACGACGTGATTTAGTCCGAATGCTCAGCAGAGCCCTTCTTGACCAGGATTCTTTATGCTACCATAGATTGAAAGAACAGGGACAACGTCCGCACGCTGCACAACACTTGATTGCAACGAATGTGCTAGAGCAGATATGCTGGGGACTAGCCCAATTTTGTCACCTGCAAGATAACCGCTCCACGGGTATAGTACACAGTTTAGAAAAAAATGATTCTGGAAAGACTGGGAGAATATTGCGTTGGATTTCACATTACAGGAGTTGCTTTTGAAGACCAGCTGAAAGTGCTTGGCATTTCTGTTGCGCAGGCTATCCGTTGCCTGTACACTCAGTGTGTATTTTTTCCGCTGTAGCAATGGAAGTCACCTCTGGTAATTTACCAGCTTGATACGTAACTGGGTGAGGAATCTGTCTGGACAGCACGGTAAACACCTTCTCCAAGGAAAAGTTTTCTAAAGCAACAGCAGATACGTGCTCAGGAAGCCAAGAAACAAAATTCAACACATTACCAAGAGAATATACTGAGTGTCTGGCAAACCAGCTGTAGTACAGAAGTTTACCTTTGAAAATGCTTACACCTGCTGTACGCTCTTCTACAATCCTATGTAGATAGGTTGTTTTTGGAACCAAAAGCGATGTATGGCTTCTTTCTGTGCCCTGCCCCCATCACAATCTATTCATATGCGTACAACTCCCCGTGTAATGGGCATCTTACACCACAACGGGGGCTCCCAGGCATTATTATACAATACATGGAAGTGTGTGGAATAACAAGTGCTCCTCCTGGGCTATGCTTCGCATATGAGCCACACCATAGAACCTGTTCTGCTGTGAAAGTACAAGTCAATAACTGAACAGCAGTTTTCTGCGTGTAATTCGAGAAAAGCACCTGCCCTACTGCAGGGTAAGGAAGAAAACTCTTCCGCAAACAGCACACATCATTTCCACATCAATCAGAAACAGCAAATGCAGACTGCTTGCAGTCTTACAGCAGCTTTTCCCTCCTGTGCCAGAGGCACTGCAGCATGCAGCCATGTCACTGAATCATAAACCACCAGCTGCATGCCAAGGGAAAAAAAAAAAAAAAAATTCTCCAGTGCAGATCTGGAGGATTAAAACATGCCAGTTTTACATGTTATGGCAATTTCACAGAGAACCATAACATGGTCCTGCTGTACAGGTGGGCCCTCTAATGCCTTTGGGACAGCCACTGCTGTTAACTTAGTGTAAGCTGGAGATGTCTTAAGCATATAGAAAGGATGTTCTCACACTTAGCATCCTTGTATACAGCAAAAACTATGGAGGGGTAAAGAAATTAAGGCATTTACTCAAGCTACTGAACTGTAAAGGAAGGAACATTACTTCCAAGAGGCATAGGATTGAGTGGAGGGATAGGATTGATCCCTGTCTTTCCCCAAGCGATGATTAACAAGTTACCTACTCTGTTTTAAACCAGCAGCATAGCTGATGCTTACTACAAAGGAAAAAAAAAGCTGTCTGAATTCATAGTGAATAGCAGGATTTGCAATTACACATCAGTCCAAGTGGGATTTGCTGCTTTGCATTTTAAACTTCCTGCCTACACAATAAAAGCCAGTGTCAAGAGGTTTACTCGGGTAAACACACGCTGAAGCTGCTAGTTCAATGCCCAACAGAAACGCTTAAAATCAATACCCTAGCAAGTCACATCCCTCGACTCAACCCCACTTACCTCTGTGCACAGCAGACTCCAAACACATCAGGAGGTAGGAAAGCCTGGCTTCCCGAGACCGGGGAAGGTTCTCCACGTTACAGCGGTACTTCTTCAGATCACTTTTACAGGACTTTGCCAGTGAGTAACTGACTTTGTAGTCCTGGGCAATCAGCTTTTGGCGTGTTGTCAGCGCATCACGACACTGCAGGAGACAACGTCAGGACGACTGAGTTAGCTTCCACATGCTCGTGGCAGAGAGCTGAATGCTGCTGTTAGAGCTTCAAGTTGTGCTTTAAAAGACGACTGAAGCTTTAAAATTCATGCATTTAAGCTGGGCTGCAGTTAAATTTGGTTCTTCTCACAGAAGCCGTGTAGTTAACAATCCACACTCAGGCCAACAGATCAAGGGTTTTAAGGGCAGATCACTCCTTAAATCTGCACATTCATCCAGCTGAGGGCATGACTCACTCTCCGTAACTAAGATCAGTTGCTGACATTTATCCCAGCTCCGGTACACGCTCACCCCATGCCCTCAAGAAACAACTTTTCCCAGTCACATTTACAAAATGGCGTGCTCTTGGGATTTGTCCTGCAATGTGCCGATCGGATGACAGCACAGATACGCAGTCTAATCCCAGGAATTTCTAGCCATTTTCCCACAGCTGGGGGAGACTTGCAAGGATGCGCTGGGGCCAAACCCGAACCCAGGAGCTGCAAGAACAACCCTTTAAGTTTCATCCCACAAAGGGCCTGTAAAAATGCTGCTATGCTTCCTAACTTTTATTTTAAATGATATGAAAATTAAATCTGAGGGAAAAAGATAATTTAGATTTCCTTGGGCAAATTTGCCCCTTCTCAGACTACTAGAAACGAAGGAACACCATACATATGCTGGGGGGGAGGACATGGGGAGCAATCTCAGCACAAGGAACAGAAAAAGCCTACAGCTTTTCCCTTCCTTGCATCAGGATTTTGACTTTTCTCCCCCTCCATCCCGTAGGAGGTCCCCCAGGACCTGGAAAGTCCCGCTCCGGGATTTTCCCACCCTCTCCTTCATGCTCCCCATCTCTGTGCTGCAACTGGGGCCTTGGGACTGGTGAGACTCAAAGCAGGGGGAGCTTGGTGCGGCCAGGGAGCCCAGCCTGGTGAGCAGTTTGGGGCTGCACACCGCAAGCCACCCACGAGGCAGCTACCGTCGGCCACGTGTGTCCGCAGCTCCCGATGCCGTCAGCGAGGAGAGGCTTTCTCTACAAAACTAACGACTTTGGTGACGGTCCAGCCCTGGCAGCCACAAGAGCGACAGCTAGGTTTTGTGCTGCTCCCGCTCTGCACGTTGCGCCCCCGGAGCATCCAGCTCCCTCCCTAGCAAGTAATTTGCTGCAGCTTTGTCTGACCTCTCGACATCTTATGTTCGTACCTTAAAAAGCCAGACAGCTTAGCAAGGAAGAGACCCCGCAAAAACACTGTCTCTGTACAACTAAAAACAGGCCGAGCAAAAATAGCAGTCCATTTCAGTGACCTGTTTGTACAAAATAAAGCCTTGTTTCAAGCCCTCAGGGATTACTCCCTTAGCTTTGAATTTGTTAATTGGAACTAAGCTTTCAGATGCATTTAAATGCATTTAAACAAAAGGAAATGAGTCTGACCACCCCAGGCCTCTGAACTGGGCTTCTTCAGCTTCTTCTTCTCCAAAGCAGGCCTTAGAGATGCCCAACTTCATATCCTTGCAAACAGCTGATATAATTCCATGTAATCCCAGACATGATGCTGCTTCCAAAATCACTGAAGGCACTGCTGCCTTCCTAAAACACCTACACTGATACAGCTGTAAACAAACTGTTTTCAGGACTGACTTTCCAGAACAACTTTTTTGTTGAAAAGCACATCCTCGGGATTAACAAGAGCAAAATTTCAATAACTCAACCCTGCATCTTTCCCACACAATTTGCTACTTCGTAGTCAGACTCTTAAAGCCTTGAAAACAAAAGTGAAACACATACAGCTTCCGGCGCTGAGACATTTGGACATTTTGTTTCTAATCTGTACATTATGATAGCATTTATCCAAGGCTTATACCCACCATGAGGCGACTTCTACTTTCAACACTTAATCACAGTGCTACCACTTCAGCTCCAAGCTTACCTTCCCAAATTACCCACCCAATTTATTTATGATTTATTTTAATTATTATGATTTAAATCCTTCAACTTTAAAGGCTGTAACTTGAACACAATTAATTCAAGCTATCAGCATGTAGCTGGGAACACAAGCATATCAAAGCAAAAGCATCTGTTAAAGCAGTCAGTTATCTGACCACGTAGATGATGGATTTTCCTCAACACTGGAAAGGAATAACGTAGCCTGGACTGATGAACGACCCGATGATTTCTGCATTAAGGATTTGTCTCACTGAGACAGATACCTACCTTTTCACTCATTGATTCTTCAAACTTGTGATTAAAGAGGCACTTGTAAACTCGGCCTTCCCCAGCCTGAGTCTGTGAAGCAGAACACCAATATTTGCCATTAAAGATAAGGCACCTAATGCTTAACAGGCAGGCTAAACTACACCAGAAGGGATTTATTTTTTAAACTAGAAATATATTAAAGTTAATATCTCAAATGACAGCGATGGCCTCAGTACTACATCTTTTTTTCCTAAAATCTGGTCACATCCAACCACCTTTTAGCGAGTAGCCCATCAGCAGATAAAAGCTAACTCCGACTAAACAACACACTTACCTTTGCCTCCTCCTCCCCATTCGAGTGGCTCCACTCCCTTTCACACCCGCTGATGCCCACTCAACCATTTAAGCCAATTCAGTCCATTAAACCACTAAAAATAATGCCTGTTTGTTGGGCAAGTGAATTCAATATCAGATTTACTGCAAAACGACAGCTACGAGGTACCTGTTTTCAGTACCACACGATCTTGCTCAGGCTCTGCTCTACCATGCATTCCCATTTCCAATGTGGTTCTGATTTTTTTGTTTGTTTTTTAATGGATTACTGTAGAAGAGAGGGCAAGAGGAAACTACTCACATTTTCACAAAATCGCTCTCTGTCGTCTCGGCAAGCAAAGTAGAGATGGCGGTCCAGGTGGAAGTCATCTGAAGAGAGCTCAGCTACACGAAGAATTGCCTTCTTACACTGATCAGAAACCTGAATCCGAGGATCGGTCTCCTCTGCCTCTTTAACCAGGCCTTTTTCCAGGCAGGCCACCACCTCTCCTTGTGAGTGGGCATCCTACATGAAAAGGGCAAGAGAGCATCTGTAGCTAAGCACTCACACAGGAGGTTCTGGATAAGCACCACATAAATTAAGCAACAAACAAATCACCTACACACAGACTTCAAAAGTTCAATATTAACTACATTTACGTTCATAGGAGGCAACAGTTAATATCTGCTCTATCCACAGACCTCATACATTACCATCCCGATGGTCACTGGGCTATTCCCCTCTCCAATGCTCCGGGTTTGTTTTAATGTGACTTAATGAGATTATCACTACTTAGTCACGCTGCTCAGAGCAGTTTACCAAAACAGCCAAATTATCTTTCATCCGACACAGCTCTCTTCACACCATGGCAACAGCAAGTGACAGCATCACACTAACACCATACTTGGGGGAGAGAAAAAGCAGAGTTTCCCCATGCTGAGCAGAACCTCCACTTTGGGTGGTGATAATCAGCGATGCTAAAAAGGCCACAGAGGAACTTGGACCAAACGTAGCCTTCTCAATGCTAATCCCTCCATAAAGGGAATTAAAAAAAATTCAAAGCATTCAACAATGAAGTCTCAGGCAAAGCAGTTCTGGCCCAATGCTGCACCCCAAGTGCACCGTCCCGCAAGCATGATGGAGCCTGAAGACAATTTGGGGCTACAACCAGCGTCTGCAAATAAACGTAGAGAGCCCGCACTCTGTATGAGAGCGTGGAAGAGGCAGGACAAAGCTGATCGAAGCTCCACTTCCCCTCCTACACTTTCTGTGTGGTTAGAAAGGGAACCACCCCCCCTATACCTCCATAGCAGGTCCAATTCCTCTACAAACCAGAATGCTCCTGGAACAGATCTCAAGGCTTCTGCAAGTTTTTCCTGCAAAGACAACCTCCTATAAATCCAGTTCCTTAATTTACGCTGCTCTGCTGTGAGAGGATATTGCTACTAAACTTATGTCAGACAGCAAGGTCCGAACGTTTGCATACGCCTGAATCACCGAACCTGGCATTTGCAGTAACCATTTAGGAGCCATCCCTCCAGCTCACGCTGTCACATCGGTTCATCCACTACCGGCGTGGCAGCATGAGTAAGAGGACAGTACCCATAAAACATGACCATGACTATTCAGAGCCATGCAACCCTCCCAAATCTTTCTGTTCTGCCATTCCTCCTCAGGTAGGCTGCTTTAGATTCCTGTTTTAATTCTGCCACGCTAGGAGCACAAGCAGAAGCAGCCAATTAAAGTCACCAGATGTACCATCAGTTTAAGAGGGCTAAAAGTAGTTTTCTCCTTAAAAAGAGGAAAACCCCAAAACCACACTCCCCAAACCCATATGCTTGTTTGCTTTTTCCCTGGAGCGGGAACTGGCCAACTCTTCATGCTGGCCAGGTATCAGCCCCTTTGAAGAAATCTAATTATATACCAACAGTCATTTTAGGACTGACCCTAAAAGGAACCTGAGGAGCACTACCTACAGGAGTACGTTCACCACATTACTTGAAATTGCCATTTATCTATAACCACGCCAAACACAAACTCTGTTCCTCAAATCCCTGTGGTCAGTCCGAAGCAGTAATTACAAACAGGGAGCTGGCAAGAGCAAAGGATGGAAAACAACCATTCCAAGCTCCTCTGGCAGCGCTGTGCTCCAGCCCAGGTGAGTCTGCAGCTGGGAGGCAAGGCAGGCCAAGACAACCTTCACTCACCTGCAGCTTCCCCTAGCGAGCCAGAAGGGAGGGCACAAGGCAAGCTTTTCCTGCTAGAAGGGCAGTTCCCAGATTCCTTCCAGTGTGGTCAGTTATACTACATATGGAATTAAACCTATTTTTAACCATCTAGAGGAGACCTGATTTATAGATGCAGGATTCTGAATGTGTACAGCTGTGTTTCAGGCACACAATATGCTATTACTAATTCATTGCATCGCTTTGCAAACAATTTTTACATTTGGGTAGATCACCTTGCAGTGCTGCCTACCCTGTGCTGGTGCCCTGTATCAGAGCAATTTTAAAACATACCAGAGTTAAAATGGAACCATATACAAGTCAACACCGCCAGCTCCTGAAAGGTGCAGTCCTATCCCTTTTTTCCTACCTCCAAACATTTCTTGTAGTGCTGCTGTGCCCACTTGACACCGTCTGGGAGATTTATTAAGCTAACCTGGGCTCATTTTCAGGCAGAGCAGGTCCCTGAGCACTTGACTTGTGGTCACCACACTCCTTTGAGAGGCAGCATGAAGCTAAGTCAGCTTAAGCAGGTCCTAACTAGTTCTTCAAGAGCACGTGAAGGCAGCTGTGCTACTGGTCGAGGAAAGAACACGGGCAGGACTTGGAGAAATAACAGGTTAATTACTAAGGACTGAAAGAAGCAACTTGAGTTTTCAAAGCTTAATTAAGTTTAATGCTTAAATGCCTAGCCCAGCTGAACATAACTAACACAGAACATGAGCTCTTGGCCAGGTGAAGGACCACCAGCTTATTGCATCTGTACCGTGGATCAAAAAGGCATATCAAAATCCCACTCGGGTGCACGCCTGTTGCCTTAGTGAAGTGCATTATAACTTCTCTCAGTTTTACAAGGCTTTAATTACAGGCTAACACATACTGTGTTTAAGATTGTATCCCGAGAAAGCTTTTCCTCTCTCCAGCACCCTGTTGCCAAAAAACCTCCACCTTACAACTGAGGACCTCTAAGTTGCTTCCACAAGTCAGGACTCCCCAGAATTGCTGCAGGGACTGACGGAGCCTAGGCTTCATTTCTCCAGCGCAACACATTGAAATACGAGAGATTAAATCTAGAAACCCCACACGTTTCTTGGAACTGTTGCCCCACCATTACTATCATTCTCAAATGGAGAATTTCATCTGAAAGTTGCAAAGATCCGTTAAACATACAAGATGATTATCTAGGCTGGGGTGTCTTGAAACTCTGCATCATTTTATGAAAGGATCTATTTGGATCCACAAAGGATACAAACAACTTTCCAATACTGTCCTGTGGCACTTTAAGCCACAGAAAAACGAAGCTAAGCTCTAAATATGCCAAAGCAAACCTTGCTTCAGCACAATGGTTTGAGAGACTAATTCTTCTGACCAAAATTCAACCTCTGGGCGCGTGTCTTGAGGCCAGACAGAATTTAAAAACCCTGTTTCTCACTACTCATTTTCTATTGAGAGTTCTTTTTCCCCCCAGTATAGTTTTAGGCTTTGCAACTCTTGTCTATTTTCTGTCATTTATTCTGTCTTTATTTCAGACTTTATTCTGTCTGGGACCTGACATCCTTCGAGTTCACCACTGTTCTAGCTGCAGACTTGCAGAGATAAACTCGGAAAGCGAGCAGATAAGAGCACAAGGAAGCGGCACATGGGAGGGAAACCAAAACCCGTCCTATCACCGCGGCCCCTCGCACTGAACTGCTGGAGCCAGGTCAGGCTGTGGGAAAGCAGCAGATCTCCTGGATGTGGAGGCTATCGAAGCTCGACCTCGGCACTCCGCATGGCCAATTTGGACACCAGGATCACAGGGATCCTGGGGGAAAAAAACAAGAGAACGATGGTCTCCTAGGGTGTCTATTTCAGGAATCTGAAAAATACTGTTATCCGGTAAACTACTACAGCAGATGTGCAACTTATACTTATGTCCCCTTCATTATGGGGAATAATCAATTCCAGCTTGGACATCCTGGCTACATCCAAATTAGCACCAGGGCAGCTACACCCTCCCCACTAATCTGATACAAGCCCCTGTATTACTGGGAATGGGAAAGCAGCAAGCTCATTCTGACAGGCAGCTCAAGAAGAAAAGCTCAGTTACAATTGCTAATTTCAATTTCAAATTAGATTCCTATTGCATGAAGACAAAGCAAGCTTTAAATGCCAGGAGACCAAATTCAATATAAAGCACAACAGCCAACTGGAAAGGTGACTGAAACTACTCCTAAATATTTCTCCACTCACTGGAAAAAAAAAATCCACAACGCAGGCATATTACAAAACTTAATGCTTTCAAATGCCACATCTACAACCTTTCTTCTATATACTGCAAAATGAATTTTGCAGTCAGATTGAGACTTCCAAGCTGTACTTTACTGCTCTTACAGAATAGAAAACCAACAAGAAACGTGGCAGAGAAAGCACAGAAAACACTACATCAGAAACACCAAAACCAGCAGGAACAGAATTCAATTAGGAAGCAAAGCGAAAGCTAAAATAAAGGAAGTATAGAAAAGGAAAACAGCTAGCAGAAGAGCTTCAAGAATACCTACTGAAGAGCCTTTTACAGTTAAAGAAGCCAGCTTATCCCAGTTACTATGCTGAAGCTATCCAGGTAATATTGCAACCTACGAGCAGCCCGATCTGGGTGCAGTTAGTGGTCTAGCAGTGCTTATCTCCATAAAAACGAGACGCATCTCTTCCCCCATCTTTCTCCTCAGGCATCCAGATCCTATTTATTAAACTCACAGTTATGTTCAGTCACACAAAAGGCTAATGGCTATTTCTCTACAGGCAACTCTGAGATGCTACAGCATGGAAGCAAAACCTGAACCTCATCTGATGGGAGCAAATTAGATGAGGTTTCTCCAAAGCAGAAATGGGATAGAAGAGAACATCAACAAAAGAAACGCTTGCATAGCCATTTATAGCTGTTCCCATAGCAGTACAAAATACTTCAATTGCTCTAAGTGCCAGTGATGACAGCACAACAAAAGAAATCATACGACGGGCTGCCACGCTTTCACAAACCAAGGCAAAATATCCTGGGTTGGGTACCAAAAAAAAAAGCGAGGAATATGCATAAATGACACTAGCCCCCACAAAAGGCTGGTTAGTGACTTGCTTTGCCATCCCATAGGAACTGGGCGACCAGAGGCTTGCATTGCCTCTCCCAGACGCCTTGTGACCACAGCCAGCCGGGATACGGCTGCGCAGGGTACAGAAGGCAGCACAGAACGGTGCTACCCGTTACTGCACCCGGCGGCAGGAGCACCCCGATCGGAAAAGGGACTTGGATTCAGTCCTCCAAGCTTGTACACACAGGCCTGCCAGCACTGGTTTCACTTCCACCATGAGATACGCCTTACGCTCCTGAAATCCACACTAAGGTACTCTTCCTCAGCTAGGTCCCTTCAGTGCTACCCCAACTATTTCAGTTGTAGTTCATTTGAACTTGGTCACACCCCAGGTAACAGGCAGACCCGACAGCCAGGACTCCTGTACTACACCTCTGATTGATTCCACGCGGACTGTTAAAAGCACTTCCATGAGTATAAAGTGGGCTGAAGGGTCTCACGGAGTGAGACAACAGCTTTATTTTATGGAGAAAGCCAGTTACTCAGCTGCCTCCAGCCTGAACCTGTGGTGCCTGCAGGTTCCTCCCACTTCCACGGCTGCTTTTCTTCCCGAAAACAAGTACTTATTTTGGTGCTTTTTGTTGCTCAGCTAGGTCTTCTGGAACATACAGCAGGACTTCAATTTAACACCCTATGGATGCAAAGCTGCTTACAGCAACAAACATCTCAAGCAACAAGAAAGACTTGTTACAACAAGATAGCTAAGCATCTTTTTTTAGACAAAAAAGTGTATTTTTGTCACATTTTTTCCACCTCCTCATTAATAGCGGATTTAAAAGCCTAATTCCTAAAAATGTAAGAGCTATAATTTAGAAAGCACTGGGAAAAGTTGATAGGCTAATTTTAACTTTATCCCTAAACATAAAAACTTACCATAAAGCAAGGCACTCATTCATGCAGCACCACGTAACTGCTGCCTGCATTAGCTATGCTGAAGTAGGGAAGGAAAGACAGTGCAATGAAAATAAACCCACATCTAGTTACCACAAACTGCTCTCCACATCAGCTTCCACTCAATCCCATATGGCAAAAAAGACCACTGATTTATTTAGTAAAACCAGTACAGTATTAGAAAGTCAGTACTACTAAACTGCAACACAAGGAATTAAGCACCCTTCAACCATTTTCTTTTGGGGTGGACAGGGGAAGGGGGAAGCGAACAAATAAAAGCTCTTGAACCCCTCTATCAACTACACACTGAGCAGGCGGAATGGGTTAGCACAGGGCACATCACCTCGATAACCCTCCTGCATCAGTCAACAAGACTGTGAAATAAGTCTAGCAATAGGTGTGCTTAAATCTCGTGTTCGGTTTCATCACTTCGTGTCAAGCCTGACAGAGCGTGATCAAAAAGACAACTACCTACCACCTCACCTGTGGTGCTGTACGCAAAGGAAAGACAAATGAAAGTCGTCTCTGCGAACAGCAGTTCCTCATAGAGGAATAAATGCATATTTATTAAAAAGGAACCATACAGAATCAGGACATCACCCTTTTCAGACAGATTAAATATGCCATGTATTTTCTCAGTTGCAAGTCAGACAATAATACGGTTGCAGAATCCACATAATTTTCCTTAAGTGAATCACTTTTACAACCCTATTGACAATCTACGTGTTCTCTGGATACCTTTTCTCCAGGTCGAATGCTGCCACATTTCAGGAGATTGATGTCAGCCTTGCAGTCATCCATGAAGCCACAGATCAACCGATAATCGCTGAAGATAATGGCTGTCATTTTAGTGATGTACTGATGGCACTGGTATTCGGTGATGTTGCCTCTGTGATCCACCAAACATGACACCAAGAAGCCTTTACCAACTGGTTCATCCGCACACTCCTTGATCTGTCAAAAGAAAAAAGAATAACAATACAGTGGCTGCAGCTACTGAATTTAACCTTTTTGTTTGTTTGTTTCTAAAAAAACATCCTCAAAGAAACTTGCATCCATAGTTTCAAACCCTGCTGGCAAAGAAACTCTCCAGGCTTTAGGTCGATTTTCAGTAAGTCAGAATACTTGACAATTCTTCAGAAGTGAAAAATACCTCATTTGTGCCAGGATTTGAAGAAAGCAAACGCAGCAACCTTGAGGATTATAAGCCCTCTTGCTCAATAATCATGTCATAATAATCGCATTGAACCCCTGCAATCAAGTGCATTTGTAGGAAAAATTATAGTTTGACAGCCTTTATTTAGAAAACTGAGCATATTACAGCATCACTAAATTATACTTGGACCCCCATTAACCACCTGACCTTGTACAATATAGCATTTTGGCTAGAAGTGAGACTGATTCAAAAGCCAACACAATATTTATCGAACTGTTTATAACTCGCTGGAAGCTGAAAATATTACTATACAGGAAAATTCTCATCAAATTCATTTTTGTCAGGCTCATAGGAACCGATTGTTGGTAGTAAACCATTTTACACAGTGGTCTGAAAAAAAAAATCACCGCTAACAAAAGCTGAAAGCTGTGCAGGGATTGGAAGGGCAGCGTACACGAACAGACAGGTCCCCAAATTAAATCACAGCCTGCGCTGCTCAGCGAAGCAGACAGTCAGGCCAAAACATCACCTTTAGAAGTAAAAGATGCAGGCAGTTTTGACAGTGACTTTCCACAGTGGAAAACACGGTTGCTTATCAGCTAAGACCGCTCCCCGAGGAATACCGGGATCAGGCGCGGTGCAGCGGTGCCTTGCTCTGTGCTCCAGGGAGCACCCAGATTACAGACTTCTTAACCCTGGGAAGCCCGTGCTGAAATACTTGCCCAGTTCTGGCGTCCCCTGTTAGGGAGAACGCTGAAAATGGAAGCCACAATGACGTGGACAGCATGCTTGGCAACCATTTTTCAAGCAATAGATACGTAGGCTGACTCGATTACAAAGATTTGTTCCCGTACAAATACTGAAGGGCTCATCAATCTAAAAGGAGACCCAGCAGCAATCAATAACCCAGGCTTGTGCAGACACCAAGCAGGGCAGCGCTAAGAGAACACGCAGTGAACCCTTTTAGCAGCTCTCAAACACCAAGTTGGAATCTTCCTACTGAAAAATCTTAATAGAGGTACATTTCCAGAAAGACACTAATTCAAAGAAGAATTAATTCAGGACATCCTGTGACACTCATACGGGTCAGACGAAATGAGTAACACAGATTTTTCTCTACCTCAGCTTATGAGGCCACTGCTTTCTGTATATGAACTAAAACATGCAACATTTTTAAAAAAAGATTTGAAGGCAGATGTAGACTGGTAGAACATTTTGTATTTAATCTGTATAGCCATTAGAACAATGTAGCTATAAAGGTCGATATAATTGTTATAGATAAGGCACAAAATACATCCTGAAGTGAAAACCAGTGTGATTCATCGCAGGGTGAAAGGAAGGGAGCGAGCGAGCGCCGCATCTTTGGTTTGGCCCCACTTCGGCTGGGGTACCGCGAGCCAAAGCAGTGCCCAAGGGCAGCGTGCTGCTTTCCAAGAGCCTGGCTTCGGAACCGGCCCTGGAGCTCCACAGCCCGAGCCAGTGAACTGCGTAACAGAGCAGGCGATCGCGCTGCTGGCTGACCACTTCTAAAGCAACCACCATCAGCTGGGAGCCAACTACAATTCTAGATTTAAATCAGTGCCAGAACTTATTGCAACAGTCAAGGAAAAAAAAAGTTGACATTTGCATTAGATCTATGATTAGCTGATAAAATTAAAGGTGGAATTTTCAATATGCAGCCAGCTGGGATAGTCACCAATGCCCAAATGACTTTTACTAGAAATTACTCTTCTAGTAGTATTTTGTTCTTAACACAAAGCAATACTAAGAATCAAAGCTCCGTCGCACAACAAGAGAACACCTACCTGTTAGGGTCAATTAAAGAAAATATTAATAGGCAGTATGTTAGCAGTATGCCCACCATATATGTTAGACTTCTGTAGAAATACCAGTAGAAATTAGTGGAATGGGTTATGCACCTGCCCCAGTATCAGGTATCAAAGGATCAAACAAGATTGTTACTTATCCAACATTTTCTTTCTTTAAATGAAAACCACTCACCAAAGGTAAAATACCCATAATTTGTGCCATTGTTCGCCACAATAAAAGCAGAACGCTACTGGTTAACATACAGCTGAGGTTCTGTGCTTTTCCTGCTGCTTTTAGACAACATCTCCCAGATTTAGAGGGCATCATTTACAATGCCAGACTGTCACTGTACAGAAGTGGTAATTACACAGACTGTTAAAAGAGCATTTCAAGAATGCCTTGGTTGGAAAAATTCTGCAGCAATTATACGACATAAAACAGGGGAAAAAAAAATCTCTTTCTTATGACTGCAAAAAGTGGGATTCAATAGCAGTGTTTGCTTTTGGGAGCTACCAAACTCCAAACACAACGTAAACCTTCAATGCAAGCTGTTTTCCTTCCACTGTTCAATATTCTAGCCTTCTTGTATTAGCTGTTTTCCTTGCTCCTTCCTCATACTAAATCGTTTACCACTACTGCTATTCTTACCACAACTCAGCTGGTGCTAACAGGAGAAGCAGGCCATAACAGGCCATAAGGAAACAGCGATCCTATATCCCTCACCTACACCACTAATTCCCCAACTTTTGGAGCCATGCGGCTGTTGACACCCTCAGTTTCTCAGATCTTTGTGCGCTCCTCTTAAATTAACTGAAGATCTCAAAGAAGAGGGAACAACGCAGGTGATTCCAAGGCAATTCCATCAAACACGTGAGGACTTGGGGAACCACTCGTCTTAAACTGGCTCTGAGCACCGACACCTTCCTCCTGCCCAATTAGCAGATCTGCACCACTGAAAGCCAGACCCACAAACTGGAGTTGGACAGAACCTGCTATTCGTGCAACCAATTGGCTTTCCAGAAAGCCTACTTTAAAGGCCACAAAGGAGCCACCACCTAGAGCAAGCTGAACTTTGAAAAAGGCAAGTTAATGGCTAGGCAGAGTTATTCTCACTCAGTCAGCTCTGCATGGCCGAGTGCACAGCCACAGCAGCTCTAGAATGAGCACAAGGAAAGACACGATCGAGTAGTCTTTGAAGCTGGGCTGAGGTATGTTGATGCTTGAGAGAGAGGACCAACTCCTAGTGCACCCTAAAAATAGGGAGTTCTAATAGAGTCCCTGGAGTAATCAGCTTTGAGCTTACAAGAAAAAAGTATATAGATTCATGATTTGATGTCAATGTCTCTCTCCTTTCTGCTAGCCAGGCAGAACCAAAACTAGGCTTCAACTGAATTCAGCAGGACCCTTGCTACACCAACACTGCTACAGTTGTCAAGCACCTGATAACTGGGGACATCAGTTTATCTTTTCTTTCATCTGTACCTTTGCCTGGCACCACTAAGGTAACAGGCTTTTTCAGCAAGATGACTGAATGAATTAGACCCGGGAATTTGCCATATGAGACAAGAGTTTACCCAAAACACTGCTGGCACACTAATTCTCCATCACAAGGAAATGAGGAAATCTTCGTGCCACAACAGCAGCCGTGCCTTTCTTCTGGCTTACCTCTGCAATGGTGGACTTGCAGACTTCTCTGGCCACGGATTCGAACTTCGGATCTGTAGTCAGGTTCAGCTTGTAGTTCCACAAGAGCTAGAGAGAGCATTTATAGAAAGAGGGTTTAAGAGCTTCCCATGGAGAATGAAGAATTGCTGGTTTGCTTCAGAAAAGAATCAAACATCAACATCCCAAATTGGTATCATCATCCTTGCACAATGCAACAATCGATGCAAAGTCTCCTTGACAACAACTTTGTCTCTCCATTTCCGCAATAATTTTCTTATCTTGAAAAAATTCAGACTGCTAGAAATCTCTCCATAAGGCCACGAGCTGACTCATTAACAGTAAATATATCTAACGAAGATATTTTATAACCCAAAGGAATAAAACAATGAAAGCTGTAACCCGCCACCTGTTACATATTTAGCAATGGCTTTAGCCCACCACACTTTTCTGTGCCATGGTTCAAAATAAAGGGAAGTCCTCAACACGAGCAGATTTCATGCTGAAAACCTAATAAAAGCCTAGCAAACAAGGAAGGGGACAACGCATTTGGCCCCTTATTTACCTCCCTCTGCAAGGGGCTGCACCCAGACGACTTTTTGGATGCAGACATACATCAGACCTGTCGGTTCTCTCCTTCTAAACAAATTCATACGTTACAGGTTACACTGCAAAATGCCTCAGCAAGGATGACTGTTCTAGGAGCCAGAGATTAGCTCATGCAGAAGCCTCGATGCATTGGGTCATCCTGCAAGAATCAATCCTGGGCAAGTTACACTCTGCAGATACACACACACCCCAGGTCTGCTCCCGAGGCACCATGAAGTAAAAATAAAAGACAGCAAAACCTCAGCAAATTAATAGCAGAGATGTTGCCCGAGAGAAGCTCTATTAGCTCATCCATTTTTCTCTAGGAACTTATGTTACATTTAAACATTTTGAATTAACACAGATTAAAACAGTTTTAAAAGTTAATTTCAAATGCTCTGCCTTCATGGAGGAAAAACAAATTAACACCACAATGCTAAACAGTTTGGTCAAACTTCTGTTTTGAAATTTGTTGCATGTAAAGCACTGAGGAAACGCAAGAACATGCTCAGACACAAGGAAAGCAGTTTTGCATCATCTCCAAGAGAGTGGAAACTCAAAGAACTAGAAACGCACCATCTTCCACACCTCGTATCACGGTTGTGTAGTTGTGAAAAGTTAAAAAAAAAAGAGAGGAGATGATAGGATTCGAGCATATTTTGGAGGGTGTAAGTTGTAAACATACAGGTTTAACAGAGGAAAGTGAATAAGCAGGGAGCCTGTCCTTGCAAAGAGCACTGTATGCCTCCCAGCCAGGATCAGAGGGCAAGAATAAGGTGCAATAACAAAAATACCCCTCTGCACTTGCAACCTCAGGCTTTGGAGAACTTGGAAATGAGATGCTCTCCAAGGAAACTGTCCCACAGGCAGAAGGGAGGTTATGCTTGTGGCTTAAAAATCCAGATTTTGGAGCTCGACAATGTTTTCCCAGGAGATGATTAGCACTTGTACAACCAAAAGACTGCAGAGAGAGGCAAAGAAAATGTTTGGATGCGAGACTGCATCTCTCTGTGGTCTGGCTTTTCATCAGTCCCCTTCGATTTCTGCCTGGGAAACTGAGACTTTGCCCTCGCTTCCTATCCACGAGTGGCTTCTGGAATCCACAGCAGGCTGACATCTGCCTTGTGGCAAAATGCTGCCATTTAATCCAGCAGAAGAAAGGTCCAGCTTCGATTTCTGAAATTCTCCGTTTCTCCTTCATTCGGGTAATTTCTGTTGGCATATGGATTAAATGTCAGGTATATGTTTAATACTGAGGTTTTCTCTCTTTCCAAAATAAAAACTTAATACCAGAAGCCTGATGTGCCCTTCATCTGGTCCAACCCTGCGCAGAGTTACAGCTGCCAGCGAGCCGGGCAGCACAGCGCTAAAGGTTAAGTTATAAACACAGAAATGCCTGGTGGCACAGCTTCTGGCATATATCTTCCACTACTAAACCAAAACACAGCTTCTCGAGCATCTGAAACGAAGCCCATCACTGAGGTACGCACTTATCTGCTCGCGTCCAGGGCTAACCAAGCAATTAAGGATCCTGATATGGTGTGTTTTAACAGAATGCCAATGAGAAGCCAAAGGAAACTTCATCCCAATCTTAGCTCTGACCTTTTTTTTTTTTTTCCCCCTCTGTAGTGTCTTGGGATTTTAAGAGTCAGCTTGACAGTCTGAAAATTGGCGAACAGTTTGCTCACTGTTAAACACAGTGCTGAGAGGAAATCTGTTCTAAAACTAGCCAAGTGGTTCAAACTGCCTCTAAATATCACACCCCTATGGCATTCTCCAAGCAAGTCTAAGAATTTAGCAGCTGTGAAAGCAATACAGAAGGCTTCAACAGCTGAAATTAAGAGTTTAAATTCAGTACCGCTCACATCTTCCCCCAAAGGAGCGCATCACATTGCTCCCAGTAACTCACGGGAACCACCCCCCAGCCATAAATTAGGAAAGACGTCTGCTATCTTCCTCTGATACGGAAGTACAGTTTATAGAGCTCTTTGCTACGTTCCATTCTGAAGTCCCCAGTAAGACCATGCTGGCTATGCCGGGCCAGAGAAGCCACCTTGTGTTCTTCCTCCACAGGCCAACAACTCACGTGTGTCCTGATGAATGCCTTCTGCAAACCCCATGTGAAATACCTACAGCTGATAGGGAACGTGAGGAGCAAATGCTGCAGTTAAAGGCTGAACGAAACAAAGCAATACTTACGTGGTTGCAGTCTGAAGAGATTTCATTATCTGGCTGAAAGGAGGAGAAAAAAAAGGAGCGTCAGTTCACGACTGTATTTAACGTACAGAATCATATAGACTTGTAGAAACTAACATGCCGTCAACTCATTTTCATTTAGCAATTTGACACAAGCCATAGGAAATGAAAAGCTGCGTAGTAAGAGCGATGGCATCTACGTACCAGAAAGCCAGAAACCCCAGGTACTGCAGGCACAATTCTGTCTCAACCCTACAGAACGTAAATGGCACCGGAGGAGCAGCATTTATGGAAACACCACAAAACCGTGACGGGCACCCTTGTGTCTGGCCCAACTTCCCAAACTAATAAAGCACAAAAGCACCTGGGGGATAACGAAGATGTGGTCGTAGAGTTTTAAGAAGACAACCCGGCTTCATGCATGCAACTGAAGGAGGAAGGTACGCCTTGCTTCCCTCGCCCAGCTCCCAGTGCTCGCGTTCCACTTCAAAACATTCACTACATTCTTTATTTTACAGCAAGGAAGATATGCCATGTGCCCGCAACCAGCAGCTGGGAGGTACGTACACAGCCTCACCAGCCCCGTTAACATGTTCAGGATTCAACCCTGCCTCACGAGGTCTCTGCTCCCACCGACAGTCAACGTGCCAAACCCGCTCTCACAGCCAGGACACCGAAAGCTCGAATGCGTCACCAACGCGTTACCCCTCCGATATTTGACGTAAGAGAAGCAGCACCGAAGTCCTGGAAGCAGGCAGCCCGCATCCCAAAGGGTTTTTCCGTGCAAGTGTTTGCTCGCTGCACGACGTGTTGTGCCAGCACTCACACCATCGCCGCTTCGGGGAGCGCAAACAGAAGGCTATGGGAAAAAGGGAGCATGGGAGAGGCTTCCAAGTCCTAATTACAGCCATTATTAACTAAAGCACTTATTTTGTATAGCAGGAAGTGGCAGAAATTACCTCTGCAGTTAGAATTGAAACAAAGGAACTACCTGAAGGCTCTCAGTAATTAATTACAGCTTGGTCAGACTGCCACCATCTAAAGCCATCTCTCCCGAAGTAATCATAAATTTGAAAACTAGGATATCAAGCTTTTATAAAGACCAGCAGATGCCTGCTCGTTATCCTCAGACTGCAGAACTGGTTCTCACAACTGAAAAACTACGGTGACACCCAAACTATGCCATTTCAAAGAAGCATCTCCCTAAGGCCGACACTATCATGACTTAGAGGCGTTTTTTCCTTAATTTTCTCCACCCAGCCAAACCACTCAGCAACAGAGGGGGGGTTCAGACTTAGCAAATTTCAAAAGCAGCCAGAATACCCTCAATTGCTGCTGCTGTTTCAGTCAAGGCCAGTTTCTTTATGAAACTCTGTACGTTAGCTCTGTAATTAGCCTATAGTGGCCAGGACTTATCTAACATCTGGCCAGCAGGAGAATTTGTAAGGGCCAGAGAGCGCTTTCCCAAAGCACCTCTTGGTTGCCTCAGTTACTTCGGCACCCTCCAACCTCATTAGCTTTGCTTCAAATCTATCGAAGACTAACGCTTGTTTTTTTTCTGGAGAGATGAGCCCAACAAGATAACAGACTGGTTCGCACTAGCTTGGGAAGCTTAGGCAAGCTTTTCCTGAAATACTTGACATTAAAATACCCGTCTTCCCTGTACTCTGCAGCAAACCTCAGCTCTGAGAAATCAAGCCTTATTCTTCTGGGAAAAGCGATGAAGTGAAATGGGACCCTGAGCTTCAGTACCGCACACATTCACAGTTCAGTATTTAAGTATGCAGAAGCATAAGACCGAGCCAACAGACCTCGACACGGGGAACAAGATGACCACCTACCAGCCCAAAGCTGGGATCCTCGCCTCTTACCATGCGAGAGCGTAGGAGGGGCAGGCTGACCTGCTCCTCCCGGTTGAAGAGAAGCGAAAGAAAAAGCATTTTTACCTTCTGCACCTCAGGAAGGGCCGGGTCCAAGGAAGGTGAGGACACGTCTCCCCAGCACAACCCGTACCAGCACTGCCTTGCTAAGGAGGCGGCCCATGGCCCTCCATCCGCTACGTTCGCTCAAGAAAGCTCCCAAACGAGCAGTTTCGGAGCAATACGCCTGTGTAGGAAGTAAGAATCGTGGAAAAAAAGAAAAGGTAAGTTTCAAATTACCACTAAGAGAAGCTGAGGAGCGAGAAAAGCTGCTTCGTGTCATTCCCGGGCCTGAGCTTGAGGAACACCAGTGCTCTGAGACGCCTGGGGCAGGGGCGAGGAAGAGCAGCACGGAGCGGCACCGCGCGGCCACCGGGGCATTTGGGAAGAGGAAGCCGATGGAGAGGAGGATGTCACAGCAATTAGTGAGGGAGGACTCCCCTTACATCTAACCGCAGGATTAAAAGCGGCTTCACGGCAAGGACGTACCCCTCTGGGCTCCTGGAAGCTCCTGCTTTTTAGCAGTTTTGCTGAGACGCAGACCCAGGCACGAACCACGCACCCAGCGGGCGACGCACCGCTGCCACCAGGCGCGAGGGGACGCCAGGCATCGGCGTTCCAGCTCCGCAAGCAGACCGCTGCCGGCTCGTACAGCCGCCGTGCCTACCCTGCGGCCATCCGGCGAAGACCCTGCGTACAGCAGGGACCGGGGGGTGACAACGGGCATTTCCACTGTCCTTCTGAGGCTGGAGGAGCACTTGTTGAAAAGCAGTGAGCAGACGTCTCTCAGCGAGTACCAACTACGGAAAATCTTCATGCATTAAGGACAACGCGCTTGGGACCGGCTCGAGCAAGAACCAGCACGCAGCAAACCAACAAAACCTAAAGGTAACCTGCTTGCAGACGGAGCAACCCAGTAGGAGTTTTCTGCCTAAATTCAGGAATAGATTGCAAAAAGATTAAATAGGTCAATTAGGAAAGGATGCCAATTAAAGCAGCTACCTTCCCATGCAAGAGAGGGCAGGCAGCAGTCCAGCCAGCCTGGGGGTGTTCCCCAGTTCACTGGGCTGTCACACGCGTGATCTATTGCAGAGCACCGCGCATACGGGTACGCAGTACAAAGCAGCTCATGGTTTCCAGCCCGTGTTGAATTTCCCCACTCTGACCTTAAACAAACAAACATTTATCACTGTTACGTGCAGAGATGTGGTAGATGACCTAGGAGTTTCTAACAAGGAGGCTATCAAGCCACTAAAGGGAAAATGACTTCTTAGCCATGTCCTTCCCACAGGTAACAGCAGCCCCTTTGTACTGAACACACCCTGCTGGGATGGGAAGCTCACAATAAGGCAATTCAATCCTCAGGTATCACGCTAGCTAGAGTTACGCCGCCAGAAACGAGCACGAGCCACGTGCAAGGCAGGGAGCAAGGAGCGATGCGGGGGAGCCACCCTCCTGCAAGCCTTCCCTTCCCGAGGCAAGCACCAGAAACGTTCTGTGGAACGGTCTGTGGAAACACGAGCAGATACAGCAGCCTAGGCAAGAATCAACATGGCTTTTGTTTAAAAAGAAAAAAAAAAGTAAGGAAAACAAACCGTCGCACAGCCACCCATGCTGCAAACCTGCTGAAGCTTCCTGGAGTCTGTGCCAACAAGCATATGGCTACGGTAAGCCATTTTCACACATCCTGCCATCCTGTAAGAGTCGTGTGTGATGAACAAAGTTAAACCAGCAATAATTTAAGTTCAAAACAGATGAGAAGACTTTGTAGTTTACTTACATGTTTAGCGAGCAATGAAAGTTAAACTTGTTAAGCTCAGCTCGAAATACCCTGTGATGCCAGTGAGCTGTTAGTACCAAAACCAAATCCAACGCTGCCATGTCAGCAGAAACCTCTAAACTCGAGCATTCACATCTTTAAAAAAGCTGCTTTGAAGGGAGCAGGGCACTACGCACACACACAGGGTTATCAAGCTCCCACCTTCCATCCACTCGGTTAGTTCGCACCAAGCTTTCCCACCCCACTCGCGCACCGAGCCAAAGCGCGCCACGCTGCAAACCAACTCGGCATTTCCAGCTGGGTTAGGCACTCCTGGGTTAAGCAAACAACACCATGCGAGTTACACAAACACCTAACGACCATCTCCAAAACACACAGAGCTCTGTACGCCTATGGAAGTCGCACCGGCAGAGCCAGCAGCAGTCGTTAGCCGCTCTCCCCACAAGTAGCACATCGCCCCAAATACAAATTCTGCAACCGTGCTTCTCGCTGCTTTAACTCAACTCTAGATTCCACAGGCTTTTCCACCTGTGCTGCCATTTTATATCCCCCGTGGGTATAACACCACTAAGACAAGTATGCTCCTACAGAAAAGACAGCACGAAGCAAGAACAAAAAACCCCAGCGCAGCACGTTGTGCATCTTGCTGGCCCAGAAGCCGGGGAAAAAGGAGCCAAGGGTGAAGTGGGACGAAGTCTGGTCCAGGACTCCGCTCATTCCTTCAGGATGAGTTCACGAGTTCACTAAACACTTCAAATACCAAGAAAGTTTAGCAAGCCTTACCCGTCCCTATGCAGCTTTGCTAAGAAGCCGACACAACTGCAGCAATTGTCACGTCCTGCTTGCTACACAAGTCTTAGCAGGCTGCGTGCCTCTCCTCCTGACACATATCCGAGGCGGTGCAGTGACAGAAAGTTCTCGTTTCGTTTCTGAGGCACTGACGACGACCGCAGAGCCGGGCACAGAGCAGCCCTCTCGCAGAAGCCACCCCTGTCCCCCTCGCTCCTGCCACCCCCTGCACGGGGACCTCCGAGCCCTGCAGCTCTCTTAGCGGGGACCGTCCTCGTTTCAGCGCCGATCCCACGCATCAGAGGGTGTTCCAACGCTCGGCGCGACCAAAGCAAACTCATCCCAGATGTTTGCATTTGTTCTTCCCTTAGTTGCGTCTCTTCATCCTCTTGGAGGTTTTCCAGCCTGTCCCAATGCGCTGCGGAACAAGACAAGCCCTGGAATTATTTGTTTGCCACAGAAGTTTGGCAGCACTGGTACCAGATAATGTTTCCCATAACACTCCTCCACAACAGAGCTCTGCTACTACGCACAGCGCCGACGGGGCTGCAGATAAAGCAAGGAGCTTTTGGTATCGGGGCCAGGAAACCCTCTTAGAGACAGAAAGGCACGTGAGGATGTTGGCAGAGGAGGAAGACAGAGCTGGTATATGGATAGGGTGAAACTGCAGAAGACGGCCTAACCAACCCGGTGTCCCACCGGCAGTGGTCCCGGTGAGTCTGCTGCCTTCCTCACCCCAGCACGGGTATTGGCGGTACTGTGCCGCGTTCCCTGGGGGATGCAACGGAGAAAGGAACGGACAAATCATTCCTGCACAAGGGCTGATGAGCACGCCGTCCTGAACACACGCTGCTCCTCGGGAATACCGCTCCGGGTGCGGACAGCCCGGAGCCACGGATGTGCCTTCCGAAGGAGCTTTGCACAGAAGCCGAGGAAGTGCCGCGATCCAGCCCCGCATCCCGAGGCGCACGGGAAGGGCAGCGCTTCCAGACGCTGCCTGCTCATCTCCTCGTTCCCGCAACTTAATCAAGTGTTGTGCTGCGAAGCAAAGCAATCGAGTTCTGACATCCCCCATCTGCAGACAGCTTCATTGCCTGCCTGGGTGCCGGGTACTGCCTCTAATCACTACCAGGCTCCCCCCCAGGGGCTCTTGCTTCATTCAGCACCAACGCAGAACAATGCCCTCAACATTCAAGCAGCCAATATTCACATTCGCCTTTGTTATTCCACATTTGGGCTCATGATTCCTATTTTCCACACCATTCTCCACGCCCCCCCAGTCTTTCAGCAGGGCACATGTGTCACGTCAGTCAGGGGGCTCGCCTCACCACGAAGCGATAAGCATCTCCGTGCCCATCACTCAGGGGCGAGAGCAGCGCTGCTTTAATCCCGATGATTTACATTCACACATTCCACCTCTGAACCAAAATAAAACAGCATCCAAACAGGTGGGAAGCAGACTCAGCTAATTTTAACTCCTGCCAGCTATTCTACTTAGAGGCAATAAAAATCCAATGCCTCAAAGCAGCGGCTCCAACCTTAACCACAAAACACAAGGAGTTTTATTTTGAAGCCTTCCTTCCCCCAGGACACCGGTGAGAGCCCTACTGCTTTAGCTTTCCACGCGACTTACGCCCTCCTGGATGCCCACGCGATGCTCAGCGCCTCTCTCCTTACAGCCGACCACCTCGCAGTGCAGGAGGAGGGATGGATGTGCTCCGGAACCCCCCGTGCTGCCTTCGGACCCCGCAAGAGGTTTCCTGAAAGCGCCGAGCCTGCCGGGCCATGGCTGTCGGTCCGGCTGCCTTCCTGAGCAAGCACAACGGGGAATTCTCCTTCGAAGGTGAGAGCAGCCTCAGCACGGGCAGCGTTCGGCCGCTTCTAGCGGCTGGATTTGAAATAAAACATTGGGATTTTCTGAAGACAACCTGCAGGGCCCCAAAACATCATCCGCTTCTTCCCCACATTAAGAGGCAGGTGAGGGACAAGACCCTGCGGTTACAATAACCCACCTCAGCCTTAAGCACCATCACCGACTTCATCATCCCCTGCCTGCGTTGATTTTGTCACAGCACCGGCCAGCACGTGGAAAAAAGCCGTGCCCAGCCACCACCTTGTCTGCGTGCTCCCAGAACCCCTCCGTTTATTACGGCACCCACAAACTCGCCGACAAAGCCGCAGGTACCACGCAGCCACCAGCGAAACGTGACAGCCACCTGAGGCCCCTGGATGCTACAGTGGCAGCAGTGTAAGATGCTGTGGGGACATTCCAACACGCATCTGTCACATCCAGCATTTCCAGGTTTGTCATGCGGAGAGAGAAAAGCCGTGCTGTGCACCAGCTCTTGACTCAGCACCACGTAAAAGGGCCAGAAGTTTGGGTTTTAGAACACTTTAAGAGCTCGGCCTATGTCAGAAAAAAGCTGACTTCCTCTGTTATTCATTCCCAAGCTCTCCCAAAGAAAGTTCTTTGTTGAAAGCTTTCTGGTCATTCAAAACAGCGCATCCTGTTCCGCTACGGAGGCGAAAGCCGCAGACAAAGCTACGATAACCTCATTTAAGGAGCACCACTGAGGCCCAACGAGCCCAAGGCGGCGTTACGGGGCCACAGCACGAGGCCGCTGCCCGGCTGGCCCGAGGGGCTCCCCACCTGGTCCCTTTCGCTGGATTCTCACTGCCACCCGCTGAGCCTCGCAGAGAAGCCCATAGGTTATTTTTAGGGAGTCCCAGAAACCACACGGTGCCCTGCTTCCACTCGGAGTCCCGCCGGTTGTATACACGTGCCAAAAAAAAACCCTGCTCCCCGCGCTGCCCCGTGCTTCAGAAGGCAATTTCGGAAAGCAGCGCTGAGCTGCACTTCCCAAATCACAGCTGAAAACAATCCACCGCCAACTCTACACCCAAGAAATTCAAGAGCACGAGCAGCCCGAAGCCAAGGCCTCTCTCCTCGATACCGGAGGACCAAAGCGAGCGCTGATGTCAGTCCATCGGATGGGCTCGCCAACAAGGCTGGGCTTACTCTCAAGCCTTAAGGCCGTGACCAGGGAAGCTAGGCTGATGCAGTGACAAGTTGAGAAGGCTTTCCTGTGTAGTTTTCCTTTCGTTCTGATCCAGTATTTAAGTTATTTCGGTTTTAATTAAATCTCTGCTTCCATCCCAAAGCAGCTTGATGAATGGAAAAGTAATTCAGTAGATAATGCCTTACCATTTTTAAACATTATTTAGAGAGATAGAAACATTAAGATGCAAGCATTTAAATAATTACAGAGCATATCAATTTAGTCAAGAAAAATACCAAGCTTAGCAGTAAAGGCTAAAATTAGCTGCAAAATAATATAACCAGACTAGAAAACTCTAGAAAGATTACTATAGTGTTCAAGCAAGACTGAAATTATTCAAATCTGGGCTTCTTGCTTATTTCAATCAATCTGCCTGGGAGCTACACAAATTGTTGTGGTAAATTGATTTCCCTAGCGTCTGGTTCTCCTTTCCCGAGAGCCACAAAGAGAAAAACGACAGGACCAGAAAGCCGGGACGAAATCACCCGATTCGCAACGTCGCCAGGCGTTCTGCCCTCGCGTCGCCCAGCGCCACGTAACCCAGCTATAAGCGCCCAGGGAGCCGAGAGCCGGGCGCGACGCGCGCAGGCTGAGCCGCAAGGCGCAGCGAGGAACGCTGGATCAAACGAATGCTGCGAGCATTTAGCAAACACCTTCTGCTGGTATAAACGGCAGCGTGGTTTTAAGCTCAACAAACTAGACCAAAAAAAAAAAAAATGCTAAGGCGGCAGATCCCAAGATTTACCCTTTGCTCCGAGCTAACCACCGCTCGGGCCATCCTTTAGGACCGAGCCCTTGCGCGCACCGAATGAAAGCGGTCGCTGTCTGCTCGCCTCCCGCGGAGGAGCCGCGTTTCGCATGAGAGGAGTGATCCAGAAACGGCTGCTCGAGACATCTGTGCCAGTAAGGAAGTGAGTCACCGGCCCGCTGCGGGCCTGATTCATCGCGCCCGCCGCGCTGGTGCTATTTAGGAATCCGCGTACGGAACACACGGGAGAGGCAGATGCAAGCGACAAGTCATTTGAAGAGACTGGATATAAAACAAACGGATTTATGTGCATTTGTTTTCTCTTTTTTTTTTTTTTTTTTTGCTTGGACGTTTCTTCAACAGCTCGGACCTGTCATGGTGGTGTGTACAGAGGCAGCGGAACTTTGACCTGGATCAATCAAAATGCTTTCTTTATATTACTGGAAGAAAAGCAAACTCTAATGTTTATTTTAACCCTGGATAAAATCACTTGGATTTTGTTCAACAAAATTCAACGTGAATAAGTCTTCAGAGACACTGCGAAGGCAAGGTTTCCATGGGATTAGGAGCAAACCAGCAAATAAAAATTCTGCTCGCCTTCAGCAGACACAAACAAAAGACTTGTTATAGGACCAAACCAAGTGCCCTTCTTCAGTTTATCACTCTGATTAAAGGACTGAAAAGCCCGTACATACATTGGCTTATTTAAGCTCTGCACTTCCCCACGTGGGCTGGTACGGGTTCAAATGGAGCCGGTGCCTGCCCCTCCGCAGGTCTCGCCCCTGCTGCCAGAGGAACCTGGCTTCCAGCGCATTCCGTACCCCTGAGAGCTCCTTCCCAAAAAGCACGAGGGTTTTTCAGCTTGAACTGTTCGGCTCAATAGCTATATAGACAGAGCCGTTCAGCCAAGTATTTTGCTTGAAAATTCTGCATGTAATGGTAATTCAGAGGATTTAAAACGATACCACGGTAAGCAGCCAGATCAGCTTCCCTTAGGCCAAGAGAAGAAATTATAGCTGACTGGTTTTACACAGATGAGCAAGTTTAAAAAAAATATAAAAAGACATTTGGTGCTGGATGCTAAGCGAGCTGAAGGAGCTTTCTGGAAAGCAATGTTAGTAGAAAGACGTCTTACCGGTATGCGGGCGAGCCAGACACCTGCACACAAATCCTTCCAATTACTGTTTCCATAACTCCTACTTAAAAAGCTATGAATAAAGACAAGCTGCAATTAAAAAGACTGAGCACACCTCCAGCTTCTGTGCTAATAACTACAGAGTGAAAACAAGGGGGAGGGAGGGACGGGGAGAAAAGCAATAACCCAGCCCCGCCACTGCCGACTGCCCGCTGCTGACACGGCGCAGCCCTCCGCGGCGGTGCCGCCGCCGTGCAATTCCCACCTGTCAAAACACGGGGGTTCAATCAGCAATTCTATTGCTCCGAACCGGCTGGTTGTTCTTCCTCCTGATTATTTTTGGCAAACAGCAAAATCAATCAGAAGCCCTAAAAGGCAGCCACCTGTATCGCCCAGGGCAGGCCGGGAGGGCTGCAGGCAAGCACAGGGGCAGCACTACACCTAAAAGAGAACTTCAGAGTTGAGGGATTCGGTAGGTAACAGTTGTCACTTGATAAAAGCACTGTTCTCTGGTCAGTGGGGGTGGTCTGTAGAGAGTTATTGACTATTAACCTGCTTGAAGCTACCCATTAAAACGATGTTTTCCTACCATCTGAAGGCCAGTTGCGACTGACGAGCTCCTATCAACGTAGACTCGTTTGTTTGCCCCATGCGAGTGTTCAAGTCCCTTGCAAGCAGATTTCTATCTGAATGATAAGAAAAAAAACGTTGGGGTAGTGCAAGTTTTGCAATAACAAGGCGAGATGGGAATGCTTTAAGCACAGGTCAACGCCGCTGCCAAAAAACTGTTTTGGTCTCCCGTGATCTCCTTGACCAGCATGAGCTGCTGGGGGCCAGCCTCCATGCAAAGGGGCAAGGCGCCTTGAAAACCTACCCACCAGCTTAGCGAACGCTTCATGCAGGTATTTTTAAGATTACCATACAACACAGAGCACAGAAGAGGCTGCAGATGATTGTCCCACGACAATTTAAGGCAAGATAAAACCTAGAAGAGAGGCATTAGATGCATGAAACACCTGCAGAAAGAAGTCAGGTATTTCCAGGTAATGCTCTGCAAGGAGGAGCATCCCTGGGAAGCGCGCACGAAGAGCGAACGCCTGGCGCGACAGCAACAGATCCTGCCTCTGCTATGAGGCACATGCTGCTCTTTTCGGTGAAAATTAAACCTCAGCAAAACATACACTGAAAATGAGCATTCAAAGCTCCATTGGCATCGCTTGGGTAAGAGCCCAAGTGTGACACGACAAGAGTTTGAGGCATCTGAAAAACAAAAGCAGATGGAGAAGAAACTCGAGAGCACGATTTCTCCAGCAATTATTAAGCATTCGGACGCAACCCTTAGGGCTTCCCCCCCCAGTAAATGGAAAGCCATCGCACGCGAATTTTTATCAACTACGCTTGAACTCGGATGGTGCGATAAGGAAGAGACGCTACCTGGTGCGGCAAGAGCGAGATTTTTGTTCTTTCGGTGCATTATCACCAGCTGCATTTCGCAAACGCGTAGCTCATGGCGAGCGCCAGGCTTGGTACCAACACCGGCGGCTCACTGCTCTTTGCTCAGACAATCCAGAGGGCACAGCAAGATGTTATCTCCATCAGAAACCAGCAAAAGACAGAAAAGCCTTAAAGCAAACCAAGAACTGCCATATTCAGACAGCGTTCACCCTATCACGCACAGCCCAAGCATTCTAAAAACCAGCATTTTCAGGCTTCCTGAAGCCCGCAAATTTGAAGTTAATAAATTCAGGTTTACCTTTGTAGCTATAACACAGCATCTACCAGATGAACCTGAGGCAACCTGAGGTACCTGGGGATATTTTTATAATGGCTCATCTAGCAAATTACCAAAGTAGCCTTGACATTGAGGTCAAGACGACAAGATACCGTGGAGTAACTTTAAACTACTTCTGCACAAGACAGAAAGTCTCCTGTTTTAGGGTTTGTTTGGGGAAAAGGAGCTAAAGCAATCATCCCCGACATAAAACCATGAAGCATTCAGGATAAGTGGCATAACCGCACTGCAGAGAAATGCCATTCCGACGAGCCATCGCCTTCACACCTCTCAAGCTGCCGAAGCAGCGCCAGCATTTCACTCTGCCTGCGGTTAGCGGGGAACAACAGAAGGATCGCTACCACGAGGCACAGAGGGGACATCATCAAGTGCCCACCTGCCCCTTCCCAGTGATAAGGAGCTTCGGATGTATCTGTGGCACAAAGGACAGGATTTTCTGGTTCATTTTAGGTGTACTTAAGCAAAGCAATTCAGGTGAAGCTTATCAAAACTCAAGCCATAGTTTTACAATCAGGAGCAGATGCACAGCTGGTGAACAACAAGCTACATCAGTTGACCGTGCAAGCAAAAAATAAATCCAGAACACATAAAAATCACCCTTCCTGCTTCTCACGAACTTCTGTAGGGGGGTTCTGCTGCTTTCCACTGATTTGAACCTGCTCACAACAGCCTCAGAGCTCGGGGGAAGGATGACAGGGGACAACTGGAGAAGGGTTGACCCAAGCTGCCACGGACCTGCTCCACGCAAACCAACCCCAGCTCTCCCTGACGGGGCCCAGAAGGCAGCAAACATTTCTGTATTCTCTGCTAGGCAGGACCAGCAAGATTGTCAAGCCAAACATTACCGTCCCGGGAGCAGCTCCTGCTGTAAGAGACCGAAGGGCACAAACCTGCGAGGAAGCCACGCTCGCAGGCTGGCAGAACAGCGCAGCTGGCTCTCGGAAGGGTCGTTTGTAATAGATACACAAAAATTCTGCTGCGCCAGAGCTGCAGCCAAGTCTGCAGGCAAATTGGATGCAAAAAGCTAGCGAATTATAGATTAGTATCAGGGAATTTTCAGGACTTATTCTGAAGTCTTCACCATACTGCACACAACTTCCTGTGCTGGATGCACTGTTTCTCCGAAAGAAAAAAGGTACAGGCAAAAAAGCTAATTTGTTCCTTATCAGTTATATTGGTAATTATATTTCAGAGCCCACGCCGTGCAAACCTAGCGCTCTGGAGGCAAGCACCGCGCTGCTGGAGACGTGCAGCAACCACGGGAGAGCCCCTGTGCCGGGTCCAAGCAGAGCTGCTGTCAGAAGGGCTGTTTTGCTCTAAGCTCCCAGGCTTGTTTCCACAAGCTCTAGCACTGTAGTTTCCCACAGGTTCACACATTTGCAAGTAATAAGCTCAGACAAATAAGGCTTCTGCCCATTTGAACTTGCAAAGCCGCTTCTCAGGGTACAAGCGCCGCTATCCCGATGACAGTTCTGCGTCCTCAAGTAACCAAGTGTTTGAAGACGACAGCCTTCAGAAACCCGAGCTGTTCCACTTGTTCTCACAATGCAAAGCTGGGAAGAAAATGTATTATTGAAGCACAAATTCCTCGCTCATGCTTTCCAGTGAGCTGTGCTTGACTGGTCCCCGTCACTAAAGGACGGGGACATCGCTAAAGCAGCACGGAACATCGGGAGCAGCAAGTTTCCCTACGTACCACTTTAAAAACAGAGCAGACAATTGCATAGGCTTGATTCCTGATGAGGCACTAAGTTTGCTGACTTGTTGCATTAGGATACCCCGTAAAGCACCGAGCAGGGCACTGCTGGAAGGCTGCCTCCCGAAACAGCTCCACCGTGCCGCAGGAAGCCTCGTCAGAACGAGCAAGATCTTACTAACGCAGGTGGGGCTCACAGAAGCCAGCTCTCGCTGCCCTTTGAGATAAGGAAAACGGAGTTAATCCATCAATTACTCGAACCGAAGGCTTGATCCTTCTTCCCCATCTTCTATTTAAAGTTCCAGTGGGAGTAGGATTAGCAGAGCGAGGCCTTACTCTGAGCGGGGAGGCAGGAAAGGTGCGCAGCTTCCAGGCTCTGCGCGGCAGCTCGGAGACGTCAGGCGCCGGCAGGAAGTTTGCTTTAACTCCTGTCGGGAAGATTTACATCTGAAAAAATCAAGTACAGGCTGCAAGAACACCCCTGAATTTAAGAGCCATTCATGCTGGCTTTTCAGAAGCCTTTCCCTCTAATTAGGCTCACCGACAGGCTCCGCGCTAACTCGAGCCACGATTTTTCACAAAACCACTTCTGCTCCAAGGAAGAGGCAGCGCTGACCGCGACCGAACCGCCCGGCTATCGACCCTCTGAACCAACTCAAACTAATGGCAGGTTTCCCTCTGCATGAGAACCAGCCACGTGTTGCTGACGGTTCCACGTTTCACCCTTATTCTCCCACAAAACTTAAGCTGCGTTTTGGAGATGAGGAAAAATGGGCTTTTGAACACTTATTCGCCTCATTCTTCCCATTCCGCGTTTGCTCGGTTTGCGTAAAAGCCCTCTCTTAATTGCCAGCGCTAGAAACAAGCTGTGATCCAAAAATCGAGTGGGGTTTTATTGTACCTTAAGCAGCTTGTGCCAATGTGTTACTAAATCAAGCGTTACAAGCCTCGGTAGCAGGGGACGGTGGCACAAAGATGCTGAAGAGGAAAGACAAGGTGCTGTGTGACCTCCAAGTAAGCGGACTCCTCAAGGACGGAGGCTCAGCCTCACCTTCTGACCACTCCTTCACAAAATCAACTCTGCCTGTTAGAACAGAGCCGCCTTGCAAATCTAATTTGTGCATCAGCATTTAATGAAAACCTAAATTCTAAGCGATGACAAGCACTAATGGCTATGCTAGTTTCTTCCTTTCGTTGGCATTTGCAGCACCGGTCTGAAGAAGCCAGTTGCTTCACGCAGCACTGCAATGCCTCGGGAGGAAACGCCGAACGCAGCCCAGCTCGTTAATTTTCGCGACAGCCGGCTTTGGGGAGCCAGCCCGTAAACGCACTCAAGTGACTCCCTGCAAGAGGCAACGAGCATCAAAATCCCCAAATTAAAAATCGTTCTCTTTAAAGGGAAACGAAGGAGCCGTTTGATAGCAGGGGAATTACTCTGCCTTCGTAACACTGCAGCAGAGGAAGGCAGACAGCGCAGGGGCTGGAACAGATGCCGGGGATTTCCCAGCCTAATGCACATTAGCACTTAGTAGCTGCAACCCCAGTCTCCAGCACCACGCAGTTAATTTGCATGTTAATTAGAAACGGGTCACCAGAAAATTACACCAGACAACCTTTCTGCATTGACTGCAAAGGACAACGACGCGTTTTTCATAACCTTCATAAGCACCCATCCGTCAGCGAGCCGCCCCAAGTTCGCCGCGCCGATGGCGCATCCATTTCGGGGCACGCGCATCAGACTGCCGAAGCTGCTTCGAGACCAGGCAGAGCGAAGGAAAGGTGGTGTCACGGGCACTTTACCTGCAACATCCTCTCTTTGAGCTCACATACACAAACACTCGCAGCGCTGGGCATAAATCAGATGCCCCTTCAGCTCCGTTTTAGGGGCCTGATGTTGCCACGCCGAATAAAACTAATTTATTGCTGCTCTCTCTCGTACGTCAGCCTCACAGGCACCTCAGCTTTTGAGAATTCATTTTATTTTATCCAGAACCTCCAAGATTGATTAGCTGAAGTTATTAGAAAATAACCGCACACAAAAAAAACAGCAATAGTATTACAAGGCTATACCTTATTTATTGTATTTTTTAATTTCAATTGTTATTGCAGAGCCACAGGCAACAGAGCCGATGCATTTCAGACTCCCAGACGCTGAGCTTCATGAGGATCTTTCATGGTTACACCAGATCCTCTGTGAAACGAGAGAGGCTTCGTAAGGAACACGGATCCACCCCGCTCCGCTCTCCACGCACCCCCTGTGGATCTCCAGCCCCTGCTCACGCCAAATGCCACGGCAAGTAGAGCTGTATGAGGAGCTGCACCGCTAAATGAGATTTAGACTCCAGAAGTTAATGGTTGGCAGAGGTCTGGGTCCTCCCCCAAGCCCTGCTCATCACTAATTCAGCTCCCGGCTCGGCCCCGCGAGCAATTCGGCAGGCTTAGCCGAGCGGAGGGTGGCAAGCTCCGGCACAGGAGGCTCCTCCTAACCCAGCAAGAGCAAAGCAAGAATTTCTTGTGAATATATTCTAATTGAATGAACTAAACCTCCCATGGTTTGGTCCGGGATATCCTTGCAGGAGAACGTAAAGCTGCTGCGAGACCGAGAAAAGCACTTTAGAGCAGCTCAGCCGGCTGCAGCGTTCCCTTTGATATCAACCAGTGACAGCTTTTGAACTACCTGCACCCAGCCTGCAAAGGAGCCTGTGCACAGCAACACACCCGTGCATCCGATTTTAACACCTAATTAAGCAGCTTTCTGAACACAACCATCAATATGCCGAGCTGGGGACCACCAGCCGTGCTGCCTCTCCGCTAACGCTTACAGCAATGGATTTAACCACCAGCAGCTGACCCATTAAGAAACAACCTGCTTTTGTTTCAAGCACCTAAGAGGTTGAGGGGAGGCTGAAAATTCAATTATGGTATTAGCCAGGGAATTACACAAAATTAAGCAGTAAGTGATGAAAATCCTGTTCTATTACTGCAAAAAAAAACTCATCGTTTTCGCTCCTCTCAAGTCCAAAGGGCCATGGCCTTTTCCACGCGTTTGCTAGGATGACTACAGCAAGGCAGCTCCATCATCGGAAACCCAAGCAGGGCACACGGGATCCACGCGAGGAATTCACTGCTGTACAACCACCAGATGGGTTTGCCTATTCCCAGCAGAATTTTCCAGCACGTTCGGAGTCTCCAGCAATGGCTCACCGAAGCCGTTCCGCAGAGGCCGCGGGACCAGGCCACGAGCCAGGTCGGCCGTGCCGCGCGCGAGCGCAAAAGCGCTGAAGAGTGATAATTGCGGAGTAATTATTTGCTAGACCTGCATTTCAAAAAGAGCAGCCTTCCGCTGAACCCTGCTAAGGCTGGATCTTGTCCTTTTGCATCCACCCCTGGATGAAGGGTTTCACTCCAGCAGATGCCCCCTGGCCACCCCGTCTCTTTATAGAGCTGCCCAAGGTCATTTTTAGCTCGGGAACGCGAGCCATCGGTTAAGCCGCTCCTCAGAGCGCACGGCGCTGTGACTTGCCAGTTAATTTTATCTCCAGTCATGCTTGAACAGTCTCTTGACGACATATAACAGGGATTTTTTCTTTTAAACAATGAAACAAAGCAGACAAGTTGGGCACAAAAGCAACACCACTAAATGGGAGATAAGAGAACACGGAAAGCGTACTCTACAATTATGCCAAAGCGTGAAATTCCAGCTTTCCCACTCATTTCAGAGGGAATACGGAGAACAAAGTTTGCTTGCTGTTTTCCAGGCTTTTGATCTTTCCAAAGGCTTCAAGAGCAAGCTAACGCCCCAGCAGACAAGCACTACTTCCAGAGCGGGCAGAGGGGAGAAGCCGTGTTTGCCAGCAGGGCGTTGGGTTATTCCTCCTCCAAGTCCCCAGCACTTCCACGCTATCTCCCAGCGCCGTTTGCTAACTCCCTGCTGCCAAGGACTTCCCTGCTACAAAGTCCGAGACCCGGCTGCACGTGACGACGTCCCTCTTAGGGCTTCTACAAGTTCACGCGTTTTTGGGGTCTAATAAAAAAGCTTTTAAGCAGGCTGCTCGTACCTCAGGAAGCTGGCTCCTCTAGCCGCCTGCCACTTTCCATTCCAAAAAGCTCCAGGGCACAGGATCTGTTCGGTTGCTCCATTAACCGCTAAATCACTTCAGCGGGACTCAGCGAGGGTTTGTGATCTTCAGCAAGACCTGCAGGTTGGGGCTTTTGAAGTTAGCACAACCTGGCGTCCGTTTTTAGAGTGCTCTACTTGGAATTCTCCCAGCGAGAGCACTTTTTTATTTCAAATAAGAGACACGCTTCCATAGCCCTGTGCCACCATTCAATGCATAGAAGAGGACAAGCCTCCGGGCGGTACAGCACCACTGACAGGTTGCCTAAACCCTCCGCGTGCCCCTCTTCTCCTCCGGGCTGCACAGACACCTCCCTATCGATAGAAGCCGCAAGGGGTTGAACGGAGGCGAGGATACGAGGGCTCTGCGTGCCGGAGCCGGCGTTCGTGCCGAACACCGCAAGGAACCCACGCAGCCAAAGCCCAAGAGGTGGTGTTGCAGGCTGCGTGCTAACGGGCGGCCCCGGATCTCGCTTACGCATTCGTTATCCATCCATCCGCACGCGGCGAGGCATTAACAATGAGCACGTAATACAGTCTTGCTAATTAAGCTCGATGAGAAGAGCCCTAGCGTATCCCAACTTCCTTAATATGAACCAATTTAAACACAGTACTTTATCCCTTAAGGGTAGGGCTGCCTGCCTGACATTAATTAATACCAATTGAGTCCAATGAAACTCATACACAAGAAAAATGGAGAAAAGCAACTTTCTGAGTAACACTAGAGATGGCTCTTACACATCACTTCAAGAACGTACATAAGCAAGCAAATATTTACAGGCACTTTCCTCCGTTAGAAAACCACATACACACATCTGCCTCTTCAGCTACACCAAGCACGTGGAACCCTGCACGTTCCAAACCTGCGGCAGAAAACGGATCACGTGAGAGCAGCCCAATTAATAGTCCCATATATTGATATGTTTATAACAGATTATTCAAAAACTCATGTTCTCTGCTACTGTCAGCTCTCTCGAACCTATTTCTTCAGCCACATTTCCCAGAAAAGTTTCACAGTTATGGTTTTGGGAAGTGTTTAAGCCTTCAGCTTTCAGTTACCAATGGTCTCCAAATATACAAAGCCCTGGTGAACCAGAACGCTACAAACCAAGTGTCTCTAGTTGTTTTGATTATATGCAGAAAATTTAAAATATATATATAGCAGAATTTTTTTAAAACAATCTGCAAGTAGTTTGAGGTCTCCTGTGTATTGATCAAGGACTTAATAGAGTAATTAGCCAGGGTTCATTAAAATATGCTTTCCATTAGCCTCCCTAGATATCTAATCTGAATTCACTTACACAGCCATGAGCCACAGGTGCAAAATTTTAACCCCCTTAACCCCAGCTTCCCAATACAGGCATCTCTTCCCACTGAGGCTTCACCGCATCCTTGGCCTCCTTCTCACGCACGGAGCCGGATTTCCTCTCCGAGGGGCCTCGACTCGCAGCTCAAACCCCCGAGGCTTTACCCGGATGAGCCGACGCCGTCCCAGTCTCTCCGAGGACGAGGTACCCGGGGCAGGCACCGCGGCAGCACACGAAGCCGCTCCGAGCGGCCGAGGGATCTGCCGCACGCTTTGTTCAGCCGCCCCGGCCACAGCAACAGCGGCCTTAGGAGTGGAGCAGACAACTGTTAGAAACTTATTACTCCTAAATTTAATTAGCTCCTGTGAGTCAAACCAGCGCTTGCTACAGTTGCCCAGACCTCAAACATGCCCTGTCGCCCTGATTTATGGTAATTTTATGCAGTGCTGAAAACCGTAAGCGGATCGTGCCTCAGTTTTACCTCCTCTGTGCGGATGCTCGTGCTAACATGAGCATCTTTCCCCCATCTTCATCCCATCGGCTCGGAGCTGAGCTCCTGAAGCAGCCATACCAGAGCTGGCAAGTCACCACGCTTCGGCCCCAAAGCACGGCAGAACAAGGTGAGACGTGGCTTTCCAGGGAACGCTCTCCTTGAAGCACCCCCCTGAAGTTTTATTGTGCCTCAAACACTGCATAAAACTGGGACAAGAGCTAGACATCAAGGGCTGGCTAAGGCGTGCAGACCTCCAGGGAATGCAGACCTTACAAACAAGGCGTTTGTAAAAGCACAAAACCTCCGGGGAAGGTTAATCAGAACCTTGTGACCGTGTTCCCCTGCCTGCCACAAGACAAAATGCCTGGTTCAGAAAGGAAAAGCCTAAAAATGTATGCAAAACACTATGCACTATTACTGTCATTATTGCATGCCACTGTGTGCAGCGTTAAAGAGCACAAAGTCAGTTTTCAATCAGTTGAAACACATGGTACACGCTCCTCGTCCTAAACAGCCAAATACATTTCCAAGATAACCCCTTCTTTCAAAAAAAAAAATATATATATACACACATATATACATATATACACATACATACACTGAACACGCGGTGCTTTACCCAGAGAAGTCCTCCTTGTAGAAGAGCTGACCACCTCCTCCAGGAGGCAGGAGATGCGCACCATTTTAGCTGTGTATTCAACACAGTTAAGCTTGGACAAGCCTGACACACGCCTGGAATTAAAACTGGTGAGCTTACTTTTCTGTTTAGATCCTGCACACCCTGCCCAAGCAACTGAGCTGCGAACACAAAGCAAGCCCGGGGCTGGTAGCACAGCTTCCCTGCTCCTTTTACCCCAAATCATTTCATATCGCGTTATGTCATGCTGTTCAAGTGCAGGCGTGACTGGCAGGCCTTCCTCGCCGCTCCACGGGCGTCTCTCCAGGGAGCAAGGGTTATTTTGACAACTTTTATCTGTTGTTTTCCTCAACAAGCACTTTCTTCTCAGAGAGGGGCGAGTTTCATTCATACAGCCATCCAACTGCGTCCGTCTCACAGCCAAGCGTAAGGAGGAGCCCTGCAGCATTCCCAAAATTGTGAGGGGTTTTCATCGCATGGATCTCACTCTCCGCTCTCATGCGGATCCGTGGCTTGCTGCATATGACACACACTTGACATGATTACTGTAGGTGCGAGACAAATTGAGCACGGCATCTCCTAGAGAACGTGAGGACATTCCCAGGTTTTCCGTCACATTCAACGGAGGAGTTCAGTTTTTCCTGAAGGATGAATGCCTACCGCAATCATACACCGATATCACCAGACACAAATATCAGCTCTAACAACAGATAAGCTCTTCAGGGCAGCGATACCCTGCTCCATTCCACGTTTCCTTGAGGTGAGCCACAGGCACGTTGCTGTTCCCATAGTCCAAGAGTTCCTCTGGGACAAAAACAAGCCGCAGATTTGCTCCAGAGGGATGAAGCAACATTTGAGTCCCACCACGAGGCTACAAAGGAAACTCTTACATATTCTTCACAAAGCACTTTCTACGGATTAGAGCTAGTGACAGACAGTAAGAAAGGACGCAAAACACCAAGTAATTCACATCCCCACCCATTGCACGGTTATCTTTTTATACAGCAAGTCTTGCCAGTATGTTAAACATTCACTTGTTTTTGGTATGGAAACAAACACAGCCACGTCTCATTCAGTTGAGAGACTAATTAAGAAAAATTTGTAGTTTGCTAGCCATTAAGAGACACTACTCATTCCCAAGACCACACAGGTGAACCTCAACTGTTAGGGAACCCGCAATGCTGAAAAGAACAAAGAAAGCCCAACCTCAGCTCCCTCCCAACCCCGAGGCACTCGCTGTTTGCCCACGCTTGCAGCCCGGTCCCACTCTGTTGTTGCCAAGTCCCGCGGCTGAGGATACCAAAGCAGGGTTGTTGGATGCACGAAGCTCCCAATTCCTCGAGTGATGCAGGATCACAGCACAGGCTCTCATCCGCGCCCAGCCCAAACAGCAACAACCTCAGACACCCGTCAGATTTACAACACCTTTTCGGCTTGGACAGCTGGGCTCTGAAAAGAAAAAAAAGGTGAGCAACCCAGGAAGACAGAGCCAGACGAGGCTGCACACTGCAAAATGGAGATCCGTGGGTAACTCCCTGGGAAGGGCAATCGATGTGGAAGAGGTCGTCCCAAGAACAAGATGCGAGATGTACTTTGTGCCGGTGCCTGCCAGCGCCGCCGTGACAGAAAGCCTTCCCAGCCTGCTGCAAGATCCGGCTGATCACGTACCTCCTCCAGGGAAAGAAGGCATCTTTCTGTTGTTTTGTCATCCAGCCAAAAACATTAGAACTTCGAGATAAATACTCCTGTGGCCAAAATCCCAGCAATATGCCCTGCGATCCAAGGAGTAAGAGGTTCTAATAGAAGCCTCCTACTTGCTTTTCTCTGAAATCCAGCTTTCCAGCTGCTATATTCACTGTCATCGGGCCAATTCTGTAACTTTTTAATCAGTATCAGAAGGCTACCTCACTTCCATGGAATATTACGATCTAATTCTAGGAAAACAAGTACTTTCTACACAAGACCAGGCTAGAATAACAGTTCCTGTACCTTGCCCTGGTAAGACCTAATTAAGATGATTTGGCTAGCATGGCTTCGGTTTGACATTTGAATAACACCAAATATGAGAAATCCCACGTTAAAAGAACAGCAGCATCCACCTTTGCTGTCAAGCACAGCTACAGAAGTGGAGAGGAGGCGTACACAGAAGGAGGCCCTGGATTCAGGTCTGAACAAAGCTCACCCAGACCAGCACTACCAGCGGGCAGGATCCACGCTGAGGTTATTACGCAGGGCAAAACACAGCACTGAGCTCTATAAATATGGAAGCCGGCAGCGCTGTACACGCGCTGCCCAAATTTTACCCGTGTGCAATGTTTCTAGAGCCAAGTCATCATTTCAGATGCCTTTCAGAGATGACCTCCCGATTCATCTCATTTCATGGCTTTTAATGCTATGAGAAAGCGTGCACCATGTGAACAAAGAGCTTAAAGAAAACCATGCCAAACCCCAAAAGGGTTGTTCAGGAGAACTTTCAGCAGCGCGATTCCCAAGGCAGCGCATGTAATATCAGGCAGCCTCCTCAAGTTTATTTTTAAGTGGTTCCTGAGAACAAAAGTTCAGTTAGGAAAGACTCTTCTGGCCCGATTTAAGATCGGAGCAATCAAAGCATATGAAATTCTCTGCCCTGAACTCGAAACAATAAAGTTTGGAGGATATATAGAGGATCTCAACCATTTTACTACCTAACAGGCTGTAAGCTACTCTTATCTTGTTTTTAATGCCCTCCTTTTTACTGTTCTGCTTGAATGGCTCAATGCTAGGTCCACAGAGCTTTTTTTTTTTTGGCAACCCTTTGACCTCCTAACCAGAATCCCAGCTCCAAAGCAGTAGTCCTACACAGGAGTGACTAGTCAGATATCAAACTCCAGCTCTGAGCAGAACAAAGATCACTTCAGGTGCCAACAACACGCTGCCACGTTGTTCGATGTTACTCCTCCTCTCCGACTGCAAGCCACAGGAAGGCCTTGGCCCATCTCCGTTTGTCCTGGGCCACTTCAGACAGCACGCTGGGTAGCACGGCTGTGGTGAGCCAAAGTGGCTGAGCCTCCATCTCCTCTTCTCATCACAGAGAAACCCAGGTTTGCTGCTCCTGTACGGTAACACCACGCAGGCGGGCCGAGCTCTCCGGTGTTCTTACAGTGTTCAGAAAACGCCTTCTGCAAGTATTCTAAAGTTAAGGTATCGTGAACCCCAGTGAGTAAAATGGGCATTAGAAGGCAACAGTTGTTAAGTAACCTTTAAAGGCATCACAAATTCACGACGGATTTCACTAGGATGTCTCAAGGGAGGGAAGTGTTTGGGAAATGACTTCAGGAAGAGCTGACATACAAAGAGAAGAATTTAAATTCCACCAGCTCTCTCCCTAACAGAACAAGTTTAGACTACAGTTTTCTACAACGGGACACTGGAAGAGTTCACAAATGCCTGGAGGAAGGGTGGGAAACAAAACCCAGGAGTTTGTGGCTTGCTGTACGCTCTTCCTCTCCGTGCAGGGCTCGCCTGCGAGCTGCTCAGAGAAACAAAGCCAACGTAGCCTCAGAGCACATGAAACGGGTTTGATGTGGACGGTCTCGAGCCTCACTGCCGAGTCCTACCTGAGCTAGAACAAACTCCGCGTTAGCAAACTGCTATTCCTGCAGTCAGAGATTCCAGTATTTTCAGTGATGGTTCGTTGTATGTTCAGTGCCTGCTCAAGCACAGGTAAAAGCCCCTTTCCTGGTACTGCACTCTTCCAGCTGATGCCACGCGCAGATGTCGGGATTTCTTGAGACAGGCCAAGCGCTCCCTGTACCAGTCCCGATCCGGTACTCACCCGTTCTAACAAAAATATGGGGAAAACTTGCACCATAAGTTAGTGTTTCAGCTTTTTCCGCTTTGAAAAATGACTTCATATAACTAAATATAAACAAAACGAGTGAAGATAGCTGCTGATTGCTGCCTGGAAGCCTTCGGCTGAAAAATAAGCCATGTTACCACTCTCACAAGAGCTTTGATTTCCGCTACAGATATGCCTCAAACAGCTCTGTCTTCCAGCCACGACTGCTGCTAGGTATCGTCTAACCCGTACTTCCCTCTGGTATGCGCTGACCTGAAATCCTGCTGAATCCCTGTCCAAAAAGCAGGCAGTTGCAGAAAATTCATGTTTTAAGCAGAAAAAATTGATTATTAAGGTTGCACTTTAAAAACAGCATTTTACAGCATTGAATTCCTCCAGTTCCACACCAACTAAAGAGATTTTTCTGCACGTTGTTCCACACTACTCGCTACAAACGCGGTCCCAGCCGCCAAATGGACCCCAACAACTTCTCCTCGCTTCTCTAGCGACGCGACGTTGGGCCCTTCGCTCGGAAGGCCGGCACCAAGGGAGCGCATCCACGTACCTGCTGCTTATGCAGTCAACTCCAGAGGCTTCAGCAAGGTAGGAGAGATGTCAGCATGGGTTTGAACGGCTGTACAACGGCGACAGACCCAGCCTCTCACCCACCACGTGTCTCCAATACCAAAGCACCAAAAATGCAGTGCTCGTAGCATCGATTCTAAACTAACGGTCAAAAAAGCAAGAGGGTCACCCTCAGGTCCATGTGAATAGCAGCGTAAAACGCCTGCCACACACAACTCACGGTCAACAGCTCCCTCCATCCGCACTCACCCGGGACCTTGCATCAGTGGACACCAGGTTGCAACCGGCCTGTCCGAATTCTGCAATCAGAGGATTACACTAACAGCGATTTGTTTAAATCCCCGCGTTAAGACTCACAGTCTCACGTACAGTTCAGCCATACACAGACAAAAATCAATTTGGTAATGAAAAGTTACTTGAAGCTTCTTCCAGATCTTACTTCAACTCAGCTGGAGACCGGCACAATGGAAGTTGACTCAGCTCAGATCAAGTCTGGACTGCTACAGAAAGTTTACAAGCCAGGCAGGTTGGTTTTTTTTTTCCCTTTAATTCTATCAAAAGTTTTTTGTAGGGCAATTACTTCAACACTTAAGAGAATGCACGCTCTGCTGAGTTTGCTTTGCAGTTCACTTGGTGGAAAGTATTCTACCAGGCACTACCAGGACAGTCTAGAAAAGAAAGTCTCAATTACCAAACCTCCGAGCATGAAGAAGGCTGGTGAAGTCTCCTGCGAAGATTTGAGAGATCTAGGCAGCAAAGCTGTCACCGGCTTACAGACCCGTATTTGGGGTAAGCTAGGCATTATTTTTTAAACAAAACCCAGCACGTTTGCTGGCCTGGTTCTGCATAGCAGGGCTGCAATAGCCATTTGTTTTTATTCTCCTACCCTGCCGCACAGATGCTAAGTACTTATATCAACAGAAGCAGCTGTGATCCCTAGGAGGGGCTCAAAACTCCCGAGAATCCAGGACCTACAAGAAGTCTTTCACAAACACACTCAGTTCCACCACTAGCTGCAGAAGATTAAAATACTGCAGGCACGTAGAGCGACCGTGAATACTTAGTGCATCAAATACTATGTCACCTCGGGAGTTCTTACACATTTTATTTACATCTTTGCCGAAAACAAAAGAAATGCAGCAAGTAAACATTCCTGTCCTGGTTTCAGCATGATTAATGTCCATTTGTCCCTCTGTTACCTGACAAAGACGACATCAGATGCGTACCATTAGTCTTAAGCCACTGCACGACAACGAAGATGTCAGATGTACAGCTCGAGTTAAGGCAAGGTTTTAGACATTACAACCAAGTAATGTGCTCTGCTGCAAACACCTGAAATCCAGGCTGACAGAGCTGAAAGAACTACAAATACACTCATCTAAAGGAAAAAGAAAATAAATTTGAGCGCTATAACCCCCAAAACACAACGTTAAGGAAACAGAGCCCTATCTAGCTGCCGAGGGAAGCTCCTCCTGGCTCTCCAGACACGGGCACGCCAGGACACAGTATTTAGGTTGCCGCACCCGCTCGGGCATAGAACCATTTGATTTTCCACTTATCCATCCTGATGAAGAGGGAACACAGTTACACCACCCGCCGGTACCTGGGCAGGAGAGGATCTCAGCTCCCAGCCTAGCACAGCGCTAGGGTTACTTGAAACCAAACACCCAGAAAATGAAAGTATCCCACGAGGACAGAAAGTGAACACCTAATGGAACTGATTTATTTTTTTTAAATACCATAGCAACCAACTTCACAAAGCTTAAAACTAAATTAGAAGATCAAAAAATTATTTTGAGTCAAGATTTAAAATGAAAAGGTAATTACCTAGACCTTTTATTCATCCAATTCTTTTTTTTTTTTTTTAAATTAGGAAGAATAACCACAAGGCTTTTTCAAAAACAAGCTCCCATTTCCAAATAGACCAAACCAACCGGAGTCCACCAAGAAAGCGGCGCTCAGGTGCAGGAAAGCTGCACTGTAAGAACAAACACCTGGACAGCATCCCTATAGCAGAAATAGGGACAGCACACAGCTCGCCTGGAACACTCCTTCCTCGAACCACCCAGCTCCAGATGCGACAACCCCAAGCAGCAGCTGGGCAGCAGAGGCGTCGCTTCCCCCAGCGCGGGGCAGGAGGGGACGCACGGGGACGCGGCGGGTGACAGCCGCCCTGCCCAGCCCGGCTGCGGGGAGCCGAAAGGGGACTCGAACATCGCCACGTCCCGAGGCGAAGCCAGAGCAGCTGCTGAAGGCATCCCGATGACGAATAGGACTGGTGAAGTGTATTTAGAATTCAGAACAAAATCGTGGCTAATCTGGGTTAAGAAGCCAAGCCCCGGGAGAAAAGCTTCATTCCAGCCTCATCTCCATCATTTTCCTTTCGCTCATTGTTTTTCCAAACCTTAATCTTCTTGATCCCTTCCTCCTAGGCCCAACCGTTCCTTTCCCTCGGCTTTGGAGGACCCATTTCCCACCGTACGGATTTTAGGAGGAGGGACCATCCCGAGTGTTCAGATCAATTTGCACCAGAAATTCTTCGTGAAATCCAGTTGGAGACAGAATGCTATCTGGAGATTCCCAATATAGGGATGCAGGCTTCACCTCATACAGCATCTAGGATCCAGCTACAGTCCCATAATTAATTCTCTCTCTCAAGTTAGCTCAACTTCAGCAATTGGAAAGAACCATCCCTTTTTTCCTCAAGGATATAAGAGTTCCTGAATTCCTGTGCCCTGTCCAGGTGGCTTTGAATCATCACCAGGTCAACAGCCCTTAGAAAAAAGGGACAGCGTAAGCAAAGCCCTTGGCGAGGCTTAACGTACATTTTCCAGGTCTCTGATCATTGCCTTCAAAAAAAACCCCTTTGCATGTTGCCATCTGAACCAGAGACTCCGCTGCAGGCAGCGCACGAGCGTCCCCCAAATACCAACCGCCCTCCGCAGCAGAGACGGCGAGAGGACCAGGCTGCCACAAGCGGCACCGCGCGACGCTTTACGTTAACTTCCCTCGTTCTCAGCCCAGCCCTAACGTGACGAGGGGCCAATTCTCTTCCAGAAAACAGAGCACCGTGGCTCCGTTCCCCTGTCCCTGCCGCAGGGGTGCTGCCAAAGGCACAGATCCCCTCCGGAGGAAGTAGCGGGATGCCAAAATCACCAATCCCAATTTAACCACGACCTTTTAATCTTAAAATTATTCAGCCTTCTCCTGCATTCAAATCATATAGATGGGTATGTATTGCTATTGCTAGCCCACAAAAATGCTTTAAACACTTTTGTTTTTTATACACAAGTGCAATGCTCAACAATTATAACATCAAGTTAATTCACTGATTAATCAGACCTAAGATACGTCCTAACGGTAAAATCGTGCTCGCTAATAAACCAGGAAAGCACTATACTGGTTAAGATATTTTCATACCTGCTAATGCTTCCTACCTCAAAAATCAACAACTCAGTCATGCTTTAAATGCAAATCATCATTAATCATGCAAAAAATTTACCTAGCAAATATATTAATATTTCATGGGTTTATTTATACTATAACCACCGTGAAAATTAGCTTAATGGGCAGCCCATAACAGAGAGCTTAAAGCTGCAGTCTTCACGCTAAGTGACAGGCAAGCTCTAAAGTCTCTCTAGAAGCAGGCTAGCAACCAGAACCGTTTCAGCAAAACCTATTAAAACCCAGTTTTGAAAAACAAGCGTATGCACCACACCTGTTCTACCCTCTTCATATCTTAGCACGGAATTATTCAGATAAAAAACAGAACTCTGGTGACAACATCTCAGTAGCTCCGAACAGTAACGCACCCAGTACGCAAATAATTTCAACTAGAAGAAAATAAATACATCTGGAAGGCTCATCAAAACACGCATTTAGTTCTATTTGCTGATTATAAAGACATTTAAGCTGACTAGTTCAGACCACTACATCCTGCAGTGCAGGAGCATCCTTTCTACTGCTCTGCTGGGGGAGGAAAGCAGAGAAACCAAGGGATAAGCCTGCTCTTATGTTTCAACCAAAGAGCTGAACAACCTGAAACGCAGAGGAGTTCTGCACCTGCAGAAGCAGATTGTGCACTACACCCATTTAGCACTTCATTGACTTTGTAGAAAATCAGTTTTCAAGTATTTGAGATGAGTCTGACGGTCTGCTTTTGTTGCTGTTTTGTTGTTTTTCTTTAAGAGTTCTAAAAATACGCGGTGTTTAAATATCCGTGCTAAGAATACTTCACATTGACAGTCTACAAGTAACTTCTCAGAACCAAAACTTTAAAATGGAAGGTTTGGCTTTTTCTGACTGTTGTATCCTGTTTCAAGATTATTTTTTTTGCTAAGTATCTGGTAGACAGCTTCTCTCAACATCCACGCTGGAACCTATCAACCAAAGACGCAGGAACAAGGGGAGGACTTACCCTGAAGGCACCCAAGGTAACAAAGCAGCAGACACCGAAACAACACGTTCATGGGTTCACACAGCTACCAAAACAAACATCTCATTCATCTGTAGGTTAGGAACTCAAAAGAAAGGTTTCAAGTAGCTACTTCCCCTGCTTATTCTGATTTAAGTGTATCCTAGCTATTCGGTATCATACTATGAAGGAAAAAAAAACTGAGAGCTCTTAGTAATGCTCCCAGTTCCAAAGTGAAAGTTTCTCCGCTTTAGAGGAACTTGTCTTGTGAGAAAAGCAAGATCATTGTAAATGCCTACAAAAAAGGCCGCTTCCGTTTACCATAGCCCAGCTTTTTAAATGGGCTCCTCCGACTTACACTCATTGTCCTCCCCCATATCGAGGTGGGATCGCTACTTCCCAGCTATTGTCCAAGCAAGTTGTCACACGCGCACGAATGAAAAGTTCATCGACAGTACAGAGTAACAGCCGAAATGCCATTTATTTCTTCAGTTGCTACCTCCAACACAAAGGAAAACCCCAGATGACGCCTGACCCGTCCCATACCACCCCACGTGCAGCCCAATGTTTGCGACTCATTACTTTTACCCGGAATCTAACCAGCAGCCGTTAAGTGGCACGGACACACATAAGTCTGTTCCTTCCATTCGCTTCTCCAGCGGCGGGGCAGGACGTTAGCTCCACGCCAGGACGCGGCCCCCCAAACCGGCGTTCCAGCGGGGTAACTGCTGAGCCCCCCACTGCAGATCGGCACCTCTGGGGAGAAAGCGCAGCCCGAAACAACCCCGAGATGTCCCATCACCGCCTGGGATATCACCCCAGGAAAAAATTCACCTTCTGCACTGGACGTCAGACAGCATTACGGCTGGACAAGTCGACAGCTAGCAAACTGCTGGTACAAAGGCCGGCTTTGAGAGAGGAAAAGGAAAACCACAAGCAGACATATGCTCAGAAGAGCGGAGCTTTGGCGAGAAACGCGGGACCAACACACAGGCTTGTACCTGCTGAAAACAAAGCGTGACGCCAGGCTCCCCTTCGTCTTCTGCCTCTCCCTGCACGCCCCGGTGCCCCAGCTCCTGCGCTCGCACCCCGAGCCCGTTTCACTCCGTAAAACAACAAAACCATCCCAGCAGAGAGCTGACGGACCACACCACTGAAAGGTCCGATGCACTAAAATGGCTGAAAACCAATAAGCACTGGAACTATGAAAAAAAGAAGGGAGGAGCCACACAGTTGGAAAGAAAGGGAATAACAAGAGCTCGTCCTCTTGGCAGGCTGCTGGCTCGCGAGGCACCTCCTGGAAGCACAGCTTCTGAGATGCCCTCAGAGACGGAGCCCCCTGAAAAGGGTCCCGAAGGTCCCAGAGAAGCATCAGCAAGTGGGAGAAACAGAAAGGGGCCAGTTATTCATAAAGCAAACACTGGAGCATTTTATAACTGTGGTAGACATTGCATCAGGACTCATTCAAAAGGTCTCCTGTCAGTGCCTTCCGAAACTACCCGTCCAAAATTAAAACATGAAGTTAGAGGAAAAACCCAGGTTCTCGTTGGATTTTAAGCCAGGAAGTCGTCACCGGCTGCCTGGTTCGAGGCTCCCCTCGATGACAGTAACCACCAAGTCACTGCCATCTGCTGTCTCTACAACAACAGACGAGAAACAAGCCGTTTTTCCCCCATTTACGTCCCCACTTGCTAAAACACCGTTAAAACCGACCCAGCCTGACGTTCTCGGACTTCACGGCAGCGAAGCCAAAAACCAAACAGACCTCAACACCGGAGCCTTCCTCCTTCGCCCCAAAGGCTTCTCCGAGGTGAACGGGAACCCCGAGGAACGGAGCAGAAAACGGGGCTAGAAAACACCCCGGGATGGCAGCTCTCTTTTTGCCTTCCCCTCTCCCCGTGAGCCGGGCGCGCAGCCCCGCTCTTTGTTCGCCGCCGCTAGGCCCGGCGCGGGGCCTCGCCCCTCACCTCACGGACGTCCTGCAGGCACTCGAGCACGGCCAGGTTGTTGGCCCAGCTGTGCTTGGAGCACAGCCGCACCACGTCCTCGCGGCACACCGCCTCCTCCGACAGCTTCCACCCGCCGCCAGAACCGCCGCCGCCGCC
>VXAA01005743.1:91868-116380 GCA_013399115.1 Anseranas semipalmata | reverse complement strand
CCATCACCACTGTCCCCAAGCACCATCACCACTGTCCCCAAACACCATCACCACAGTCCCCAAGCACCATCACCACTGTCCCCAAACACCTTCACAGCCCCACCTGCCCTCACAGGGCCCAACCACCAACACAGGCCCAACCGCCATCATCACAGTCCCCAACCATCACACACAGAATCCTTTAGGTTGGAAGAGACCTTCAAGATCACCTAGTCCAACCTATGAGCTAACGCTAACAAGCCCTCCACTAGACCATGTCGCTAAGCTCTGCATCTAAACATCTTTTAAATACATCCAGGGATGTATTATCTTCACAGCCCCAGCCACCATCACGTGCCCCAGCCGCCATCCTCATCTCCCCAGCCACCATCATGGGTCCCAGGTGCCATCATGAGCCCAACCACCATCATTAGGGGCCCCTTGCAGCCCTGCAGCCCCATCAGCCTCGTGGCACCCCCACAGCCCCATCACAAGGCCCGGCCCTGTGGTGGCATCGCAGCCCCCTGGTGTCACCCCTGCTGTGTCACCACCCTGGGTGAGGGCCCAAGATGGCCTCAGACTCCTGCCCCACAGCAACTCAGCCTTGCTGGGTCCGCAGGGCACCAGGGCCCTTCTGTCCCAGCTGGAGCAGGACACCCCAAATCTTTGGCTGTGAGAACCCCGGCTACGGGACATGTTTCTTAATGACCAATTAATTAGGGACAGGCACTGCACACAGCAACAGGAGATGCCTCTGGCTGTTCTCAAACATACGTAGGGAGTTTGCAGGGACAAGTTACGTAAAACCCTTTCTTTCTCTTTTTCACATGCACACACTGAAATAACAACCCCAACAGTTAGAGGTACATCCCTAATCCTGTCACAGTGAATGAGGCAGGGCCTTGTGGCAGGTTTTGTCACCAAAGCCAGCACAAGAGCACTCAGCTGAAGTTGCAGTATCAGTGCCTAAGAGTGTCTTACCTTCCCGATGCTTGACTCGGTGGCTTTTTGGTGGCAAATGAATGTTGTCTGCAGGATGTGATGTATGGAAAAAAACATTAAACAGAAACTAAACCAAACCATCAGGACCTGGGGCCTGTCTGTCTTTTCAGCAGGCTCGATCTCTGTGCTGAATGTACAACTTCCCAGGCCTCTGGTTATTTTTACAGTTTCTTTAAATCGTGATGTTTTACCACGTGCAATATCTTGCTGGCCAACTGAACCCCAAACGTAGAGTCACAGCTGCAAAGCTAAAAAAGGTGTGAGTGTGACTTGGAGAAGCAGGGAGGAGAAAAGCAAAGCTGGCTTGGGGGAAGACTTGAGCGACAGGCAAGAAGAGGAGACGGGGAGAGGCGAGGAACTGCAGGAGTCCCTGTAAGTGGAGGGGAGAAGGGGCTGAATCCAGTACAGCAGAGAGGGGGTGCCAGGGAAGGAGCCAAACTGGGGAGAAAGCAGGATGGAGAAAGCTGGACAGCAGAGCTGGACGGCAGCGTGCCAACCCCCACAGCTGCCGAAATCACTGCCACCAGCTCCCGCTTGGGTGTCCTCATTTACAGCGTGAACCACATGAGCTGGTGCTTGCCAAAACGCTGAGCTGGCACAGCTGGCAGCGAAGGCAGGGAGCTATGCTTCAGGCACACTCACGATTCTGGCAAAGCAGCCTGGCCCTGGGCGTCCCACACTGGGCATCCAAAATTTGTGCCCAGTCTTTGCTTTAAATCTCCTTGTGCCTCAATTCCCATCTGTGGAATGAGGATTATGACAACACTCTCCTTGGAGGGGTATTGTAGAGACTTTAAAGTCCAAGAAGCTCTTGGTTATATAGATGGAGAACACAGGAAAGCCCATGAGAAAATCAATAATTTGGTGCTCAGAGCAGGGTTTGACTAGCACGCAGTATGGAAGACTTAAGGCCAAATATTGAACAATGAAGGAAAAAAAATATCAAAAGCTGGTCATCAACAGCCATCCAGCCAGGATGCGCGTGTGCAAGGGTTCGTGGCAACTTGGGGGATCTTGCATGGACACACCCATGGCCCCTCTGGAGGGACTGGGCTTTGTCCCTGCTGCCCATGAGAGCAGCCACCACATCGGGGTACCCCAGCCCCAGGAGCCAGCACAGCTCCTGTGCAGGGCCCTCGGCTTCAGGGCTGAGACCTGGCATTTCACACTTGACCGTGGTGCTGTTGAGGCTCCATCCAGGCTTTCTTCGTGGGGACAGAGAGAAACGGGCACCCCCATAGGAGTCATCTCATCCACAAAGCAGGGATCTGCAACGGGTGAGATGAGCCAAGCTCTGCAAGTTCCTGCAGAGGTGATGATAGAGGGGAGTCAGAACGATTTGCTCAAGATACCAGTGGTGAAAGACAGACAAAACAAATGCCTCCACCCTGACTGCATACATCAGGTCAAGTAAGGGAGATTAGGTGAAAAGATGAAGGAATAAAACATACACAGAGACAGCAACTGTGCCCTCATGGATGGGAGGTGGAAGGAAACGGTGGTTACAGGAGAAAATTAAGTGGAGTCAAAAAGGGGCGATTTCAGGGAGCCTACCTGCTCCTTGCACCACGAGCTCATGGAGAGCTGGGTTTCTGCTTTACCCGCCCCACTTGCGCTCGGAAATACCACCACATTTCCTTGTGGCCAGGGCTTCGGCCATAAACTCTCCTCCTGGACAACAGCTTGGGGCATGGGCAGCCACCAACCCCAGGCCTGGAAATGAGAGGGAACGGAGATTGAACAAAGAGGGTCTGCGAAGCTCAGCAAGTGAGAAGAGAGCCCAGCCGCAGCGGACGTGCAGCTCCCTGCACTCACGGCCCTTGGGTTTTATCCCAGTGCTTCCAGCTGAGACACTGAAACACCAGGGCTGACCCCGACCCCCCTGCAGCTCTCCTGGGCTTTGGCTGGTCCCCTTCTCGCAGCTGGTTTCACCCCGGCAGAGCTGTGGGATTGAAGTGCCTGGTTGCACGGCCCAGCAGCTGGTTGCGATCTGTCCGGTCACACGCTGGCTTTGGGGCCAAATCAGCTAAAAACAGTGTCTGCAAGCACGCAGCCTCCCCTGGGAGCAGTGTTTTGGTAATGCCATGGCTCCCGCCTCCCTAGGAGCCAGACCTCTGAATTTCAAGGTAAAAAAACTCTGTCCGTTTTGAGTTGTGGTTTTGTTTCGCAGTAAGAGTGTTCACAGTGCCTCCTGCCGTGGCTGCAGGTGCAGGGCTGCTTCACCAAACCCAAGATCTCACCCCGAGAGCTGCAATGCCGCTGCAGCGGTGGATGGCAAAGCCCAGGCACAGTCACCCTGCCGCACCTGCAGCGCAATCCAGGGATCGATAAGACCAACCTGCCTCCAGCAGCATTTGTCCTCCTGTAAAGTGCAACGAAATCTTCAGGATTGCCTCAGGAACGCGTCTCACCTGGGCGTTGGGTTGGCACCAGCCCATCCACCCAGCCCCTGCTCGCCTCCAGCGTGCACGATGCAGTGCTAACGGGCAAAAGGGCTCGTTTTGATGGCCCTTTCACGGTGCTGTTGGCCAACATGCAGTATAGGAGCTCCCTGGCCCCACCTAACCAAGATAATCATAATAAAAAAAACCCTGTAGCATCAACACCTTGCACAACGTGCAAAATCAGTGCATGAACTGGTCGGACTGGGAGCTTTCCCCAGCGCTAAACCAGCAGGACAGAGCCAGTCTGACCCTCACCGGGGTACGTGCTCACGCCGCAAGGATGTGGCTCAGCCGGTGACTGAATTCTGGCACTGCCAGGGCTCGGTGTGAGCCCCTGCCACGGGGGTTACTGCAGCTCCCCTGCAGCCTGCTCCTTCGGCAGCCCCACAGGTAACCCCCCGTTTTGCTGCCTTGCTTGCCTGCTGCTTGCAAAGGGACGAAGCTGTCACTGAAGCAAGATCTGCCCGCAGGATGCCCTCAGCTCGTAGCTCTGTGGGGATTTTAGCAGGCAAAGGCTGGTCTTAGCCAGTGTTTTTGTTTGTTTTTAGGACTGCCTGGTCCTTAGCAGGCTGCTTAGCGGTGCTCACCACGACCAGGTTGCTGCATGGCAGCTTCCTGGGAATTAGGTCACGCAACAGGAATACGGTGGGATAAAGAAAATTGGAAGGGAAGAAACAATAGAAATAGCCCCAAATGAGCAGCACAACGTGGCGGAAGGACAAAGCACTCCATTTGGAGCAACAAAAGCTCCAACAGCCCAAGCGTGCCAAGCTTGCAGGGCTCCATCTCCTCCCCACAGCGACAGGGCCAGCATCTCCGTCCTGCCCCAGGGAAGGACGCAGCCCTGCGCCCAGCAGCTTCACCCCGGGGCCGCATCCAGGTGGAGATGAGGGCAGGAGAGGGATGCGGGTGAGCTGGCAAAGTCCCCGTGCTTTTTGCATTCGGCGCTGGGAAAGCGGTGCTCGGGAGAGTCGCTGTGTGCTGGCACCCAGGGGCTGCGCAGCTGGAAACACTTAAAAACAAAAGCCAGCAAAATCCACCCTGTGCTTGGCAGCCGATTTGGCTTATTGGAAGTTATTGGGAAAGGCTTGCCCAGCGCGAGAGCTGGCTCCGGCCCTCCATCTGTCGCAGGACCAGGAGGAGGGGAGAAGTAGAGCCGGGGCACAGCTTCCTTCGTCCCGCACCCTCGGGAGCGTCGCTTTCTGACAAGCAGCAGCAGCCCACGTCTTCCCACCACGCACCCTGCTAGCCGGGCTTCCTGCGCTCATGGGAAACCAGCCGTGGACTATAACATCCTGCGCAATCCGTCAGGAAATAAGCATTTCATAAGGAAGAGCCCTACGCTCGCTGTGCCCACGTAGCAAATTCAACAAGGAAGAGAGATTTCTTTGTGCGTAGCGACATCTCTGCCCGCGCAGTAACCCCAGCAGCTCGTTGCAAGTGCAGCCCATCTCCCACGGCCCGGGCTCAGTGGAAATTCCCTTACTGCCACAGTTTAAGGGTTTTTACCACCAAGGCTCTCAGCCGCTGGGTGCTGCACGAAGCACGTGCAGACATCTACTTGTGGGCAGCTTCGAGCAATAAAACACATTTGCGCGGCCCCCAGCTTCACAGAGCAAGGCAGGGACGAATGTGCCCCTCGCTCCTGCCCAGCAGCATCCTCGCCCTCCAGCTCACTGCCTCGGGGAGGAGAAGAGTTCATCCTCAGTCCACGCAGGGCACATCTTCCAAGCTTTAATTGGATACAGACCACTCGCTCCCGCGGGCATGGTGCCGAATCTTGGCTCAGCCCCCAAACAGCGCGTTGGGGCCCTCTCCCTTGCAGGCAGACTGCCTCCCTCCGGAGCTTCGGATACCCCAAGATTTCAGCGCTGCCTCGACCAGCTGATCATCTCCACTGACGAAGGCTATTCCGGCGTTTCATGACCCTTAATATTCTGTACTGTGACAGCAAAGGCTGCAATGCTAGCCAGGTATTTTGTGTTTTATTGGCATGACGTGCACAAGTTCACCCCACTTTGTCCCAGCTTCTGTTGCAGGTCACAGCCTTCCACCTTCACCCGTCTGTGCTAGGAAATGACCAGAAGACCACGGCAGTGTTCAGCTTCCGAGGAAGCTGTGGACAAACAGGAGACAACATTCCAGCTACACCCTTCGTACAGGGGGAGCCTCACGCCTCTTGCACACCACTCTTTATACGGCCTGACATGACATTTGTGTTTTTCACAAGGGAGCAACACCGCTGACACATCTTTGCTTCAGAAAGCATCAGAAGCCCCAGGTCATTACTGCAGAGCCTGTTGCTCCCCCCTCCCTGTATTTACACAGCTCTGTGTTGCAGTTAGCACTCACCTTTACAAAAAACAAAAAAAGGGGTCTCCAGCCCTTCCTCCAGTGTGCCACAGTTCTTTCCAAATCCTGCTTCTGCCTTCCTGAGTGCTCGCTGCTGCTCCCAGCTTGACGCTGTCTGAAGCGCAAGGGGCTCGCTCCCCCGCCCACCACCTCTGCCGGTGGCGGAAACACTGGTGTGAGACCCGATGCAAGGCTAACCCTGGGGACCCTGAAATTAATTACACTTCACCAGGTGGGATAATCACTGAAATTAGTCTGAGGCATTTTCTGTCTTGACCAGCACGGACTGGACATTGCCTGTTACCTGCTAGGTTCAGCTCAAGGTCATTCTGAGGATGAGTGTTTCAGGACATAGCTCCCCCCTTCCTCTATTTTTTTGCTACTTAGAGACACTAATTTCCAAGAGATGGGATGGGAGCAACATCGCCCATGCCCTTGCTGCTCTCAAGACACTGCTACTGCTCCAAGATTTAATCGGTCAGCGCCCCGAGCATGATTTTCCTGCGGGCACCCAACCTGGCAGCATCCAAGTGCCCTGCAGCGCCAGGGCGCCCGCAGCTCTCATCGCCACCCAAGTGCAGCTGATCTCTCTTTTCAGCAAAGACGAATTTCTGCCTTTTCAGCATTGTCTCTAACTATCTTTAGATCATCTCAGAAGGAAATAAGTGATGATAAAAGTGGCTCAAAAATTGTTATTGTAAGTCAGTGCAGGCTGTTTACACCAACATGCTCGATTTTGCAGGCGGAGCAGGCTGAGAGGTCTCATTCTGTCTCCATCACAAATCAGAGCAGAACCTCAGGTCTGTTAAGGAATCCACTGCAGTTATAGAAAATCTGCTAATCTACGTTAGCACAGTTTTGCCACCTCTCCTTGCAAACACAAGACGTAAATCCCACTGGGATGCTCTGGTTACTTTGGTGAAACAAGGTTCAGATTAAGCTTGTTTCACTTGATGCATTGCCTGATTTTAATCCGGTTTGATTTGGGACACACAATCGTGGCTTTTCCTCCCTCTGGGAAGCAGCAGGCTCAGCCAGAGCCAAGCAACACGCTGGCAGGTTCTGCCTCACGCACACGCACACCGGGCTGCTCTCACTTCTCGCTCACCCCTTCCATATTAGTGCTCCCTTCTTTGGGAAGAAGTTATTTCTATTGAAATGTCACCCCTGAGTCACTACAACCCCAGGGCTCAAACATGAGGCTCAACGCTGTGGCAGTGAGGTCCCCAGGGGGCAGGGGACGGGCACGGGCAGGGAGCTGGCTGCCTCCTGTGCAGGCTTCCTGCTCACTGCGCCGATCAGTCCAGGATCACGCAGGATCGCTCCTGTTAGACACACTGCTGCGCCTTGTGAGGCTGCTGATCCCAAATCCAACGCACAGCGGTGGAGGACAGCCCTTCCCCAGCCTGCCCCCTGCAAGCCGTGCCGCAGCAGGGAGCGGAGGGCTGCACAAGCTGGATTTTGTCCTGAGCCGGCACGGCCCCTGGGTTTCCTGCCAAGTTAACACCACAGCCAGCGCTGTGAGCACTTCAGCTGTCCCTGTGCTCAGACCTGGCTTTGCAAGAATTAGGAATGGTGCTCTCCCCCAAGAGCCTGGAAAATAGAAAAAAAAAGCATGCATGCAGCTAATGGCAAGGCCCCACCTGCAGGAAGCACAGCACTGCCAAGCTTTACCAACAAATTTACTACAGGAGTTGCCACCAGGCTGCCCCGCTCCACAATAACAAAATCTTGAGACAGAAGCAGAAATAGCCTCACGGTGGCTTACTGCCTCAAGCACCAGTGGAACAGCTCAGCCTCCAATGACAGCTGCCCTGCATATTGCATAGACACCAATTCCTCCCCCATCCCAGAATCTGCCCCTTTGACTCCAGAGATGAGCACATATTTAATTAATGAATTTGACCTTTCATCAGTCCTCAATGCAGACAGCTTTCTGCACGCAATTTACATGCTCTTTCCTGGAGCCTGCTGCAAATCTGTGACTTGGACAACGTACAAGGTCCTTCACATCTAAAAATCTTCGAAAAATTCTCTCAAACTCTGGGTTTGAAAATTGAGAGAACATGAAAGTATCATCTTCCATTCATTTATTATTTTAATAGGATTTAAGTCCTCTTATTCCTGCAGGGCAGGATTAAAGACAGAGAATAAATGCTACCTAGAAAATCAGAAGCTGGAAGTCTTAATTCCTTTCTTCCCTGTATACATATAAACATTCCCAATATTTTTGTGGGAATTAGGGGTTGGATTGGCTGAGCATAAATGATGCCTCAAAATGGTTGAGAGCAACAAGCTCAATGCAGTATGGTCACGGGGAACCACTTGCTGCTTGCTTTTATCTGGTGTTACCAGAGACCTTCTCATAATGGTATTCTTTCACAATCATTGTTAAAATGCTAAAGAGTCTCACACAGAGTTCATTTTAAGTTAGTGTCCCAGGTACACAGCCCAGTTTTGCTCAACCCTCTCCTTCCCCTGCCCTGATCAGAGAAGTGTGGTCCAGTGAGGGCTCTTCACTCACTAACAGCCTCCGTTATTCCAGTCTGAACCTCAGTGCCACTTGGAAATATTACGAAGCATGAGAAAGCTTACCTGCACGTGGGGCCGCTTGTTCATACTCACAAGGTATGTGGTACACACTGCTGGGGTGCATTAAGGTACAGCAGCACCAATTATATTTGATAACTATAAAGACTTTATTTTTACAGTGTATAAAAATATAGGAACAACATATTATACAGAAAAATACAAAGTTAAGCAGAGATCTCCTCAATCTCATTTTTAAGAGGTAAGACAAACAGGATCATACTGTGCACATCCCACACTCCAGAAAATAAAATTGTTCTGGCAGTTTAAGTGGTAACACACTCAACCTGCCCACGACAGATGCTGCTTACCACAGCCAGAGGCAGAGCTGTGCCTAGGGACACGTTTCCAGCACAGGAACTCATCTTGCTGCTTCTCTAACATCCTTGCAGCTTAGGTTTCATTTTGTGTAACAAAAGCGAAGTCCTGTCTCATGACCCGACTTGGAAATGAGCATTCTCACAGCCCATAGCATATTTACAGGAAAAGGGCTAAAAATCCACTGTACCTGGCCAGGCCTCGTCCCCTGACATACAGTCTCACCCGAAGCACTACAGGGGACTGTCTGATTTACACCAGCGAGGCTGCAGCACACTTGCATACAAGGACAAGCGGACGCTGTCTGTGACTGGCCAGTGAGCTGGCAACTGTGATTTAAGGACAGCAAAGGGTCAGCGAAAGCAAGCTGATGAAATCCCTGAGTTTCCATCAGTTTCTTAAAGCTGAGGGGGAAAAAAAGTCAGCTTTCTTTTCCAAGTTACTGGCTGTTTCAGTGCATCAGTGTCCTCAAGGAAGGACACCATGAACTGCAGCAGCCAGCAGTGCAAGAATCATCTCCCCCTCCTCACCTTTATTTCTCTAGTATTAGAGTTTCCATTTTCTACAAACAAACTGCCCGAGTTTGCTTGGATGTTGGTGGTGGGTGAAGGGGGGGGAATAGAGAAAGGGAAGGAAACTGGGACAGAGTTAAGGAATTGCAGTGCAAAATATATGCTCATGGGGAGAAAAAGAGACAAAAAAAGAACCCACAAACAACCTGGCTCTCTGCAGATTTTTCAAGCCTGTTCTCTCCATGGCCACAACACAGGGTCTCTCCTCGTCAGGGAGAAACTGCCAACTGCCTTTGCCCTAGACCTTCGAAAAAAGAACACAAGAGTATGTTCTCTAAAGTAGTGCACTTGCTTTTACACCAAGTATCAGCAGCACTAGCGAAATGCCAATATTGCCGCCTTTTCATCACCCAGTAATCACAGCAGGACTCCATGTGAAAGTACAGTGGGAGTCTCAGGTCTTCAAGTTCCTTTTGTCGATTCGTAGAAGAGACTTGCAAATCCCTGTACTCTATTCACGCTGGAAAAGAGTGCAGCAACACACACTGGAGACAGGCCAAGAATTATTGCTGTGCCGAGGCAGCTTGCTGAGTTTGACTGAAGAAAATTGACCAAAGAAGAAATAATGAGACCTAAAAAGGAAGATGGAGGAAGAAGGGAACCGCCCCAGGCACCTGTGTGTCCCAGTTCCTGCCTACTGCCAGAGAAGTGCGGTGGCTGTTCCTGTCTCCTGTAAGCAGCACGTGCAGGACAGCTGAGCCTGGGACTGGCTGTTGCTGTGGGGTTCATCAGCAGCACATCTGGAAAGCCCCTGTGGCAGGCATCGTAGGGACCACGCTCACTGCCACTTGTAGATCTTCACCGTCTTCTCGGTCAGAGTAGCCAGCAGGTGGGTTTGGTTCACCTCCAAGGGGCAGATGTCCAGCACGGGCAGGTCAGCCTGCAGCTTCTGCAGCAAGGAGCCGCTGCCAGCATCCCATAGCTGTGGGACAGAAAAAGTCAAAGACCACAGGGTTCTCCTCTCCCATCCAAACCAGAGCTCCTCTCTCTGAAGAGACCTGCCCTCCCCTACAGCACAGCCACTTCTCCGCCATTCCACTCAGCCCCTACCAGGGAACATTGCCTCCTGCCCCTCTACCCACACCTGGCTTAGACAGACCTTCATGGCAGCAGCACGGATGTAACGCGGGTAAGTCATGTGTGACCAACCTGACTGCCTTCTAGGGTGAAATACCCAGATCCGTAAATAAGGGGAAAGCAGGGGCTGTCATCTTGCCTTGGTTTCAGCAAGGGTTTTGACACAGCCTAGCATTCCTGCACCCAGGCTGGGATGTTAGGGATTAGATGGCTGATAGATGGGCTGGATCACGGTGCTCTAGAGGCAGCGCTTACTGGTTTGTACCAGACCTAGAAGTCCTTTTTGCATGGAGGTTCAGCTGCAAACTCCAAATTTAGTCAAGTCAGCCTCCTGATCCATCTACTTATGGCAAAGATGGCTCTTCTAAACGGTCTGTATACTGCTATTTGCCTTCCTCACTTCCTTTGGGATCTTGAGCTCTACTATTTCATGGTCACTGTGGCCAAGGCTGCTGCTGATCATCACATCCCTGACTATTTCTTGGTTGCTGAAGAGCAGACTTAGGAAAGCATCATCTCATCTGGCACCTCAGTTAAGTAGTCGTTCCTGACACCCTCCAGAAACATTCTGGATTGCCTGTGTCTTGTTGTGGTGCCCTTCCAGCAAGTGTTAGGGAGGTTCACATCTTCCTAAAAAACAGAGTCTGTGATCTGGAGACTTTCCTCAAGTTACTTAAAGAAGCCTTTGCCACTTTCACAGCCTGCTTGGGGAACAGACTCCCACCGTGATGTCACCCTTATGCCTCTCCTTTATCCCGACTCATGAGCACTCACGTAGCCTGCTGCCCATCCTCTGCACCTCAGCTGCTTTTCCACCCAAAGGACAATCCTTCTCCTCATCCTCCCTCTTTCCTAAGGAGCCCCTATCCACCCCTCACAGCATGTTCCGTATTAGCTATCCTGCCAAGTTTCAGTTACTCTGTCGCGTTCTAGCACTCAGTTGTGACAACGTGCCTGACTACATTCCTCTGGCAGACAACAGGGGCTCGCTGTCTACGTTCCTTTCAGTGGATGTGGACCACAGGCTGATATAGGTTAACATCCCACGCTATCGGAAAGTTGCTACAGGCAAGCACAACAGACCAACCTGCACAGGGTAGTGCTTGTGACAAGACAATTCCCACCAAAACACATTCATGCTGTGACTGATAAGGTTTCTCTCCTAAGAATTGCAATAAAACCCTCCACCACACTGAAAGAAACAGGAGATACCATGGCAGAATTAGATGCCTCATCGCCAGCACACACAAAGATGCTGCCATCCTCCTCCGGGCTCTGAAAAATGGCGTTCTTGGTCAGCAACTTGCAGGTGGGCCCAGCACTGAAAGTCTGAACCGGGTTAGAAGAACACACCACATCTTCAGAGGCTTCTGTCAGTGGGCTGCAGGTCAGTTCCATCATGACGCAGCGCACACACGGGTTATTTTTACCTGCGTGGCAAAAATAAAGAGGCAGGCTTTGAGAAGTTTACTTGCGGAAAAGCTTAACTGAAGGAAGACAAGCAACACCACCTTGCAGCCGCCTCCTTCTGCCCTCACTCGTTTCTCATCTATGTGCAGACGCCCATTACCACGGCCAAGGCAGGTACATTTCCACCGTGTGCTCAGCCCCAGAGCTGCTGATGAACTCAAAGAGCTGGGCAGAGCATCACCAAGAAGCACGTTGCAGACGCACACCATTACGTACTAGGCCTGTACGTTGCGAGGCAGTGCCGCGTGCTGATCTCCGTCTGGATATCAATGCATCCTCCTGGTTCCAGCAGCAGGTGATGAGGCCGGTAGGAGTTGCCAGCCTTCTTTTCCCAAAAACAGGCTCCTTCCAAGGTCCCAGCTAATATTCCACCATAAGGCAATGACGCTGAGGCCATCCGGGGCAGGTAAGACAGTGACACCATGGGGCACCTGAAAGTATGATTGGCAAGAGTCAGCGCTGCTGGCTGCAGTCACGCCGGCATTCTGCCTCACTGCTGCAGAGCTGCCACAAAGAAAGGACCTAAGACAGGCTACAAAATGGCCTTTCAAGGAAGGAACCCCAGGGGCTTTGACAAGAATAAATGAAATGCAGCAAAACTACTGTCTTATGTTTTAAATGGGCATCATACAGCATACATGTGGCACGATTCACAGCTTTAACAGTCCAGACAGGGGACAGCAGGCTTCAGCTGTCATCAGAACAGAACTTACTTGTGGAAGGGTCTTCCCTTCATTGAAGGGCAGGCCAAGTCCTGAGAGCCGAAAGCAGCTCCCCCAGGGTGTCTAAGAAGCTATCTGACATAGCCCAGAGAGCCACCTCAGCCTGCCTTGCATTAAATCTCTCAGCTTGTGATTGTCTTGGCCAGTCAGCCTGTTTTGGTCTTCACACTATGCAAGTCCACACAGCTTACAGGAAACCCCTCCAAGATACACTTTTAAATCAGCATTTGATTCTGAATAGAGGAGATGGAAGAACCAGCGTCTTGTACCTCTTTGTAATTTGTCCTTTTCCAAATTAAACACTGAACCCAGCTCCAAAACCGCGTCAGTTCTACTGCTTGGCTGTAGAACTGGTGGGTCTGTGTCTGACCACTGTATGCTTTGCCCACTGCACCTTGTTAAGTAACCATACTCAGTTACGTATATACCATGCAACCTTATGAAAGGCTTCTCACATCTGTGCTAAGTGAATTTTTGAGCAACAGATTCACATAAAACAACTTAGATGATAACAATTGCTGTATGATTTACAAAGGAAGCTAAGTTGAGCTTAATGCATACTAGTAAAGTTGAGAGGAGTGACAAACCCTTATGCCATACCTGGACTTCTGAGGGACTAGTTCCTGGACGTGGGAGTTTGTGTCTCTCAGATCATATATCATGATAGAGCCGTTGACCAACCCAGCATAGATGTAATTTGTATCATCAAGACACCAGCAGCAGCTCCAGACAGGACGGCCAGTATTGTACGTCTGCACCACAGTATTTGTTGCCAAGCTGCAGGAGAAAACCAAAATGTTGGCCCTTTGCACAAGCATCTACTGGTAAGAAAGTAGCATAATTAAGGTAAGCAAATCTAGCTTTTAAGGCTTTAGAAAGAAGCCCATCTCCTTAGATTGAGTTCTCAATTAATTCTTCCTGTACTCCATACATGCATCTGGAAAATCTAGACAGAATAATCGCTTTGATATTGTTTGTGAAGTGATTTACAATTCTTCCATGCCAGTGCTTCCTTTTCCAGATTGATCTTCAGAGACTGGGAAAGGAAATCGCAGAGCAGGGTCTCAGCTGTCTTACTGGAAAGAGAAATTTAAGTTACTTTTCTGGAAACAATTAGTAGAAACCACTCTAGTGTAATCCCGCAATTCTGCATATTCCTGAGATCACAGCATTCACCTCTTCAGTTACATCTCATTAATTATTTCCCTCTTTCTACATGAGAGGGACAGTACTTATGCCTCAAAAGAAACCAATTTAAACAAGACTGAGACAGTGAGTGGGGTAAAGACAGTTAAAAGCACATTTGTAGCGTTAATTCTTTAGAAACTCAGTTTGTGGAAGGCTGAAGAGAATACACGGAGGGGCACAACCCAGAACAGCAGATGAAGTTGGTGTCAGATTAGAACATATTTGCCAAGGGTGCAATGCAGGCTCAGCACACTGAGTCTAGCAAGAGACAGAAGAGAACACACATTAAAGTAACTCTGGATATCCTTTACAGCATGTAGTTTTCTCCTCGGGAAGGCAATTATGTGCAGAAGAACTCCAGAGAAGTAATTGCTCCCAAGTAAGTATATGGGGAACAACCACAGAGACAAACCTGGCTGGTGGAAACTGACAGCGAGTTTTGTACCAGAACAGTGATTAGTTAAGCAGGGAAAGAAAACAAACAACAAACCACCAACACCAAAGCTCTGGTGCTATTTTAAACACTTGCAAGCATGAACAGGAGACTTAATGACGTCTTGGATAACTCCTTTTGGTAGGATGACTAGGAAATCAGTAACTAGAGAAGAAAGATGACCAAAGGGGGACTCTTCTTTTCAGACAGGGACTGAGCAAGCACTCAACTCCAACACATCCTGGGATCGAGCACAGAGGCGAGAGGATCACAGGTTCTCATGCAGCCAATGAGGTAGGGAGAGGCAGATGGGGGAGTCGAGTGCCCGCGCAGGTTCTGTGACAGAAGGCTGCTCTGCAGATTGAGCCATGAAAAGCATTCTAACCGATGAGGTTGGTAACCTGACATGCTGACTTTAGCGTCAGGGACAGGCAGTTTGCTTTCAACTAGTCTAACAAGCATTTCAACATGGTACCGGGAATGGGAAAGCAAGCATTCTTTACATTTTTGTTGCAGAATTAAGTTCCCTTCATTATTTCAGGCATGGGAAAGAATTGGGACTATTTAGTCCTATGACACATTCTGCCTAACCCTATACTGACAGACGTGCATAAAGATGTTATTACAACTCAGTAAGACCAATCAGCCAGCCAAGTTTTGAAGCAGCTTACACTTGAAGGGCGGCAGAGAGTAGCAAGAAAACACAGCCATATGCTGAAAATTCCACCAGGACTGAAGAAATTTCTCTCTCAGCCTCTGCATAATTGGTCTCCAACCTGCTGCTTTAAGTCTCTGCTAGCTCTACAGCACCTGTGCTCCTCTAGCACATGCTCAATAATGCTGTCTATACACTTCATGTCCCAGGTGAACTCCATGCTCCACAAAAAGTTTAAAGTCAGAGAAGCAGACATTAGTGCAGGGAAGAAGTGCCCAACCCAAGCACCCATTTCTGCTTTATCCCATACAAGTTCCCATGCACTACATTTCCCTGCAGTAACAGACAACCAAGTGGACAATAAATTTCACATCTATACATTACACTGCACTTGTTCTCAACGTAACTTGGCCAATCTCTGCCGAATGACACTGCCATCTACCTGGGGAAGGTATCGGACAGGTAGCTCCAGGATACCTCCCCCTAAGAGACCTGAAAGCACAAATAAATCTTCCCCTCTGTCAGTTCCCACATTTGGGAAGGAAATGCAGACATGCTGACCTCATCTCACCAGCACCTTCTGGAAAGCAGAACAGCAAGTGCTACAAGACATTTAGAGTGAGACAGAACAAAATCCAGCCTAGTCTCTTGCACAGAACAAAACTCAGCTGGGAAACGCTGCTTCCCCCCAGCAGGGCTCACCTGGTAAGCTTGAGAGTGTTGTCCAGAGCAGCAGACAGCAGCAAGCCATCCGTGCGACTGCCAAAAGCCAGTCCCCGGATCTGTTTGCTATGGATGGGGATGTACTGACTGCTCTTCAGGTTGGCCACGCTCATCATCTTAACACCACAGCCTGTCAAAGGAGACAAATAAAGCAGGTTATCGCGAAGCAGACAGATGTGTAAGGCAGGCCACCTACCAGCCACTGCCAAGGAGCCTAGACCTGGCAATCCCATGCCCGAACTGCAATTTCCATACTGAAACCTGGGGTAGGATGAACATGTCAAAGTTTTTTGCTGTTCTGGATAAGAATTGCCACAAGTCATTCTTTAGTTCAAATGGCAATAGTGCAAAATCCTTCAGGATCCAGCAAAAGCAAGCTTGGTATCAGTGTCAGAATTCTCGTTACAAGAGCCTGCTGCTCTTTAGCCAGTTTCCTCAAAGACATTCTAGCCTAGTTAAAAGCACGCACAGTAGAATTACATGGCAATTTAAGAGAACAAGTGTCACTGCAAAGGATGGATGCAGGTGAACTTAAGCTATGTGCCACAAAGCCTCTATTCAGAGATGAATTCCTCAGCTCCAAAAGCCAGAAAAAAATAAGGCCAGTTGAATGCAGAAAACAATTTTGTTACACATAGATAAGGCATATTAATCTCCAAACCATTAACCAAATAAAGCAAGTTTCATCACTCAGAAAGCATGAAAGTGCTTTGCAAATAAAGTCTCTCAGACTCCTAACGCTACATCTACCTCACTGGAACAGGAAGCTGGCGCAGGTCCAGCCGTCAGTTCACTTGCCCCTGGCCATAACAGCAAGACAGGAACAGGGCTGCCCATGACTCCTTGGCTTCCTATTCCCTCACTGGGAGACAGTGCTCCTAGCACTCATATTAAAAGCTTAAAAAAAAAAAAAAAAGCCTTTTTTTTTTTTAATAAAGAAAGAGTTTGTTGACAAATCAGCTGCACGTGGATCAATCCACCTCCTAAGTGTGGAGCAATGTTTCTCATTCAAGCACTGGAAGCTTCTCTGCCTGCCCTCGTGTGCCGACCTCTCGTTCTGCCTCGCTCACGTTGGCCAGGAGCATCATACACCCCCGTCACCTTCCTATGGATGTGGCATTTGAGCAGAAGAGCCAGAGATCCTCTGCTAGGATCCCGCTGTTGAAGTGCGGGGGGAAACAAGTCACCTCACTAGGCAGAAGCTACCCAAGCAGACAGGGATGAGCCAGAGGGAGTCCTACGAGTGTTCCCAGTTCACAAGGCACATTCACAGATCGAGCCAGAGATGGGGGGAGCACAGAGCAAGCAGAAAACACATTCAACTTTTGTAAGCCTCCAAATATCACCTACGAAGCCCCAAATCTTGACTTGTTTATTTACCAGGAATAAAAGTAGACTGTGGAGAAGGCTGCGATACCACGAGGCAGCTCAGCGAGTCGCAGTACGCCATCACTCTGCAGTTCCCAGCCTGAGACACCACAAAAACCTTTTCCAGGTGGTACTTGCGCTGGCTCTGGCTGGAGGGGAGGCCACCCGGGAAGTGGGTGCGGGAGCTGCCAGGTTGCTGAGAAGCACTCGCATTGTGCTGGGCCACCAGAGCCTTCAGCTCCTGCAAGGAAAAAGAGACCTCAACGAGTTTTAATGCTCCACTGGAGACGCAGCCTCCTGTGCTATCTGTTCCAGATGCTTCGAGGATACTTGTTCTGGGATAAGGAGAGAGAACACAGACAGCTCCACTTCCACGCTGTCCCTGAAGTGCTGGATTGCCAAGTCCATCGATTGCGAGAACAACAGCACTCAAAAGGCTCTGCAAGCACTGGCAGAACCTACTCCAAGTCTGTTACTGTATGTATTAGACCCTGTGGAAGAGAGGACTCCTGGGCAACACATAAAAGCCAATAACAATTATTACCAGATCAATGCTGTTTGGAAGACAATGAACTGCCAAGTATTCATGCAGCTCAACCACAAGAGACAGTCAATTAGAATCATTTTCCAGAATTTCCAGAGTGCCTCCCTCCCACCCCAAAAAAGCCCTAGTTTCAACACAGAGTGACCTGTTTCCTGCAACACACTCTATTTAATGAAGATGATCCCGTTCTTGTAAACCCCGGCCAGCGAATTCCAGGAACAACTCTCGAGAGCTCCAGCCTTGTTTTCTGCTTCCTCCCCTCTCTCCCCCCACCTCAGCTGATGCGTGCTCGAGGATGCTCAGCAGAGCCTGTGCCAAGGACAACTTCCACCACAGCATCGGCAACAAACAAGGTATTCCTAGAGTTCCTCCTTCCACGGAGATCACCGGGGTGAGGTGGGTATGTGAGGAGTGGCACTGGCATATTTGAGTTGTGTTTGAGTCCCCAAAAAGGATTCTGACCCACTGGTTGTGCTCCGAGGGCAAAAACCAGACAGTACAGTACCCCAGGGATATTGGAGGGAGTGTATATATACACACATATATATATTAAGAAAATTGCTACTTGCTTTCTGTTGTCTGAGCAACATAGATTATGCTTCAAATACTGTGCAATTTTTAAACAATTAAGGGCCACAGGAGTGATATTATGAATATATTAGTAGATTGCAAGCTAGCTTCAATATCGAACCAGCCACCACCACTTAACTCACATCCAAGCAAAGGCAACAATTCTCAAAGAGGCAAGGCCAAAGATCAAGCTCTACATTAATAGCCGTCATCAAGCCCTATAACTTTTGGAAACTGCTCAAGAGGAGAGCAACTCTGCTATTTTCCAGAGGTCTGATCTGTCTTGCATCAAATGCCTTCCGAATTGCCCAAGGGAATAAAACCTGAACTTGAAGACTCAAGATGATCCCATTAGAGGAAGCAAAGACAAAAATCTGGGGAGAAAGAAGGGCTATAGGGGGTGCCAGGATGCTTACAGTAGCAACTATAGCTTCAGACTTGGAGTAAGCAACCAGTGAAAACACTAGGAACTTCCAAGAAAGCAGCTTTTAATCAAAAAATTAATAAGCTCTATTTCTAAAAGGCAGGAGGATGCCCCTACCACTGAACATAAGAGAGTAAAACTATTTGTTGCTCTGGGGAGTTTACAAAACTCCCCTTGCCACCTGCACTCAACATTAAATTTTACACAAGATATTCATTAAGAAGAAAGGCAGGCAATTAAAAACACAGACTAACAGTAGAAACAAAGACTATCAGTACAACATACAGCATCTAAACACCATGGACGAACCTAACAGAACCAGGAAGTCTCACTGGAGACACATTACCAGGGTGACTAAAGATGTTCCACCAAAGAACAAACCCCACTAATTGCGCTCAAAAGGACACCTGTCTGGTAGCATAGGCTGATGCCTTCCTCTGAAATGCTGCAAAGACTTTTCCTGGCTCCTGCTGTTGACAAAGGGCCTGGAGGGCACCCCTGCACGCACACACTCGCTGTGACTGCTTCCTAGATTTCAGCTTACCGCTGCTATGAGTGAACAGTCACACAGGTTGGGCAAAGAAGAGGATATCCAGCAAAATTCTGCTTAAGGAACATGCATCAGAAGCCGAAACAAGACAGGACAAAGAACAGGAAAGGAAAACCACCAGCTCCAACAGATTCAAACCAGCTTTCTTTTGTGTATTAGGTTACAATAGCCGACCCAAAGCTTTGAAGACAAAGGCAGTTATCAGACGACAGCCACTCTTTGGCTCTGCTCCCACAGACCTCTCAGAGAAGTCACGCCTGCTATCTTGCACTACACAGCCTCGGCCTTGCATTTAATAGAGATAAACGCGTGACCCTACAACCTAAAGCTGCAGTGCAGCACTACGGGCACTGAACCTGAACCAAAGGAGGCTGGAAACAGCATTTTAATTGGCCTCGCTGCACGTAGCAGCTGAAGGAAATACCAGCTTTTCTTACTCCCTATAGATCTTCCCCAGACATCCACTGCAGGTGAACACAAAGATCACAAAAATGAAAGACTTTTTATGTAGTGGAACTTTAGATAAACGTTAGGCTAATTGTTATTAGGGTCACATTTTTAATTGATATCTTGACATCCAATTCCTTTTCGGTGCTCTTCAGTACAGACAGCTTACACTGAAAATTTTGTCAGATTCAGGAAGAGTAGGGCAGTAGTTCACATCTGGTTCCCAGGATCTTTGTGCTCACAAAGGAAAACCTTTAGGCAAAAGCAAGGCTTCAGTAGCAGCGTTTCCAAAATTCAAGCCTGAGCCTGCCACGCAGCGCGTAGCTCAGCCCAGGACACCGCAAGTTCACGTGCGGAAACCACGTTGAACCAAAGCTCTGGGAGAAAGCTCTCAACGTTACCTTCTCTCCATGCAACTTCACGTTACTTGAGTCATACTTTCATATAGCTAAAGACATAACAAGACATCCCTTCTCTAGCCTCAATCATCTTAAATAATAAAAGCTCCTCTTCATGACCCTAACGGACCAGAGAAGGGAAGAAGCATACAATTATGACCCTCTGAAAAGGGTCATAACAAGTGACATGACTGCTGATGACAGCTCAAGCACATTAACAACTAAAAAGGTTTCACACAATGCCTTTTGGGGAGAAACTGATGGCATATGCTTTCTGTAAGACTTAAGACAGCAAGGTTTGTGTGCAACCAATGAGCATAACTCTTCCAGTAAAGTTCTGTGCAACTGAACTTTTCCACGTTGAACGTCCCTTTGAACATATGGGTGTTTCACAAATTTCTTTTGTAATCCCACAGCACTGTTTTCTATGGTGACTTAAACCTTTGTACACCAATTAAATGCGTTTTCTTGTATGATCAGTAACGCTGCTCGCTGAAAGGACAAGGGCAGCAAACTTAAGGTGCGACAAGCTAAATTCTGATTAGACACTAGGGGAAAAAAAAACTCTCACCGAGGACGGTCAAACAGTGCACTGTCCAGAGAGGTTTTGCAATCTACTTGCATACACTAAAAACCTGATGTAACAGTGCCCTGAGCAACCCAATCCTATGCTGAAGTTACTCAGCCACGGTTGGGCTAGAAACCTCCGGGGATCCCTTCCTATCTAAATGACTCTGTGCAAGTAGTTGCTTTGCTAGATGACCTCTCATAAAATAAGGAACTAGTTATGCATATCCTCAGAATATAATCCAACAATTTAGCAACTTATTCTAGACTTCCTGCTGATTTATGGCTCCCCAGCAAATTGTTTTTCGCTTCCAGTTCATCCATAGTATAAACAAGTACCTTGAAATTGCTTCCAGCATTCACATCAAGCACTACAGGACAGTGATGAATGCAGTATAAATACTGAAACAGAGCTTAAGAACACAAGGTACTTAATCTTTATAACGTGCAACTTCAATTCAGTTAGACTGGATACTCTATCATTTAACACCAGAAGAACAGCAGGAAGATGTTACGGACCTGCAGTTTTATCTTATTCGCATTGTTCTTAAGCCAAAGTTTATAGTGGACCAATTTTCTCATTCGCTTTGATGAGCATACAGCTTCATGCAGGAATTTGGGCAAGTAATTTGTAAAGCTTTATGTTACATCACATGGGAAAACTTCAGCAAAGGGGATGTTTCTTAATGTACAGACGTAAATAGCCAAGGCTATAAAAAATCCAGAAGTAGGAAAAAAAAGCATAAAGCTAAGCAAGGTTAGGCAAGTTATCATCTACTTCATACAACAACAACAAAAAAAAGTAGCAAATTGGTTGCGAAACAGGCTATTGGAAAACCTAGCACTGGTGGAATATGCAAGCTAATTCACAGCTGGGAAGTACCAGCAAAGTCCACAGTTTTACAATCCTGTAAAAGCAGTTGAGGCAGATTACAAAATATCCCAGTATTGCATAAGCCAGAAAGGAAGAAGCTGTTTAGCAACCAGTCATTTATTTTCAGTAATTTGTATTCTAAGGGGGACAGAGGTGCTTCTTCAGAGCTTTTCAACCCCAGCCTACCCTAATGACAGGCTCTTGGTACCAGAAGGTGCTTAAGTCAAATGTTCACTGATCTTCACAAGCAATTTAGTTTTTTTTCGTGTTTTGTTTTTTGTAGATGGCCACAAGCATACTTCCTCACAAACTACTTCTCAAAAGACTCGACTATCTAGTGAAAATACATCCTGTTACAGGTTTACTACAGAGATTTTCAAAGCTTATTTTGGTACAGTTAGAGGAAGAGAAGGGGAACACGTTTGGCACTGTATTACCAGACCTTGCCAGCCACCACAAAACCTGAGGAGCGACCTGCAACATCAGCAGCCAAAACCGCCTCCTGTTAAGCTGTACTTGCAACTTTAAGCCTCAGAAGCAAAACAAATCAGCGTTAGGCAGTGTAGACGAATATGCTAACCTGGGATGTTTAAGATACTCCTAATGATTCACTAATTGAGGTTACTAAATCTTGCTGCTTATTAAAACTGGAAGTCCACCTTCTCTCCTCTAAAGGAACATGCAAGAGACAGGCTGAAGAGAAAGGGAGTCCTCGGTGTACCAGCAGTGTTAGACTCACCTGAACTTGCTTGCGGAGTTTGCTGCATTCGTCTGTCAAAACCTGCAGCTGGAGACGGCTCTGTGCAGACTCCAGCTCGGCCTGTCTCCGCAACATTTGCTCCTTTTCTAAAGAGCTGGATGAAAAACAGAAGAAAAGCAAGCCTCAGGACTAACTATTGTCTAGGATGCTTCTCTACTGTTGACTCCTAACCCCAAACTTTGTTCCAACACAAGTCCCACTCAGGTAAATTCAAAAGCAATGAGAAATCTGGTGCCATATTCATCCAGTACATTCACCTCAAGATGTTCTCAGTTATGCAATTGTACTGAATGACTCACACAATTATTGTTCCATAGAAAGAACAGCCTTTCTCCTCACCCTCTCCAAATGTGCTAATTTACTAAAGGAGAGTGGAAAAAGAAATCAGTTGTTGGCATCCACTGCTCCCCCCCCAACAGTTTAGCAAATTCTGTACCATCAATGTCCACATAATCCATCACGTCAGTAATATGAGTCACAACACAGCAAGATCGTTAAGCTTGTTTCTACTACAACTAGTTTTGCATTTCAGGAAAACATTGCTGTATCAGAACTAGACAGAGACAGATAAGTTCTCTGTGAAGGCCCATATAAAAGCTGTACTTACTACCTCATCTTGAGCCTAAAAGTACATACACATAGTTTAGCAGCAGCAGTTTTGACAGCATACTTCAGTTTTGCTTTCCTAAGTACTTTACATACAAAGGAATAGTTAAAGAGGCAAAAAGAAACACCAATATCCCTTAAAATTATCTGCATATTTGGTCTATAATGTTGACACTGCATCCTGCATTTCAAAAGCTGCAATATTTCAGCAGTTCAGGTGCAGGTAGATCTAGCTTGCCTAAGTAACTTTAAAATATACAGACCCAGCCTTGCATCTCTACCCAGCACAGAGCTCCGTTTCCCTATAGCTTCAGCATGTTATTTTTTTGTTGTGTAAGAAACAGGTGACACTGTGTATTTAACCATCGCAAGCATTCTTTACACAAGCAACCAGAGCCTGTAGGCTGGCTTTTCTGAATGTGAGGAACAAAACCCACGAGCTTATACCTAATTCAAGGCTATGCGCAAACAATATTGATGTATCAGTGTTCCCATTTGTCCTCTGCTCGTGGCTACGTGCCACAAAGCAGCCACTGCCAGCAACTTAACGGGACTGACAGACAGTCACCGCTGTCTGCCTCCCAACAAGAACAGGAGGCAGGGGATTGATGCATTGTGAGTGGGGAACTGCTGCTGCAGGATTCTGAGACACATGCAGCAGCTAGACAGCTACCTCTACCCAAGAAATAACAAGATTTAAGCACCCAAATGCCTGCTGTGCTTGTGGGAAAAAAAAAAAAAATTCTATATGGTTTGTTTTGCAGTGTCGATCCAGTAAAAAAAGTGTGACTCTTCTAAAAGTAGAGTTCAAACACCAGCAGGCAGTGGCAATCCGGACAGAACAGATATTTTCCCCTCATAACAGTTACCTCACTATCCTAGTAATTATTAATCAGAAATGTTTGAGGAGTTTCTGTTGAAACACCATGTTGAAAGAACAGCAGTATGCTTAGGAACACGTTACAGAGAGCCCAATTACATTCTATTCACTACAAGATTCAGGAGAACTCAGAAGTCTGAAGTCTTTTAATTTCAGAATAGTATCTGTGACAGCATCTTAGTGAAAAGAAATTAGTGCCCATTTTCCTACCCACTATTCCCTTTTTCAAAAAAAAAAAAGTCTACATTTAAGTTGGAAGAGGGAGTAGAGTCACAGTAATGCTTGCTGACCTTTTGTAAGTAAAGCTACATGAAGAGTTTGACAAAGCAAGATGGAAAGCAATTCATACGAGAGATTACTCTGTTTAATGCATGCAGAAGAGATGACAGAAAAGGTCAGTTATTCACCCTCTTTGCATTTCTAATTATGCCTCGCTTTCTCATCTAATGATAAATTAGCAACATACAGCTTTTTGCCAACAACTCTGCCTGTTCTCCCATGATGACATTTCAGGACACAGCACAACATATCTTTTGCAAACTTCAGTGCCACAAAGTGCAAACTCAAGATTCCTGTTCCAGAAGAAAGTTCTCCTCATAGGTAAGGCACGCAAAACACAGCAAGATCTTGGTTTGTTAGGACAGTTACTCATGATAATGCCCAAGGGAATATACAAATTGCTTTAGATAATACAGGAAGTTAAAGCATAAAGTAAAAGCCAGGCTGCAGCTTTCCTTGACGTGCAACTGGCGAGGCTGTGTGTTTGTTTAAGTGGAGACTCCGTACCTCTTCATGCGTTCCTGCTCACTGGTATCCAGCGCTTTCAAAGTGCGAGCATACAGGACCACAATGTCAGAACGTTTTGCTTTCTTATTGCACTGAAATAAAAAACAACTTCAGCTCATCTACATGAACATCACTGTCCGAACTATGCATTCCTACAAGTTGCTAGGTAGTATTCTGAAAAACCCTTAGAGTTTTGAAGGGATAGGTTGTCTAC
>VXAA01005743.1:67699-82167 GCA_013399115.1 Anseranas semipalmata | reverse complement strand
CCCCCCCCATCTTTGCCACAATACTGCTGGGCTCCATTGAAGCAAGGAGATGCCTGAATGCTTCAATGCACAGGAACATCAAATAGAGACAACATTTTTTTGCATGCTTGTGGTTTAAGCATGTGCTGAAGCCATGAAGATGTCATGCAGACCCAGGCACTGGGACACACACGCTGTGGAGCAGTCAAGCTTTTACTCAGGGCACCAAATAACTTCTGTCTCACCTTCAAATGGGATTTTGGAGGTTGCAATCTCCCACAGCACGATCCCGAAGCTGGAACAAGACAAGCAAGAGTCTCTCAGCATTGATCACACCACCTCGTCCTCCTTTCTAATGGAGGGTGCTGTTGGGCTATGCCAACCACAGTACGCTGCATATGTGTCTGATTAAACCTGGCCTCCATCCACAGCTTGACAGCTAGTCTGCGCACCCAGGAGGGGACTGGTGGGGCAGACACACCTGTATATTTCACAGGGCCTCTTGTAGGGGTAGTAGGCATCCTTCAGGTTCTCAGGGGCAACATAAGCCAACATAGAGACTTGTTTCCAGTTCTTCTTCTTGGCTTTCCTCTTGATGGAGGACTCTGTTTCACACAGCTCAAATCCTGACAGCTGATTGTGAGAATGAGAGAGAGAAAGGGAAAAGTGTTAGAAATGCAGGGGTCTTGGCTGGTTCTCAGCTCAAGCTTTGAGGACAGATTTCCTCTGTGTTATGTGGTGGGTCTTCCCTTTCCTAACATCCATGGTTAGCAGCTAAATGCAAACTCACCATCCTTCTCTACATTTAGAGCAGGTGCCCTGAGCCAGATATCTGGTAAAAATACAAGTTAATTTTAATTGTCATTAAATAGCCTTATTTTCAGAAGAACTGAGGAACCGCTCACATTGCTCACAACACAGTGCAGAAACCTGCAGCATGGCTGGGGACTGACCCAAGCTGGAGAAAACAGAGCGAGGTGCATGCAGCCACATGAGCTGCCCAACACCTGGCTCTTTCTGCGAGCGAAACTGTAGGCAGAGGTAGGGGATTCACCTCCCCTAGCTTCAGCTTGTCCTGGGGCTCAGAAATGCTTATTTTTCTCTGCTGATGATAAAACAGAACTAAATGGTGAGCTGGGGTGCAAGTGTCCAAGGTGACAGGGGAGATGACTCTCCCCCAGTTGTTATTCTGGACTGTCACAATTCAATTCTGTGTTGGTGAGAGGAGAGGTCCATAAAAACATCCAAACCTCCACAGAGCTTCTCCAGGTGTGGTCCTTACCTTCACACAGTAATCCCCGGCCACCAGGAACTTGCTACTGCAGATGCAGCCATGCAGACGGGACTTCTCCTCTGTCTGGTGCAACCTGCAGCCAGCCAGAAACAAGGGCAACGCGTGCCGGTGATGGACCCATCTTCACCTCGGGGCTCCAGTAACATGCACCAGTGATGGACCCATCCCCACCTCTGGGCTCCCTCCCACCACGAAATAATGAGCCTTGTGGATGAGCAGGGCCCATGAGGAGAGCTGGCCGTGCTGTAGGGTGCTCCTGAAGCTGCCCTGTGGGTGCTGGGGAGGAGAGGGGACAGGGTTTCTCCCTTCCAGGCCTTTGCAGGCTTCAAGCCAGATGTAGGGGCCGGTGACCCTGGGGAGATGGGTGCTGCTCCATCCAAACCCACCTCCTACCTCTTCACTGGCCTCCCATCCCAATGTCCCAGGCATCCCAGGTGGTGGCAATGGGGTCTAACAGGATACCAGCGCTTGCCAAGAGCTACCGGGGGCCCAAGCACAATCTGTGGACCATCAAGTGGACTAATTCACCAACTTTGGCAGGAGCTCACCTGTAAAGGCCCCTGGCGGCTCCCAGGGCCATCCGAATGCGGATCTCCCAGGAGAGATGCCGTTGCTTGTTCAGCACCTCCCGCAGTGTCCCGTGCTTGCAGTACTCCATGACGATGGAGAAGCAGGGGCTCCCATCTGACCAAAAAGATGCCCGTTGAGGGTGCTGTCAGCCAAGCAGCTGGCCCGGGATGCCGCTGGCATGGCCACCAGCGAGGACAGCCACAGCCCAGGCTTTGGCAGCCCGTGCCAAGGGGGTCCCAGGGTCTGCATCAACCACAGCAAGCCAGCGCTGGCTCTGTTTGGCAGAACTGGCCAGGTGTCTTTGAGTTTTGGGGTCTGATGTAAACCGTTAGCGCTTCACAGCTGGGACCTGCCCCATTTCCATGAGAGCACGGGAGGCACCGCGAGATGTGGGAGACAACCCCTCGCGCATCCCCCCTCGTGTCACCTCAACCCATCTGCCACCAGCTAGCACCGGGGACAGGCAGGGGTGTGAAAGGGTGACATTAATGCTACACCCCTTACCTCTATCCTCAATGCAGATCCCGTACATACGCAGGATGTTTGGAGACTCAAATTTCTTCAGGGTCTGAATCTCCTTCTCGAAGATGTCTCTCACCTTCCTGCGGAAAGGGACAGCACAGTGAGGTCCCGAGAGCAAGACACTTTGTGCCACCCTCCCGTCCCTGCTGCCCAGTGCCGCTCCAGCCTGGGACAACTCACGTCGGGTCAGTGGTCAGTGGCCTCTTGAAGGTTTTGATGGCAACAGGGTACTTGAGATATTCTCCCTCATAGAGGTCGTAGCGCTCGGTGTCCTGCAGGTGCCTGCGGAAGGTGAGGTGGCCCCGCTCAATCTCAGTGATAGCTTCTCTTTTACCAACATTGACCTTCTTCAAGCCTGCTCCCACCGCGCCAGGAGGGAACAAGGGACAGGTTAGGCAGGGCTGGGGGACGAGCTAGCGACCGCTCGGGCTTGGCAGAGCATTTTACGCGAGCGTTCAATCTTTCTAAAAGGGGAAGGGACACTGCGCAGGGGCAGATCTCTTCGTGCTTTGGTTTGCAACACCGACTTACTGTCCATCACACGCACGATTTTGTTCAGCTCGCTTTGCATCCAGTCTACCTTGCTCTCCACACATTGCCTGTCCATGTAGATCTCCCTGGCCCCATCTTCAGGCTCTTCCGTACCTGGGGAAGGACAGGCGTGGACATGGGTGGCACAAACGTGCAGCACAGGTGCTGGCAGTTTTTCTTGTGCTTTAAAGAGCCCTTTGGCTTTCCCCAGCCGATGCCATCAGGCCAAAGCCGGGCCAGGGAGGGCTGCCAACCTCCAGCCTCAGGGAAATGATGCTAGATGCACACTTACTCGCAATCACCTCGTCCAGGAAAGCCGTGTCGTCCCTCAGATCCTCGGCATCCTGCATGCGACAGGTCTTTGTCTGGAAGGCCTCCAGGAAAGCCTGCTTCTGCTCCGCCTGCAGCAGGAGCGAGAGCCCTTGGGCAACATCCTCCAGGCTCTCGTTCACCCAGACAAACTCCTCTCCACTGCTGCGGGCGCTCAGGAACTTCTGGATCCAGCTGGTCTGGCTGTATTTTGTCACCAGCTTCTGGGCCTCCCCCAGCGCCTGGAGCAGCTTCTTCAGCATTTGCTCTTCGTGGTGGGAGATGTGCCACCGCGGCTGAGCCTGCAGGATCCGCACGGGCTCCAGCAGGATCTGGATGCGCTCCACGAGGCGCTGGCACTGGTGCTTACAGCACTTCACGTGCTCGAACTGGCTGTGGATGGCCTGGGCTATGGAGAGGACCCTCTCTACGATGTCCATGCTTGCAGCAGAGGGCTCGGCCGCTGGGGACGCGGTGCCTGGTGGAGGTGCTCCCCCAGCAATGCTCGCAGATCAGCTTGATTCGGCTCTTCCACGCCTTAACTGTTAAGGAACAGCCTTAACGTGGCACGCGACCCTCCAGAGCTCCTATAGCCCCTATATCTCCTGCGGCTGCTTTGCTCCCTTTGCTTCACCTGGTGCTCGCACGGACCAGAACAGGCACACGCGAACAGAGGCATCGGTAGCAGCAGTGTTGCCACTTTGGCGAGAGACATTTTGGCTTGTCTTATGTAAATTAATGTAGAAGCAGCCATGCCCGGCCAGCTTGCAGACTGAGCAGGGTCAGCGGTCATCCAAGGAGCATCCCCCAGCCATCATGCCACCCTGGTCCTGCCCGCAGAGCGTACATCTTCGACCATAAAGATCTGTTCTCATGTCCAGCTGATGCTTCTCTGCACTATCACGCGTCCAACAAAAGCTTTCACGCCTTCACCCCCCTCCAATTTCTTTGCATTTTCCCCTCTCCCCCAAAGAAGAGGCTCCTTCGCTTGCTAAAATAAAACGGCTGAGCTTACCTGGTCCCCGCGTCGCTTGCTTCCCCCTCGGCCGCCTCTGCAGACTGGGGAGGAACTGCAGGACGCAGGAGTTTATAGGGTGCTTTCCCCACCTCGGCTCCCGCGGGCAGCGGAAGGAGCGTTGTGCAACGCGGTGCAGCGTCGTCGTTCCAGGAAAGCTGCTCCGGCTGACGGAGGAAGGGGCCGAGGCACGCCATGCCCCTCCGGCTCCCCCCGCGCTGGGTTCGGTGTGCTGGAAGAAGGAATTGCCCGTGGAAAGCACATCGGAGAAGCGGGACGGAGAGGTGTCTGTGCCCGCCATACCGACGCTTGCTGCTGTTTCAACTCCTTTTGCCGTGCAAAGGGTGCTGCAAGGCGCTCAGCATCAGCTCTGCATCCCGCTGAGCTTCCCACGCTGGGCACGGGACCCCCGGAGCATCCCAGCCCCGCGTGATGGATGCTGGGCAGGGAACGGTCCCCATCCCCACTCTGCCACCGAGCCCTCCCTGCTCTCAGCCCATCCGGCCTCAAAGGAAGTGAGCCGCAAGCGCGGGAATGGGTGCTTGACCTCTGCGGGGAGCGCAGGAAGCTTTGCGGGATGATTTTCGGAAGCACGAGGTGACACATGACACCCATTGCCCAACTTTGGGGAAGTGACCCACGGCTGGCACCAGTTACTGAGCGCCCGGTGTCACACCGGAGAAGGAGCATCTCCCTCTCCGCAGCCCAGTCCGGAGCAGGAACCGGTGCGGCACAGCTTTCGTCAGCACGGGGAGGTGGGAAAGGCAGTGACAAGGGACCGCTACCTCGAGCCATCGGTGCCCAGGGGACGTGGGAGCACCCCCTGGGGACGTTTTGCACGCACAGGCAGCCAGGCCCTTTTAAAAGGTTTTATTTTTCAAAATATACAGTTTATTTACAATTGTAATGTCTACAGTTTTACATATAACTTTATTCCAAACCTTTAAATATCCGCAGTAAACATTAGAGAAAAAAAAAAAAAATCACAGGATCAGCNNAGAAAAAAAAAAAAAAAAAAAAAAAAAAAAAAAAGAAAAAAAAAAAAAAAAAAAAAAAAAAAAAAAAAGGCACCTCAGCATTTCTGTTCATTGGAGTTTAAGTTTCAGGTAGGTGATGACTACAAAAAATGTGAACTTGATAAATCTGGCAGAGAGATGCAGCGTGCTGGTTAGAAGAAGGCAAGAACCCAGCCCTGTGAGATGCCCACCCTGATGCCGCGGGCCAAGAAAACCCCATTTTGGCAGCAGGCAGTGCTGTTTTTTATTTTATTTTTTTAAATTTTCTCCTGCAAGTGAGCCAAGACACAGAAGCCCCTGGGTATGAGTTGGGTGAACCGCAGCGTGTTGGACCCCAGGAGGGTTGGGGCTCGGGGGGGCTCTGGCGAGGTGCAGGGCAGAGGAGGGAGGGCTGGGGGGCTCAAGGCGCCGGGCACTTCATCCTTTGGGCACAGAGCTGCCCACGCATCAGCGCCCGCAGCAGGGAGGGCTGCAGCCCCACAGCCTCCTCCTGCCCCTTCCCTGCATCCTTACCCCCCCAGCCCCAGCACGGGGGGACCAATGCAGCCCCAGGGGCAATGGGGAGGGAGAGGAGGGACGGCACAAACCCTCGGCAGCGCGGCATTTCCCCGTGATGCCAGCGCTGGAGGCAGCGAGCGTGGGGACGGCCGAGCGGCGAGGCTCCGGCCTTGCCCCCGGCACCACGGGTGGGATGGAGACAAGGCTGGGGCCACTGGGGGGATGCTCCGAGAGGGGTCAGCGCTGTGTCCCCCGGGAGTGAGGGCCGGGGAGGGACACCAGCCGGGAGGGACGGAGCCGGGTGCTGTGCTGGAGCCATCAGTCCTCTTTCTCAAAGGTCTCCTCGGGGATGAGTGTCCGGAAGGGGTGATCCCAGAAGCGGGTGCTGATGCCAAAGCCTACGGGGAAGCGGAAAGAGAGAGCACTCAGCCCGTGGTGCTGCCGGCACGGGGATGCTGGGGACGATGTTAACCAAACTGGTGCCTTTGTCACTGAGACTGGCAGTGCTGGGAGCCGGGACAGGGGCTGGTGACACCCGGAGCTTTGCAGGACCCTGCAATAACCCTCACAGCTAGGACCCAGAGTGTGGCTGGGACATCACCCGGCTCGGTGATGGCGATGCCGGAGCCAGGCGGTCCCTCTGGAGAGGAGTGCCAGCATTTTGGGGAGGGAGCCTTGTCACCCAGCCCTGGGGCGACGAGCGAGGGCGAGGAGGAAGAGCAGAGGGAACAAAAGGAGTCAGCCGGGATGATAACTTATCTGGATGGGGCACTTTCTCCTAGGAAACCGGGCAAAGGGCAGGTTGAGCAAGCACCAGGCTGGGGAAGGCGTGGGGCAGGGCGAGGGAAGCCCGGGGCCTCACCCTGCACCCGCCAACGCCGCGTCCCGGCGGCGAGGCGGGCACACGGCGGGGCTCCCGTAGGGCGCTTCGCCCCCCCCAGATAATCACCAGCCTCTGCCCCGTTTCAGAGCGTCGGCTGCACCCGTGCCGAACCAGGCTGGGTTTTCCCAGCCTCCGTGCTGTTTCCCCAAGCCAGACCGGCACGGGTGCGTGCGAGGAAATGGGGCGCTACCTGATTTTTGGTGTTCGAAGTGGTGCTTCACGTGGTACGCCTTCAACCCGTACAGGTAGGTGCCTTTCTTCGGCGAGCCGTAGTGGAGGTAGTAGTGCATCATGTCGTACACCACGTAGCCGCAGAGCCCCCCCACGAAGATGGAGAGCCCCAGCACCTCGGGCAGCAGGAGCTGCAGGAGGCCGTAGAAGAAGCCGATCACCAGCGACGCCGGCACGGGGGGGAAGACCAGGCGGGAGCTGTCGAAGGGAGACTGGAAGCAGAGAAAGACGGTGGGACGGCAAGCTCCTCGCTCACCCCAAACCCACCTGGGACCTCGGTGCATCCACCCTGCTGGGGCCGGCACAGGGCTAACCCCATCCTCAGCACCACCCATGCGTTGGGGACACGTGTTTGGGACAAGCCACCCCCAGAACCCATCCCACGCCCAGATGCGCCCCAAGCAGCCCCTTGGCTCCGTGGTGGCACCGGCTCGCGGGTCCCCGTCGCGAAGGGGACATTTCCTCCAGCGAAGCTAGAGGGAGCCCATCGCTTTTCCGAGTCTTGCGCAGCCGAGCCGGCGGCTTTAACTCCGGCTGCTCCCGTCTTGCAGCCCTCGCCCGGTGTTAGGTAAGGGCCCCGCTTGGGGCGAAGATACCGCGAGTCACGTCGAGCACGCAGCAACAGGCTCCGCCTGAGCAAAGGCCACCGTTCCCACGGCCCGGCGGGCGCCGCGGAGGCGTAGCTGCTCACCTTGTGATGCTGCCCGTGCAGCAAGAAGTGCAGGGTGATGAGATAGTAGTTACTGGCGGGTGGCTTCATGTGGAAGACAAAGCGATGGATGAGGTACTCGAGCAGGGACCACAGGAACATCCCCACGAGGAAGATGAAGGGGAAGGAGTATTTGTGCACGGGGATGGAGTACTCTACACAGGGAGACATGCAGCGGTCAGCAAGGCAGGTGGATCTCGGGTGCTTTTATCCATCGCCATCCTCGCATCGGCACGCGGGTGGAGCTCGCCTCCCCCCGGCACGCAGCCCACCTCCGTCCCGCATCTTTGCCCAATTCCTATTAATTTAGGCTCTCTGGGGAAACAGCCGGATGCCAATCGGGGCTGGAAGCGTCCCCCGGTCCTTACAAAGCTGCTTCGCCCACCCGAACGAGCAGGAGGGACCCGACAGACACAGGCAACGCTCATGAGGGTTAAACAGAGTCGCTGCTGTGTTTTTGTTTTGCAGAGAACAGATCTGCCGGGCGCTTTCCCCCGCAGAGCATTTTTCTGCCACCTCCTCCTCTCGGTGCCCACAAGCCCTGCGTCCTCGCTGGCAAAATTCACCCCGGTCGCTCTCGCTAGCAGCAAGGTGCCGAACGCCGATTTCTCCCTGCAGGGAGGGCGCACCCTGCGCTTGCACCCCAGCTCAGGATGCGGCCGATCCTGATCCAGCTCCACGCTGCCGGGGCTGCAAAAATTCCCCGCTCAGTGCCTCACCCCTCCTCCTGCACGATGAGCCCCGGGCTAACGCAGCAAAGCCTTTTTGTGCCTGAAAGCACGCGTGCAAACGCGAAAAAAAAAGAATTAAAAAAGATGCACGTTGGTTTTATTCTAGCTGGAGGGAGGGAAAATAAAGCCTCAAAACCTGCTCTGATGCCGGGCCGAGCGGGGCAGGTCGGCGAGAGGGGGCCGCCGCGGGCGCAGCTGGCACCGGGTGGCACCTTGCAGCGGGGGGAGCCGGGCGAACAACAAAGCGCGCGGGGCCCCCCCCGGCCGCCCGCCCCTGGCTCCCGGGGGCGCAGACAGTGGCAGATTCAAGGGCAGGCGCCTCGGGCGAACAAGCCCCGCACTGTGCGCGGCCGGCGGCGCTGAGAGCCGGGTTTGTTCGCCAAAGCCGCCCTTGCCCGGTGCCAGTGCTGCGGTGGGTGTCAGCACCCGGGGACACAGGGACGAGGGGGGGCACGCGGCCCCGTGGTGAGCTGCGGGGCTTTATTTTGGGGATGAAGGAAAGGGAGGCAGGAGGAGGAAAGGCTGATCCTCCCCAAAAACACTTATAGGGGAGGTGGGGGGATGGAGGGAGGCGAGCTCAGGCGGCTTCGTGCTGGTGGCCGCAGGCTGGGGATGGGGAAGGGACGAGTGGCAGCTCCGGGGCTTTTCCCGGAGTGGAGGCAGCGAGCCTGGAGGCCGGGCCTCGTACCTGTGGTGAAGGAGGAGAAGAGCCTGGTGTTGCCCTGCGCGAGGGACGTGTAGCTGACCCAGCTGAGATAGAGCACCACGGGGGTCCACACCAGGAACACCACATACCTACGGGGCAAGGGGAGACGTCAGCGGGCGGCCGGGCCGGGGCATCCCCAGCCCCGTGCGGCCGCACCGGGGGCACTCACCACGCCGTCTTGGAGAGGAACTCGAGGAAATCCGAGTGGAAGAGGCGGATGGGCCGGTCCACGGGCTGGTGCACCCACTCGTCGTACTTCTCCCCCAGGTAGCCCACCTGCCACAGCAAGGGCTTCCGCCAGTCCACCAGGTCCTTTGGGGAGGAAAGAAGAAAAAAAAAAAAAAAAAAAAAAAAAGTGATTTTACACAGCCCTGCGCCTTTTCGGGGATTCCTGCGCCCCGGCGCTATCTCCTGCAAACACGGGGCGAGCTCGCCCGCGCACTTTGTCCCCGCGCAGCGCCCGGCCCCGATAACAGCGGCTTGCCCCCCACGAGCTGTCCAAACAAGATAGCGAGCGGCAGCGCTGCCCCGGCTGAGGAATTTTCTCCTTGTGGTGAGGACGCGGGTGCTACCGCGTGGCTGCGGCCCTTTGAGCGCCCCGGGGAGCGGCGAGCGAAGCAGAAAGGGATTGGGAACAGGGAGGGGGGGAAAACCCAAGTCACCGCCGTGTGCACGTGGCCACGCGAGAAGGCGCCGTGCCCCCGCGCCTGCCTGCGGTAGTTTTTGGGGTCTCCTCCTGGCCTGGGGGTCCAGGAGGAGATGGATGTGATCACGCCGAGGGGAAACCCCAGCCTGCATGGGGATGGAGACAGAGGCACCAGGAAGATTTCAGAGCAAAAAGGTCGGTTTGGGATGCATCCAAAGGGAAGATTCCCTTTCAAAGGCAATCAGTGGCAAAGTAGGGATTGCCGAAGAGTTTCCTGCCACTCAAAAAAAAAAAATCGTTTTGAAAAATAAATGCAGCCCCTGGTGCTCCCCGAAGACCAAGGCTGTGCTTGGTACAGCGGCCACACAGCACAGTGAAAGGCGGGGACACCCAAAGGCACCTCGGGGACACCCAAAGGCACCTCGGGGACAGGAGCAGGGAGCAGCCCCTGGCACGCAGAGCTCGCCCTGCCCAGCTGGGTCATCCCTTACTGCTCAGCGCTCAGTCAGGAGGAGAAACAAACAAACAAACAAATAAAACATAAGCAGCGCAAGGTGCGGCTTGGCGGCGCGCCCCGCTTCGAAGGGCAAAGCTGCTGTCAAAGGAAGGCATCGGCCTCCCGCGCCGCAGCCTCCCACGCCGCAGCCTCGCCTGGGCAGTGGGAGCGGAGCCGCGCGGGGAGGGAGGGCAGAGCGCGGCCGCCCGCAGCCCCTCACCTTGTCCTCGTCCACCGTCTTACAGCGGGGATCCAGCCGGGTCGCTGTCGGGGCTGCCGCCTCCGCCGGCCTCTCGGTCTCGGGGCAGCTCTGCAGAGAGAAGGAAAAACCCCGGGGTGAGGCTCGGGACAGTGGATGCAAAACAAACCAGGGAGAACCACGCATCCCGGCATCCCCGCTCGTGTTTCGGCTGCATCCCCACAGCGGTGCGTTGCGGCGAGCAAATAACGAGTGGTGGCAAAGCGGAGGCTGCCAGGCCCTTCCCCGCCGTTTCGGCTCATGTCCCGCAGGCGAGCAGCCCGGCGAGCCCCGGCCCGAGTTGGCATGCATGGCATCCATCCTCCTGGCCCCCAGCTGAAGCCCAGTTTCAGCCGGGGTCCCTGAGGAACCCCGGGCACGCAGGGCCAAGGCTGGGCTGCCAGGCTGCTGTGGCTCCAGAGGGCACCGCGGTGGCTAGGATGCTCGGGTGCACGGGGACCTCTGGGTGCAGGATGGAGAAACAGGAGGAACCTCCCCAGCACAATGCTGGGGAGTGAAGAGCTGAGACCAACCGTGGCTTCACCCATGGGGACTTTGCAGTGTCCCCATGGGAGCCCCCAGCCATTTGTGCCCCCACGGGCCCGGCTCCCCGGGCAGGACGTGCCAAACATGCCTCTTCCCCACTCTGTCACCTTGGGTTACCCATTAACCAGCCAGCAGGCCCCGGCACAGCCGGGCAGCCCTGCTGGGTTTTCCATTTGTGTACGGCGACGGGTGTTTTGCCCCACGTGGACGGGACAGTCCCCTCGCAGCTCCGTGGGGATGCGAGCGAAGGTGACAGAGCCCCGGCAGCGGGACCCGGGACCCAGCAGGAACAGCGTCACCTCGGCGGGGCGGACGGGACTTTACTCCGAAGCGCGCTGGTGACGCTGACGCAGGGCCTCCGGACTGTTTGCCGACACCAGGCACTCCTCGCAGGACGGGCTCCCAACCCATTTCCCAGGCCAGCCACACGGCAAGCCTCGTCCCAGAAGGCGAAAAACTGGTGGGTGACTCGCGCTGCCCAGCCCCGGAGCAGCAGAGCCGATATTTCCAGCCAGGCAGGACCGGGGCTGGCAGCAATTTCAGCTGATGCACCTCCCTCCGTCCATGTCTGAAGCTCTGCGTTGATATTTCGCACTTTGCGCGCTCCTTTTTTCAGCCAGATGTCGCAAAATCCAGGCGGAGATGGGAAGCGGCCGAGTGACGGGTTCTCCTCCGGAGCTGCACAGCGCGAGTGCCGCCCCTCGCACGTGCTTTGGTGCAAAATTCGGCTTCAAATAGAGACCCCTGCCCTCCTCCCTGCTGCGCGCGCGCCTCGCCTCCCCGCTCGGAAACGTCCACATGCCTCAAATTCCTCCGCCTGCACCCACCCGACAGCATCGTTCCGGGGCTGGACGCGGGCGGCTCCGCTTTCCAAGGATGTTGCAAAAAAAAAAAAAAAAAAAAAAACCGACGGGGAGGACCCAGGACAGGGAGGATGCAGGTGCCACCCCGGCGGGGTGACAGTCCTGGCGATGTGCTCGCCATCGCCCTGCGTGACGCAGCGCCCAGCCTCGCCTGAGTCACTGCCTCCTCTTCCTTGCCCCGCGGACACCGCCTCGCCCGCGGGCGCTGCCTGGGGGAAGGCTCGCTGCTCCTCGCCTTCGCCCCGCTCAAGGCCCCCCCAGTGCCACCAGGCCAGGGGACAGCCCTGTGGCACAGGTGCCACCGGCAGACTCCCAGGTTCGCCTCTCCGGCCGCGATGCGTGCGGGCACCGTCGCGAAACGCCACCCCTTCTTCTGCTTCTCCCTTCGAAATCAGCGGGGAGGTTGGCCGGCGGCTTTAGCGGATGAGAGCCTCCAAAAAGAGGGGACATCGGGATGGGGACGTGGCCCCGATGGCAGCCGGAGGAGGATGAGGAGGCTCTGCTCGTGGGCGATGCCGCTGCCTCTGACTTGCCTCCGAGAAAACAGGTCCTGCCACGAAAGCCTTGCGAGAGGCCTGATGCAACGAAGGGAAAGTTACGCCTACGAACCGCCACCACCCCGCGCCTCTCCCCGGCCGGCGGCAGCTCCCGCGAGGAGGCCGGGACGAGCGGAGGCCGAGGCTGAGGTGCGAGGCCCCAAGCACGCCGCTGCCCGGGGAGCCGCCCCGTTTCACGCCCAGCGACTCCGACGGGGAGCTGCGGTGCCCCTGCGCCGCCTCCAGCACCTCCGCCGAGGAGCAGGACCATGAAGAGGAGGCGGAAGGTGACTTGTCCAATTAAAAAAAAAAATAAATAAATTAAAAAAAAAAAAATCACCAATTTTTATTACAACACCTCCAAACAGGTGAGCGCCTACGGACGAGTGAGCTCAGGCTGCAAAAGGGGAGCAAGGGCAAGGCAGCCCGGCACACGGCGAGAGAGGGGAAGGCACCGCGGCGAGGGACGGGGGATTTGCGGTGATTCACGCTGTGTCACGCAGCCCCGAGGAGGCTGTGATGAAAGTCTCTCATTGCTCAAATTGGAGGGCAATTATACGAGCCGGTTTCCCTCTAGCAAGGCTGTTAAAATCCACTGTCTACTTTGGTTAATTATCGCCCCTTGCTTTGATCTCCTCTATGTTCTGTTTGCATAGATAAAAATAAAGCGTAGTGCTTAATTTTTTTATTTAGCAAGACGGGGCTCAGTGATTGAGTCCCGACGGTCACTCACGGCTCCCCCCGGACCGGCCGCCCCGCTCCATAATTAAGCCAGGCTCTAATTTAATAAACCCAGGTTCCTGCGGGACTTCCCATGGGGGGCACCAGCACCGGGTTCCTCCGAAACCCCACTGGGGAGGAAGGCACCTGCCCCAAACCCAGCCCGGGTGCCACCTCTCTCGCCTGGCGGGGCCGTTCCAAGGAGGCGAGCCCCACGGGGCAGCTCGTCCCCTGCGCCCCTCGTTACGACCCGGGACGGTTCATCTCACGCCGGGTAGCATCCGATCCCCCCGGCCACGGCGTTATCACGCGGCGTGTTTGCGGCGTACCCCTCGGAGCGGGCGGCAGCGCCAGAACTCGTTTGTCCGGTACCTTCGCTCACCCGAACCCGTCGGGCTTGTTGCGCGCGGGAGGAGGCGGTGGCGGTGTCCCAACAAAGGAGTTGCCACCGCCGGGCTTCGGGGGTGGAAGAGCCGAGCGAGCGCGGCACCGAGCGCCAGCGTGGAACAAAGCCCCGTCTGTGCGGCCGCCGCCGAGCGCTGCGCCCTTGGGAAGGGGGGACGGCGAGCAAACAGCGCGCGGGGACGTGCCATCGGTCACCGACCCCACCGTGCTGGCGGATAGGGCTCGGCTCCCCGCCGAGCATCCCGTACCGCCGGGCGCTTCCTGCTCTCTCCGGAGGGTCCCAAGCAGCCCGGGTCCTACGGGCGTCAGGGCCGCGCATCCTGGATCCTCCGTGCCTTGGAGGATCCCAGCCCCGCTGTCGCCAGGAGTCCCACGGCCCTCCCTGGAGCCTGGGTGTGCCCCGGGCGCCCTGGACCTTTGCCCCATGTACGCCTCTGGTACTGTGCGTGCCGGGCACTTCGTAAGCGCCCTGCCCCACGCACACCCCATAGACCTCATGCCCTGCGCTCCCCAGACCCCAAGTGCCCCAAAGACGCAACACACCCCAGACCTGGGCTCCCTGATGACCCTATACACTACGCGCACCCCAAAGCCTCCGTGCCCTGCACCCCCTAGACCCTACACAACCAAAACCCAGAGCATCCCATAGACCCTACACAGCTCTGTCCCTGCACCTGCGTGCCCCACAGACCCCATACAGCTCGCCCGACCCCGGGACACCCCAGAGACCCCTTTGCAGTGGGCGCGGGGCCTCGGTACCTGCTCGGGGGCCGGTTCCTCGTCGTCGCCCTGCAGCTCGCCCAGGTAATACTGCTCGAGCCAGCGGCGGGCGTTGGCGGAGTGCCGGTGCGGGGGCCCGTCCAACGCTGCGCTCACGTCGGTCCCCGCCCGGCTCCGCAGCAGCTGCTCGCCGCCGGGATGCAGGCGCACGAAGCCGCTCAGGTCGTAGAGGCGGCGGCGGCAGCGGACCAGGCAGGCGCCCTCCGCGCAGCGCTCCCGCACCTCGGCGGCGCTGAACGAGCGC
>VXAA01005743.1:14438-60151 GCA_013399115.1 Anseranas semipalmata | reverse complement strand
TTTTTTTAAATTGTGCAAGTGACTGAACACCAGAACAGGCTGCTCAGAAAGGTGGTGAAATTTCTTCTTGGAGATACTCAAAAGCTGCCTGGACGTGGTCCCAGACAACCTGTTCTAGGTGGCCCTGCTTGAAACAACATGCTCTAGGTGGCTCTGCCTGAGCAGGGGGGTTGGATCAGATGATCTCCAGATGTCCCTTCCAACCCCAACCATGCTGTGAAACAGGAGATAGGAAGGCCCTTTAAGTAGCACCCTGCCTGTTGAAGACTAAAGCATCACTGTGCAGACATACCATCCTCAAACTGTGCAAAGTACCAGGGCTGTGGAAAGCTTACACCACCAGAGAGCAAGGAAACAGTCACCACAAGTGCTAGCTACAGCCAGGCTGGAAGCAAAATGGCACAAACTGCTCTCTCTTCACTTGCCTTCAGCAGTGGAAGCTCTTGGCTGTGGTTTAACCTGTGATCCAGGGGCCTAGCTCAGCATGTCTAGAGGGTTTGCAGCAGTTTCTCCAAAGCCCAGAAGTCAGAAGGAGCAGGACTGTGGGACCATCAACATGGTTACTGCAAGCCGTGCTCACTTCCAGCCAGAGTTGCATCACATACCCTGTGGGCCAAGGCACAGAAAGCTGCTCTGGCAGAACACAGCCGCAGTCACAGCCAGTGCTAACTCCCTTCCTTCCCCAGCACAAGAGCCATCTAAGACCTAGGCCAGAAGGGAGGCAGATTCCTCTATCTACTCCCCAGGTCTTGGTACCTATGCTCCAGCCTCCGGTGCCAAGTCCAGGATCTGACATGCTGGAACAGGAGCCAGAGGAAGTAAAGCTGGGCTGTTGAGGGGGAAAGGAGAGGAAATCATGTCATCTACGTGAGAGATGCTCAAAGACATCTGAGACAAATGGGAAAGAAATGGCTGTCATACGTATCGGCTGTGGGAGGCCAGGTTGGAGGCACGCTGAGGAAAGGGGCCGTAGGAGTTTGGGCAGCCCTGCAGCCTGGATTGGGCTTCAAACACGCTGCACAGCATGGCCAGGGTCTGCACATCGTGGAGCTGTGAGTAATGAGCCAGCCTGGGAAATGAAAAAGACAGAGTATGAGATTGGGCAGAGTTCAGTGGCAAAAGCATTGAGACTCCAAGGCAACTAATTCCAAGCCTGTTGCATAAATGGATTTGGGGCAGATTACTGCCCACAGGAGGCATGTGCGCTCTGCGGGCCTGGGCTGTCTTTTCTGTCACTCCTTTCAGGAACCTGGTCCTCCTCCTGAAAACATTCACAGCCTAACAAGTGGGAGAAAGATGGAAACTCTGGGAATCCAGCAGTACTCATGGCCTGCTTATCCCAACTCTGCAGCTTCAAGAAAAAGGTCCACAGAACTTGTGGATATATTAGAGCTGGAGCAATTAAACTCACCCTGAACAACACCACCTCTTTGACAAGACCCTCTCTACACACCAGCCTCCTGCTTTCAGATCATGAGGCAAAACCCCACCGCAGGTTTTCTGGATTGCTATGAAGTTTCTGGATTGCTCTGAAGACCGAGAGCAACGAAGAACCACCCATGCTCCCCTCCCACCGTGCTGCACAGCAGGAAAGAGCTAGGTCAAGCAATAGTATGCAAAGTACATCACACAAATCCTGCGTCTCCAAATGGGATAGATCAACAGACAATGTTAATTACTAATCATTCTCCCTCCTGAACAGATTCACTGGCAGGAGGACTTTTGCGGCTAATACTTGGCTTCGAGACCAGTGGAATGATTTCCCAGTAATGCTGTATGGCAACAGGGAATTTGAAGGTGAACCAAGCAGCTGCACCAACACAATCATTTAGGAGGTGTGGAGCAGAAAACCAAAATCTCTACTTCTAAGTCAGGCATTGTGGGCAAGCTGGAAAGCAGAGCTCCAGCTGCACCTGGGCTATTGCTCAATGTTAGCCAAGGGACACCCGGATGCCTGATGGGAGGCCAAATGCTGCCTCCTGCATGTCATAAACATACTTGCATAAATGCACTTCCCGTCTTGATGCACCTCAGGCTTGAGAGAGAATAAAAAGACAAGGTGTGGTACTACTCCAAGTCTGAAATGATGCCATACAACATACATAGTCATGAAGGGCTCTCTCTGCTTCAGCAGCCATTCCCCAGTCCCTCCCCAGCATTCAGAGACCTACAAGGACTCCAGTAATTGACGTCCAAATGGATGTTGTGCCCAAGGTATCTCCAAATCTGGGTCAGACTTCGGTCCAAGGCAGAGATCAGTGGCTACCATGGCAAGTGACCAAACCTGGCAGACAGGAAGGAAAAGCATCAAAGCTACAATTAGAAACAGCCAGACTCCTAGGGTATAGGTGTGCACAGATTCACTCACAGATAAATAATAATGCATTATTTTTTTTAAAACCAATAGGGAGCAATTCCAGCCTCGGTGTGACATATTATATAAGAGTAACACAAAGCTGATGCTTCCCCTGTCCCACTTGCTTGGAGATTGGGTTAAACCACAGACTATTCTTCCTCAAAGTTTAACAGGAGAGTTTAAACAGACCTATTAGCTCATTTTACATTCACAAACCACAAAATGGTTTAAATTTGATACAGTTCTTGGGTTCAGAGATGTATGGTGGCAAAGTTTACCAGTGCATTGTTATTTGCATAAAATGCATCTTTTGATTAGCTATGTTACCAAACACCTCTCTTCTCCCAGCACAGCTCAGTGCAGGCAGGACTACAGTTTGCCATTTAAACCCTTGGAGTAGAACTTTTTCACATGCCACGTTTCTCCTTCATCTCCCTTTACTCTGAAAACTGTTCCATCTTTTCAGTCTCCACACCACCGATTGCGTATGACTGCATCAAAACTACGACTGTTTTTTTCTGCTGTGCCTTTCTAAAATGGAGCGATTAGAACATGATATTCCAGGAAAAAGCAAAGTTCCTAGTTTGGCATAAAAAAGAGCAGGAAAGGAAAGCAAGTGCAATGCTGGAAAGACAACAGAAATCAGAGAGGAGACAACTAGAGCTGATGACACAGAAAAGTTGTGGAGACAATGCAAGTGCTCCAAGTACCCAGAACAGCCAGGAACCGTAATCTCACGGCTGCTCACCGTGAACTGGAGAGAAACAGCAAAGAAACTGAAACAAGGACAGGCCTGAGTACAGGAGAGCACAGAAAGGAACCTGGAAGGATGCCATTTCCTATACTGCTACAGAGCATGTCTCGCATGTAACTCTACCACTCAAGTCTCCACAAATGCTAGGAACAATGCAAGCTGCAAGACAGGCTGGAGTTATGCAGGACAGGGAATAATGAGCAAGAAATAGGCATCAGAAAATTCTTGCTGAAGTTATCCCACCCAAGCTCTGGTCCTCCAGACAAACCAGACAGCAAAATGAAGCACAGAAGGAAACTAGACCCACCTTCTCTCTGGGGGTCTAGCAGAACCCACCATGAAGCTAACAACCTGACAGCAAGACAACAGCTTGAGTTGGTTTCAGCTTAGATCATGTAAGCCTACAGCCGTTCCCTGCCCAGGGCTAGGGGGAGCCAAATGCTCAGGAGAGGTGCACAGGCTGCTCTGGCAGTGCCAGGCGGTTCCTGTCAAATGCTCTGCCTGTTGCTATTGACTGATCACATGGCAAGGGGCAGGCCAAAATAGCCGTTTTTCTCCTATTACTAGCTGAAGCCTGGGTCTCTGGGCTCAGACTTTTCTTGGGGAGAAGCTAGCTGCAGTTAGCACGTACTGCCAGTGCAGATGAATGCTGAGCTAATTACAACGGGAACAATTACGTAAGGCAAAACCACCGATCAAAATACTAACAGCAGCTAGGCAACTTTGTGCACAGTTACAGCCTTTGCAGACTCAAAAGCAGGCTGTATCCCTAGTTTTGCCTGCAGGAATACCCTGAAAAGTGAGCTTCACTCGGTTCAGCAACAGGCATACAACACTCTGCTTGCAAGACCAAGGAGGTAGAGAGCACCTCTGCAGCTGTTCCATGGGCCTCGGCTCATCAACCATTTCAGACTCCCTGGAACAACTGCTGAGCCCAGCTGGCTGTTCAGGTATCAAGGTGACAGCAGAAGCCATTTGAAGGTAGCATAGCACGCTGAGAAAGAGGTCTGATTCAACATGATACCTGTACGAGATCCCTCCGTCCAACAGCCAAGGCTGAGGCAGCATTCTTCTGGCAAGTCTCCTGGATATTATTCACATTCAGTCTGAAAAGAAAGGAGATAGATCAGCTCTCTGGTTGGCATGTTACCTGCAAAGGTGGGGAGGGATGGGAGGCGTGGTTCTGGCAGCAGTGAGTCGTCCAGAACCTGCTGATCAATCTGAGCCTGCAGGCATGACGAGGATCCCATCCTGCCCTCCCCTGCTATTCAGGGATCACTGCCATCCTTCTGACAACTCCCACTATTCATCTTCCCTAACACACTGGTCATTACATCAAGTCCAGCTCCAAACTAGCTTGGTCCTAAGATGCACCACTTCCACAGGGGATGTTGGATCCAGCTCGTGCCAGAATACCACCCAGCCAAGAGTTGTTCCTGTCCCTAGAAGCCATCAGTGACGTGGTCTTGTTCTCATTCAGCCTGTTGGTCTGCTCTGCTTGACTGCAGGGAATCGGCTGCACGCTGCAGACATGCAGGTTGGTGTTCAACCTGTTCCTGAGCCGGATAACACACCCTCCACAGAGTCTCTGAGTGCCTGGCAAGGTGGGCTGAGGAAAACCAAGTGCGCTTTCCTGCTCATCACCAAAAAGGTTCCTCAGATTCTTGGTATTTCTACTATTGAAGCTTACAGCAAATCAAAAAGGCTCCGACTGTTTATAAATGAGATATCCAGAAGAAAGTTCCAACAGGTCTTTTTAAAGAACGTTCTTTTTAATAATACAGAGAAGAGAAGGAAGATTTTTTCCTCTTCTCCTGCCTCCTTTAAGAAGGGCAGCCTGCTTCTTCCCTACATGTCTACAGACTGGAAACTGTGAAGGATCAGACAGTATTACCAAAGCTAAGGAAGGAGATTTTTATAACTATCTGAATTAGACACTTTGGAAAAAGATGCTCCTTGTTTATAAACAAACAAACAACCCTAGAACTTCTCCATCCATTTCATTAAAGTAGAAGAACTTGTTGCACAGACACTGGTATGCATGTACAATCAAGTCTCCAAGGAAGGAGGCATTCCAAATACTTCTGAAATTAAAAATCCTTAAGAGCCAAGAACAGTTTTATAGTCTGAGAATATGCATTAATTGGGATTTTTTTAAATCTGTGCATTGAACTGTGGAGTTCTTTAACATAAGATTTGAGAGAGAATTTGTATCAATAATTTCTCTTTCTAGCTTATGAAAACCTGAACCTCTAACAGTTACAGTGATGATGCTGGAGCACCAGTTCAAACTCTGTATACAATATGCCATCACAAATTCCTTCTGCCACACTTTTTGGATTTATAGGAGACAAGTCTCCTCTCACAGGCAGAGAGGGACACCATAGGAAAGAAACAAGGCAGAAACAAAGGAAGAAGGTACAGAAACATTCAAAGATTCAAAGGATTAAAGCACAGCAATGCCAAGGACAGCTGCTTTCCTTTGGGAAAGGATACCAGCTCGTACTCACATGTAGAGCTCTCCTAGCAGCTTGTGCACGGGCAGCAAGCAGGAAATATCTTGTATAATAACTTTCCCAGCAGCTTTGATGGGTCGGTTGTTGGCATCTGTCCCCTCTCGTTTGCTTTTCCACCTCCTTGATTTCTGCAGAACAAATGGCAACGTGTTACTGGGGAGGAGGACAGCAGGCTTCTCGGGCCAGGGAACAATGCACTAGGGTCAGGAATAATGCAAGCAGCACCCAAACCTGCCTTTCAGAAGGCTCTGTGTTACCCTGGAAAACATCCATGACATGCCCAGGAGAACAAGCATCTCCATCTGTAGGAAGTGAAAAGCAGGTCAAGGCAGCGAGCTCAAGGTCAAACTCACTCAAAATGCATTTTGTGAGTTCCCCTGTGAAAGCCAATAAGAGAACAAATCAGCATCGGGATGCCAATCAAACCCCAGACAGTTTGGCAGGAGGACGGTTCAATTATCGCTCTCATTAGAGGTCTGGGAACCCTCTGCACACAGACCACTGCTGACTTCAGCCAACACTCAGCACAGAGACACGTGGGAGCCAGCTTCTGCTTGCCCTTAGCTTCAGGGCAAGCCGACAGGTCCGGACTCTTTTGGTCTCCTCTTTCAGTGTCTGTTTAGCGCCAGGACAGGGCTCCCACCTCTCCTGCTTTATCAACAGCTTCAAACAAATGGCAGATGATAAAGCAGGGCCCACATTTTCCTAACAAGGATCCTCAGCTACCATGCTCGCAGCTATTTACAGCTGGCTCAGGACATAAGGTTGAGGGGAGAAGAAGGGAGAGGAATCAACACAAAGGAACAAAACAAAGAAGCCAAGATCCCAAATACTCCCCATAATAGACAGAGGCCATCTTCATGCCAAGCTGCATAAAGCTACCTCGGCCATAGGACACCCTGCAGGGTATTTGGCTGGTATCTGGTCTCTTCCAGCTCCTCTCTTCAGGAGGCTGGTGAGGAGGGAGGGACGAGGACGTGCAGCAGCACTGCAGAGGTGCTAAAGCTCTACAGAGGGAAGCACTGGCTGCTCCGCAGGGCTCCCACCAGCAGCAACGGATGCTTTGCAATGCTGCTCTCGTGTGGCAAGTTCCCTCACTGACACAAAGTGCTGATGCTCCTGCACAGAAGCGTCCCCTAGCCATGCTGAGTTACGGAGGCTCTCCTGTGGTGGGGTTTCCTACACCAGCACCCAAAGCAGAACAGTCCCTTTGGAGGGACCAGCAAAGCATCCCCATACTGATGGCTCTGCAAGGCCGGCAGAGCTCACACAGGCAACACTGGTGCTCCTAAAGAGCAGGCTGGGCTATAGGATGGGCAGGACTTGGGCCTGCAAGAAGGCTCACCTGTACTAGGGGTGTCAGGCCAGCTCTGGGATGGCTGCATACCAAGCTGCCTCTGAGCACGATCATGCTATGAGACCCTGGGCAGGCTTATCACAGACACAAAATGCCTTTAGAAAAAACAAACAAACAACTATGAACCTTAAGAAATTCCATCTTCACTGCCTGCCTGGCCCAAGATTAGGCCAAAGTGCTGAGGAGCTCTTGCCATGCTGAGCATACTGCTAGCACATGCCACAAAAAGCTTGTGTTCCTGAAGTTGTTTTGGACACTGCAGGTGACCAAGGCTCAAAGGTTCAGGCTTGACAGTAAGTGAAGGAGGCGTTTCAGACTTGAAGGAGGTGAAGGTGGATTTTTCTGCCCTCGTGACAGACCATCACCAGTTCCCCTGACCTTCCACCGCTCCCCAGAGTAAAGAGGAGCAGAGCACACATGCTGCTGTCCAGTATCCAGAGGTGCCAGACACCAGTGGAAACAGGGCTATCAGCATTCAGTGCTTTGGAAAATTGGATGACTAGGACCTAATTCTGTTCTCAGCTACATCCCCATAAGCCCTAATCCATCCAAACAATTTGCTTTCAGTATTTATCTGGTATATCACCCAAAATGAGAAGGACTGTGCAGTGGAAGGTGGCTAGAACATGATCTGATGGGAGATCAACCTCCCTTCAATCCATCAGTTCCCAATCAAGGCACTGTCCGGATCAGCTCTGACTCTCTTACCGTTGGGCAGACAATACCCCTTCTGTTAACACCTAAAAATACTGCTACCCTTTCCGTGCTGAAGAATGTGGACTGTATTACAACAAGGTTCCCAAACAACTGTCGTACCTGTACCTCATTCCTCGTCAGGGCAGCCAAATGCCAGCTATGCGCAGCAAAGAGTTGCTGATGCTGCCAAAAACAACACTGGAGCAAAGCTTGGGAGCCCCAGCGCAAGGACATGCCATCAGGGCAAGAGTGCAGGCGCTGTCCTGGAAGGGCTACCAGGCTTCTCACAACGCTGCCCATCAAAAGCCATCATTCGTGCCGCATCTCAGCGGGCATTTGAACCCAGACTTGCAGGTGCGGAACCACACTCTGCAGGTAATTTGGAGAGCAACTTGCCACCTCCCAAGCATCTGCAAGCCGGCTGCCCCCGGGACTCGCAGCTGATGGAGAGTTCCCTCTGAGCGAGGCAGGTTCCCTGCCCTGTTATTGGGAACAGATTCAACCTGCTCCTGCCTCCTGCAAGAGCCGACTGAAGAAGCCTCCCAACAGGTATTTCAAAGACTAGAAACATGGACAACACATACCACTTTCCACAGGCAATTCAGTCACTTTTTTTTTTTTTGAGAATGACAACAAATGAGGATGAGAATGGAAAAAGAGATCTCATGAATGGTTTCCACTGCTTGCTGTTAGCATACCACCAGACAAATGAAGACACTAAATGTATCAGAGCCCCTTGAAAAGCTGGACTTGCAACAAAATCTTCCTGCTTTCTTCCTCCTAGCACTGCCTAAGGCAAAAAGGAAAGCCCTGATTCTTTATTGGTGCAGCTCCAGGAGTAGGGTTAGTCAAGGGCCGTATGCCCTGCCAGTAATACACCTCCGTGACCATTGCTTCCTGCCCCTCGAGCTGCGATGGAAGAAGATCATAAAGCCGCATTTACAGTCATCATTAAAAATGTCTCACTGTTTTTAACAATTCAGGTTTGCCTCAGTTAGCTACAGCAACTAAGTGTTAGGAAAAAAAACTACCATCAGAAGTACGGGAACATCACTGAAGAAGTAAAGCTCATTACCTCTGACAGCAGGGGAAGTTCTACCTTGAACCACATAATTGTTGGCGTGCTACAGGGGTAGCTCTCCACCCGGCAGTATTTGAGTACTTTTAGCAGGGGTTATCAAAGGCAAGGAGAGCTCTAGCTTGGGTCTGTCTGGCCAAGGTCCACCACAAGGTTCCTCTCTCCCTTCCGCTCCAAGTCTTCTCCCAGGAGAACCTTCTACTACGGGGTTACTGAAAGGTGTCACAGAAGCTCACAGGCATTAGGGTAGAACAGAAGACATGCCTTTTCCTAGGGGTTGGAGCACAGGTCACAGAGGGGAGCAGGGAACACAATGGTTGGAGCTGAAGCAGAAGTCAACATGCGGGCACCAAGCTCACTATTGACAGCAGAAGGTCAAAGGCACAGGCCTTCTGCACTGCCAGCTCTTCCTGCAGCCTAGAGTCCATGCTAGGGAGAACTGCATCTACCCAGCTGCTCCTGAGAGTTTAAGGAGAGGAAGAAAAGAAAGAAAATAGCTGTAGTGATAGCAAATTAAGACTCATCAGCTCCTGAGAGCACCAGAAGGAAAGAAACCAGAGCATTTATGACAATCATGGGGTTGGAGGTGACAGCGGGGAACAGCACTGAACGACGACTAAAAAAGCCAGCCTGCACCTGCACTACCATACCCAAGGCTGTAATTTGCTGCAATCTGAGGTGATAACGATGGCAGTAAATGGGTTACATGTAGAAACAGCCCAAGAATAAGCCACCAACTGCTTCGTAGCAACCATCACCATCGCTGCATACTCAGCAGAAGTAGGTACAAAATGCTGCATGCCTGCTTGCAAAGGATGCTGAACATGGGGTGTGTGCGCCTTTGGATCCTGCTGAGGCAGGCAGTGCTGTAAGTAGCATCGTGAAATGTAAAGTGCCTGTTCCACATATGCATATGCAAAAATCTCAGGGTTTGTGGTATAAACTCATGTTAGTAGGGCAAAGAGAAAGGCTGCAGACCCAAAGGAAAAGACTCAATGTCAAAAATAAAGCTGCATTAAGGTATTTACAAAATCAAAGAGTTAAACCAGCTCAAAGTCAGGTTCAAGCTGCTTCTAAGATTTTTTTTTTTTTTAAATAAAGTTTTAAAATTGCTGCCTTCCTGCAAGTTCCTTTATTCTGAACAGCTGCCTACAGCTTAACTCCCCCATGCAGGTCATGCAGCACTGCCCGGATTTTATCTTCAAAATAATCAACATTTACTATTCACAGCATCTCCCACAGTACCCAGGCTACTTCCACAAAGAGGCAAAAAATCTGAGGCGCTTCTGAATCAAGTGTCTCACAGCAGGAATATTTCTTTTTCTTCAATGCATCTTCACCTTGGGCACCAGTGCCAACTTACGAGAGCATGATTAGGCTCTTCCAAAGGTTATACACAAATACCATCAGTATTTCAAGGTTTTGACTACCCCACATACCATTTTTAAGTATATGTTACACAAAATTATAACTTTATCATATCACCACTTGTTCTTCCTTCCAAGCCAGTGGGGTAAGCAAATTAAACTGTGGCCCTTGGTGCACCACAATTTACCACATCAAAAGCTGGCAAGTTCCTTGCCCGTTTTTTTTTCCCCCCTCTTCCTGTCTATTCCTAATCCAAGGCAGAACTTCATTTCTTGCCTCCACTCCTCACATTTCATTAGCTCTTCACAAAAAGCCTCTGGAGTCAAGTAAATTACTTCTGTTTTCTTTCGCCTATTATTTGCTAGTATAGTCTTAGAGTTCTTGCAATTAGGAAGGCTTGATCCTATTATACCAAGTTAAATTAGGTGTTACAGGATTCTGTTTTATTCCCTGCTGTCCTGTGAAGAGATAGCATGAAGGCAAACAGCTGTGAAAAAAGTTGTTCACACAAACAGATCCAAAGAGACAATCTTTAGATTGAACTGGAGTTTTCTAAGCTTTGCCTATGCTTGGCAGATGACTGATGAGATAGTAATTGCCCAGATTTACAGCACAGCTTGAGCAATACTGATATCAAGATGTTCATGTGAATGATGTTCAAGCTTGAGGGACATGTGGACCTAACTAAAGGAAAACAATTGTCAAAGCAGGCTTGGAAGGGCAGGTGCCAGGAGGAAGGAGTGCCAGCCAGGGTGGCACTTGAACTGAATGCAGGGTGGTGTGATTCTAAGGGCTGGGAGAAGATCACAAATTAAGGAGAAACCCTACTTATTGCTCCAGGAATTAAGGCTTTCTGGTGCATTGCACATGCTCATTCTACTGAGACGATGGATCGTTATCAGCAACTCAACCAGTTTGCTTCTTCCGCAGCTCTTAAACAATGCCATGCCAGTGGCTTGCTGCTCTTTAATATTATTTTCCAGCAACTCCTCCCTCTCCAGAAGGGTTTCATCTTTTTCAGAAATGAGGTGTTCTAATGTCAGTCTCATCAGCTGGTTGATGATGCATAATAATCATCCAACTCCTCTGCAGTGCACACTCTGCTTCTTAGAGCTTGATCCTTACTTACACTTCAAATTACCCCTTGGCATCCTTTCCTGGCTGCTAAGCCAGGTAAAATAGGCATGTTATGAGTCAGTATTTGTACCCTTCAAACTGGTTTCTGCTCCTGTCCACTTGCACATGTGTTCACTCCTCCTGAAGCCCTAGGCCCTGCGTGGAGTGCAAGTCCCCCACCTCTGTGCAGGTTACTCAAAGGCAGGCAGGTGGCATTTTATTCTTGGGCCCTTGGGCAAAAGACAGGGTAATATCAAGGACAGCATTAGCACAGCACACAGTACCGGGAAGTCGTTAATTGCTTGTATGGACCAACGTCGCCGGGCAGAGCGAGGAGACATCTGTATGTGAAAACGTTATACCCAGGAAAAGGGAAGAAAGACACCAAGAAAATTAAAGACAAAGGTAAATAAACTGAAATGAAAAGTGCCCTGAACCAGCAGAGTAAAAGATACTACTTCCCACGGTTCTGTTACAAAATGGACAGTTGCAAACCAAGATCCCCACTTTCATCCACACACAGTTGTACTATACATTACCTACACACCTGGCAAAATGTGGGCTGCTCTATGGAAGACTTCTGTGATCACAAGTCTGAACAGTCTTCCGCATGGAATTGTACTACTCCAACAAGCACGTGACCTTGTTCATACCATGAACTGACAGCAGAGGAGAGGACAACACCATAGTGCCCCACATGCCAGGCTCCTACTCTAACCAGTTTTCCCCCTCTTGGCTAAAGAGGAAGGCAGACAAGTGCTAGCCCAGCTGCACCATTTTTAACCCAGCTGTCTGACACAGAAATCTGCAGCAAGCTAAATAAACACTCCTGCTTACTCAGACATCCCTTCAACATCCAGCATCCTCCAGGACTTTATTCACTGGAACCTGCTGCAACTGTTCAATTTCATCTTGAAAGCAATAAAAGCCAAATGTCAGGATATTAGAAGGGATGCAGAGACCCTGCTACCTGGCAGGGCAATGTGGAAATTGCCATTATGGGCTGAGGAACTCATTTGGGTTGAGTGAGCAATCAAGTTCACCGATTGACTATGCAGAACAGCTCCAAAGTAGGTTTTCATTACGAACTTGCAGACATTTCATTAAGTACTCAACGCAGTATTATAACAATAAACAATCTCTCAAAGCACATTATTGCGCACTCGCTTGAAAAAGGTATTTGTTATAGTTCTGTAAGAGTCAACACAATAAGAAGGGGAAGAACGGGGTTATTTGCGTTGTGTGCAGTGTATTTCACATTTGTTTTTGATAGGCAGTCTGCATCATCAGGCATCCTGAGCCTCTGCCTTCCCCTGCAGCTCACTTTTATGGCCTGCCAGGCTGCAGGGCCCCATGGAAAGCAAGGAGGAGAAGACTGCAGTCTTGTGCTACGTGTTCCTCCACCACACCTCACAAGAGAGGGAGAAAAGGATTAGCAGCAGCAAATTTAGTATAGTGGAGAACAAGCACAACCAAGCTCGGTCCCCTCACTAAGTCCTGCTCTCCTGCAGGCAGCTGCTGCTGCCAGCCCATGGGTCTCGTGGCTACGCTCCCACACGGGGAGTTCGAGAGGTCTGCAACCAGCCAAAGCCTGAGGGAAGTCCTGAGAAGCAGCAGCTTCCAGGCCCTGCCACGACGGAAGCACGAGGACACCACAGTCACCATCCATGGGCACGGCTGTCCCTCAGGCAAGGCTGAGTCGGGAAGAAAGGAAGAGTGTGCATGTGTGAATAAAGTGAGAGTGTGTGTGTATATATATATACACATACATTTAAATGAGCACAGAAAGGCTCAACGCCAGATTTAGTTTCATTTTGGTTTACTGAGATCTCTGCTGGGTTCAGCAACTCCCCTGCTTTTATGGGAATATGACACATTCCCAGTCTAGCAATTCACAAATTCCATTTGCTTGTTAATGGTAGCAATGCCAGTGGTTGCTACATGGGATTTAAGTTTAAATATTTGATTATCTCTGACAAATTCAGTTTGGGGGCTGAAGTTATGCAACTTGGTAGTTTAACCACAAAATTTCAATTTTTATTTAATGCAAATACAAAATCCAAGCTTTCAGAGCTAACAAGACTCAGACTCTGGAGTTTTTATGCCTTAAAATCCTCACAATGAAATGTCATAAAAATATTTAGCATTGATTTAACAAAGACTCGTATCAACTCCTGAATAGTCAGAAAACCTTTGCTGAAGGGAGATGCAGTTTTTTTTGAACTAGTTCATCTGCAAGAACATCGGAGCTAGCTCTCTGCTAGGGCCTTTACACTTCTTCCAACACAGCATGTGAGGACATAGCTTGGCACAGGGATGGGAACAGGAGTTTTCCCTGGTTTGCAAGCGGACATGGCTACACACATGCTTTGTTCTCTAGAGCCCCCCCCAACAAAAATCTTGTCACCATCAATACATGGACTGGGGAGACAGGTCATATGAAATTGCACCAAGCTGCTTCCACACGTTATTTTTAGCCTTGTCTGTCATCTTAGAGAACTGTGTGTCAGAGACAAACACGCTGCAGAGGACAGAGGTAGCTCTTTAAATAAACTCTCCTGCAAAGAGTAGAACAGGCTGTAATTCCTGTACCAGTCAGCACCATCTTCTCTCATCAAAAGAAGTTTGTGTGCATGAGGGATAAAAAAGCACAATAGAATGCGGACTCTAAGAGTCTTCTGGAACCTGCATGGAAGCGAGACTTGCAATAGGAACAGAGACTCTCCCCATGTCTGGCAAGTGTAAGAATTAACTCACATCACGTAAGCAGGACACAGTCCCAGAGGGGTCGGCTGTCATGTTCAGGACTACTGGAAAACCTAGACCTATCTCAGCACCAAGGAAGAATGAAAGCTCAAGGCTCTGACTTTCCCTCTTTTCCCTCCCAAGCTCTACTGCGGCAGAGTGCAGACAGCTCTTAGCTTTTCTCTGGGTACCTGGAAGCTCTTCCTCGCTGCAGCAGATGTGTGCCCTCAGCACAGACAGTGGGCAAACTGCTCGCATGCCTTGAATTCTCAGGCTCTCAGTGGAAGCTTACCGTATTTTTGTAGGCCACCCCATGCCCTGCTGAAGCACAGGGAGTTTGTCTCGGAGCAAGCTGCACAGCTGATTACTCCCACAGCATCTGCTCCAGACACATCAGGCCATCAGCTGCTTCAGAACTACCCTACGGCCACCCTACAACTACCAACTGGTCTTCTGCACCCTCCCTGTACCCTGGAAGGGAACAATCCACTCTCCCCCAAAGCCTTGCTTGTAAACAGCAGTGATGACAAGACCTATGCCTAAAACAGAGGTACATAGATTGGAAGATCTTTGGAGAAACACGTAGGGATGATTTTTGTTTAAAGTAGTCCAAAGAGGCACCTATCCCTGAAAGAGACACCTGTAATAGAAATAATCCAAATATATCCCATAATCCAGGAGAGGTTGTCAGTAAGCTTCACAGAGCCCCAGCCCTTTGCAGCTACATACATCAGGGAGTGCAGAGAAAAGCAGAGTGGCCTACATGTACTTATGTGGAGACTACAGCTTCAAGTATGAGATTTTAACCCTACATAATGCAAAGGGAGACAGTGTAATGTACTGAAGGAAGCTGTGATGGTCAGTGTAGAGAGATATCAAAATAAGCAAGTCAAATGCTAGAGAGGATCAGCAAAGAAGTTACAGGAGATAAATCCACATGACATTTTTAGAGAGCTGCCTACAAAAGGATGCCTTCTTGAGAGGAATATGACGCTTCTGTTACCAGCGATGCTCACAGCCTCATGAAAAGAATACAAGTCATAAAAGCTGAAGTGTTAGGAGAGGCTCTCTGGCCTGGTGCCTACCCTCTCTTTGTAGTAGAAGGAGCTAATGGAGACCTGCTCCTTCTCGCTGCGTGTAGGACTCCCGCTGTACAAACGCAGATTGCCTGGAGTCTCTGTACGGATCTTCATTGGAGTGATGAGGCCACTATGGTACGCTGATAAAGCTGACAGGGACCTAGAAACAAGAGAACACTTTCAGGAGCTTACATCCACCAAACTGCTCTGGAGGCTCAGACCAACATCTCCACTAACCCAGGCTGCGAGCTTGTTTCACATGTGTTGAAAGAAGGGGTCTCTGATGAGGGCCAGAGATATAAGGGACCAGCCTCTGTGTCACAGACACAGCTAACACTAGAGCTCAGTACTTTCTGAGGGTCGGGAGCTCAAAGGTCAGGCACACCTCAACTGCGACGCAGGGTACTCACCTGGGGGTGGGCTCTGTTGGGGACACCGCACGGTGCATGGTCATGGGCCTCGTGAAATACACCAGGTACCCTGCAGAGACAGTGCACTGCATAAAGATCACACGATGAGGAGTAGATTGCCCAGGGGTGGTGTCAAGGGGCTGAGGAGCTATTACTCTGAGTACTTCCAAACCCAGTTTGCTCAACCCAAATCCACTTCTTTCAAACCCGAAGAGCATGTTTTGTTGAGGTGACTGCCTTAAAAGCACCAACACAAGTGGCTCACAGGTGTTAGAGAAAAGATGTAGAAGAAAAGGAGCAAACACACACATACTTTTGTATTTTAACTCATCACCAGAATTTGTCAAACACTGATACTCCAGAGGCAAGTGCAGTGATAAACAGCTACGCAGAGAACCACTGGAGCTGGTATGACTCTTCTCTTCAAAAGGATAACCCAAGCCATCTGAAGCCAACTCCAAAGCACTCTCACAAGCTTTACCCCATTTGTTAGCATCTCAAGTGTCCTCAACCACCCACTTTGTTGCAAGAGTTTCAGGACTTAGCAGGTTTCACTGAGCCTATTCAATGCAATGTTACTGTTTTAGTTATGCTGGGAATTTGGTGAGGCCTGCATGAAAAGCAGCTTGCAAAACATGCTCAAATTAGGATGCGGTTAGATACAGAACAGTCATGCCTGCACCTGAAACAGCTCAGTGAAACTTAACACCTCTTACTCAGACCTTAACCTGTTTTTTTAACCAGGCTTCCTGGAAGCCTGGACATGACTGTACCCCCATCTCCCATTTAGGGGAAGTTCCCCAATGACTTGGGAAAGCTATTTTGGACAAGGAAAAGGGTGCAGAATGATAGAAGAGTGGTTAATAACAAGAGTACCCCTTCAGCAAGGGGCAAGTTCAACCCAAAATCACAGGAATTTTGTGAAGACCTGAGAGACAGAATATGTCCAGCAGTTTGGTGCTGGTAGGAGGGAACTGGGCAAGGAAAAAAAGCTACTCCCAGTCTTCCGTAAAAGAGGTGTGTCAGTGCCTCTGGCATGCCTCATGCCAAAGGCCACCTCTTCAATTTGTCCTGAGTTTCCAGATCCAGATCCTAAAATCCTGTACGCAACACCAACTGCAAGCAGTTGCTAACTAGGCTCATTATCTATAAATTTATCACAACATCGCTACTTCAGCAGCATTTCTTACTCATTGCACGGCAGCGACCAAAGCCTCATCTTGTTCAGAGGCAATCATTCCCCGAGACATTAAAAGGACCATTCCCCTGATAGCTGTCATAACGTATCAGCGATGGGGCTAACCTGCACCACAGAACCGGGCTCCAGAGGTCCGTGGAAATGGGATGTTAGAGTCCTGGTAGGAGCCATAGGCATTGGAGACCCGGGCGAACGTGGGCAAGGGGGGCGTTACGGAGTTTGACAAAGCGTAGGGGTTGCTGGACGTGCTGTCCTCTTGGTTCTGAAACAGAAGTTACCCACGGTCACGCTCCTGCTGCCACAGGAAGGAAACCCAGCTGGAGCACTGGGCATCCTAGTGCCAAACAGCCTGGGGGCAGGTGCCTCTCCTTTGAACCGAAGCAGATCAGGCACAGAGCACGGCTACTGCTCTGGCTGCAAAGGCACCTGCAAGCACATGTACCTGTGAGCAAAGTGCTCCTCTGCACTGCTGCTCGTCTACAGATCTCTCTCCCACCACAGCTGTGTTGAAATCCAGAGCTCAGCTAGGGTGGAAAGAGCAGTCTCAAGGGAAAACTATAGAAAATCCGACCTTCAGACTGCAGATATGACTCTCAACAACAAAAAAAGGAGCTGAGCTAAACCCAATACCTTCATGATGCGAGTAAGACAAAGTCTCCCTGAACAGGAATACTTTGACACCCCACACAACTGTGGGGGTGTCAAGTGCAGGCTGGGCATCTTAAAGTGAGGAAGGCAGGTGGTGTGAGCCAGGTATGAAAAACTGGGAGACCTCAGGCCTCTCCAGAGGAATTTTAGCAGAAATCTGCATTTATTTGGATAATATACAGCTCAGGTCTAAAGGAATTCTTCAAAGGCAGCAGTGCCTGGCTCAAATCATCAAATTTCCATACCATGGTGAAAGTTCCCACTGACAACAGTAGTGCTGAAACTAAACAGAATTAAGCTTTCCATGTTTAAAAAAAAATCCTTATTTGTGATGAATAAACAAAGCCTCTTGAAAAAGAAACCTGAGGAGACTCTCTAATCTTTTTTTGATTGCTAAGAACACCCACTCCGGTACACTGCACCCACACACAGACCTAATACCTGACACGGGAATGCTGAGTAGGTATCACAGATCTCTCAGCTAAGGGCAGAGTGGGGCTTGCATTTATCAGCAGTATCATCCCTACAAAACCTTAGCACAAGGCTTCAGGAAGGAAAAAAAAAGAAACAGACTTTCACAGCTTTGTTTAAAGGAGGAAAACAAAGACCCTAGAATAGGACTGGCAGGATCTTTGACTAGAACCGAGGAGGTAAAGACATCTGCCACTGCCTTTCAGACAAGAATGAATCCATCACCTCCCTGAAAACTCTTTTCTTTCACAGTTGATAACCATGCCCTGGCAGTCAGTGAGATCTACTCAGAGCCGGGAAGCTACCGTACGCCACTGTGATGCTCCAGCTCCCCATAATTCCTGCTAACCTGAATATTAGTGAGCATGCAGAGTTCCCCAAAGCAACAAACCTTCAGGGCCTGATTTTCAGAAGCAAAGTGCATCTAATCATCCGCTCAGTTTTCTTCAACATTAACCACAAGTGCTTACAAAAATGTAACGGCCAGTCACAGGGGTCTATTTACATGTCTAATGAGGCCGGACTCTCACTGCAGAGTCAGAAGCGTGGGATGTGGGAGAAGACAACAAACTAGGGCAGAAAGCCCATGCAATTCTCCATACCACAACAGACTCCAGCCAGGAGACCAGCTGACGCAGGCAGGGCTCTAGGCAGCTCTGGTTCCGCTTCACTTTCTGCAGAGAAGTGTCTTTCAATATCTGGAATACATACAAGACACAGCTTGAATCATAGTTACATCCACACCTTCCCACACCCTTTTTTTGTCTGCAGAGCAGCAAAGCTGCCAGGCTCTAGAGACTGAAGGGCCAGAGACATCCCATAACACCCACTGGAGCCACACTGACCCACTGGCATGCTCTCTGCTTCGAGCCTTCATCAGAGCACTAAGGGTTCACCTGGCTTCTGATCCAGGATTTGGGCTTCTGTATTACCGTAGCCCGTATGTTCCATACCAGTTTGTGACAAACTGGATCCAGCTCTTTCAAGAAGGAACCCAAACTGATCTGCCTACCTGATGGGCAAGCTTGGACCTAAGCCTGAGGCTAAATTTGCTATCAAGGTAGCCAGTGCAACCCTAGCACACAGCACTGACAGACATGGGAGGATCAAAGCATTAAAGACTGAGGTGCTCAAACACTTAGAAATCCCTGGTTTTGCTTCCTCCCCTTGAAGAGCAACTTATCATCCCTGTCCCTTCAAACACTGACCATTCCACATAGCCTGCAGCACAGTAAAAAAAGAAAAGTCTCCCCTCTCCAAGGAGGACACAAAGTATCCTCCCCTCAGCTTTGAGTAGAACACAACAAAATATAGTGACTATAAGCCCAAAGCCAGCAACACTCTGTGTCACTACCCCTATCTGCTTTACATTAGGAAGTAATGCAGTAATGTTTCTTCATGGTCCTAGGGTAAAACAAGCCTGTGCTCCTAGTGCTATTATAGGAGTGGCAAGGGAAAGCAGTTCTTGCTGCTGGAGAGGGGATTTCAGCAGCAATAGGACTTTCTATACTAGATGATCAAACATCTGGTCTGGAATTAGCAGGGTCTGTGTAAAAAGTTCCCTAAATTTTAAAACAGTTTGTGCAGGAGAGCATGAAGCAGCTTCCCAGCTCAGAAATACTATCTTTCTACGGCTGGATGCTTAGATGGTCATTTGGTCTATTATGAGATTGGGGGTAACTGCACAAGGAGAAGGATGTTAGGGACCCTCAGGCAATACACACTACATTGATGTAGAGTAGCAGAGAAAAACACCTTCAAAGAGCATTAGTAGAGAAAGGCAAATACTGGGCTGCAAAACCAACAAATACCTCACCCAGGGGGCTCCAAAATCTATTAGTTCAAACAGTGGTCTGTGGTATATCTTCAGCAAGGTCAGATGTCTTACTGTGTCAGGAATCTAGACAGCAGGTGTCGAGCGCGTGTATATTTGTAAAGACCGCGTATGCTCCCCACGCACCTTCAGCAGCTTGGCCTTCATGGAGGCAGTGATTGAGGTCGGGTTGATGAACTGGAAGGACGGCGCAGCATTATTGGGATATTGGACAGGGAACATCACCAGCATCCTGACTCTGTGGTTGCCGCAGTGCACTGATACCGTGCAGCTACGATTCACCGCGTCCATCTGTGTGTGGAAAAGCAATTGCTCTGTAGTCAGATCTCCAAGGACCTTTAAACTTACAGTGGCTTAAATTCATGCTGAGGGGCTGATTCCTCTGCACACCCATAAGATGAAGTCATGCTGTTCTCAAGGGCAGCAAAACACAGCAACAGCAAAAACCCCAGGCAGACGAACAGCCTTCACCAGCAGACTGTCAGTCCAGCAGCATCTGGAGACAGCAGCCAGCCCAGGCTGCCGACAGGCTGTAGCAGCAATCAGGCTGTTCCCAACAGCCACTGCACCCCACTTCACTTGGCTGTGGAGCACTCCAGGCCCAGTGCAGCAGTAACAGGCATCATTTAAGATCATATATCACTGCCTCAGAAAGGCACGTGAGGATGTGAAACCATATCAGTGGGGAAAAAGGATAGGCAGCTGCCCCAAGCCTCCCATCCCAGTACCGTGCTGGGCCTCCAGTCAGCTTCCATGCACAGAAGCGGCTTTGCTGTGCAAGGGAGATGCCAAAACTGAGGGACAGAGCGCAGGACAGTGAGGACTGAGCAGTCTAAGTTCAGAAACAGTTGAAATGAGATCAGCTACACGTACTGAACAAGTCACTTTGCAGTCTTGGCAGAGAGGAAAACACAGTCCAGTCTTCTTGGGATCGGCGCCAGTGTACTTACTGAGCTGAAATACCTCCCTCACTCCCAGTGTTTGAGATTATCTTCTTTCCTACTACCCCTGGCCAAAAAGGATCTCTACAGCTCAAAATAAACCTTGTTTACAGGCAGCAGTCACAGCAGCAGGAGGGTTCCCCTCAAAAGGCTCCAACAAGCCAGCTTGCCCACAATTCCCCCCTAGCCAGCCAACAAAAGGAAACCCTCTACCTCCACATTGACATTTCGGATCTGCACATTGATCAGTGAAAACTCCTGCTGCAGCGTTTGAGGCAGCCCCAGTTGGTCCGTTTTCTTTCCCACCAGGAGGTCATTCAGGAAATCTTCTTTCAAGGCTGAAAGGAAAGATGCAGAACAGGCTGAGACAAGTTATAGTAGACCTTTGGCACGCGATGCCAGGAGGCAGCCAAGAGAACAGGCTTTCCTCTGCTCTTTTGACACATGGAAGTACGAGTTTTACCTGGCAAAGACCTGCGAGCTGGAGCTGTTTTTAGAGGGAGACTTCAGAGCCTTGCTCTTATAAAACGCCAAACCTGTCTGCACACTGGTTTCTCAGGAAGGTCACAGAAGCCAACTGTATTCTGTACAGCCCTAAATGGTCTGGTCTCTACTCATTTGAGACACCTTCTCCTCCCCACACAGTACTGCCAGAGTTGCAGAGAGCTGAACTGGAGCTTCTCGGTCCAGTGGGAAAGAACCGCTGCCAAAGCAGTCTCCAGGAGGAGCTCTGGTCTTTGGAATTCACACCCCACGGCTCTTGGCTTTCAGGGAATGTGTCCAAAGCAATCTGATGAATAAGGCTTTGGAAGACAGGGGAGGGTATTTCTGGCCCAAGGAGAGGTTTAATCCATTTGATGCAGCAGTGTGCATTTAATGTTGCAAAGCTCTCTAGTGAACTGTCCTTAAAGACTCATTTAAATGCTGGATCTAACTGTCCAGTTCCAGTGGAAGTGTTTTTTCAGGAGGACAATAACCCCTCAAACACAGAATATATTTAAAGAGGCAGGCAAGCACTGCAGGACATGAGGAATTACGGTTAAGATAGCCAACTGGTCTGAGTTTCAGAAGAACTGGTCTTTGCCAGTTGTTGTGCCTGGATCTTGCCTTGACCTTTGCTATTAGGACAGGGGCAGCTCCTGCTGAAGGGGGGTTTTGCTGTGGCAACCCTTCCGAAGAAGGCCAAATGTATCTTTTGATGATGGTTTCAAGGACAAAAGGGAAGTCCCATTTACTCAGCTGTCATTCTCACCCTTGATATTGCACAAACTATTCTTAGGGAAGAAAAAAAGACAAGAAATGCAAAAAGCTAGCCTTTACCAGGCTTTGCCTGAAAGTTACTGACTTTGCTGCTGGGACAAATATATCTGGCTTTATTGCTGCCCAGTTGGTTGCTGAATTTGGATAGGTAGGATGCTTAGCTACTCATTCCTATTTGTGATTTTATTAGTGCCTAGATATACTTCACAATAGGGAGCCGGAAAAAGGATTAAAGGAAGATCAGTGGCACTCAGGGAAGATAATTATTTCTAGCTCAAGACGCCACATAGCTTACTGAAAAGCCACCTCTGAGGTTCCTAAAACAGGCACTGCCTTCCCTTTGTCTTCTATCCCTGTTCCCTTCCAATTAGCTTCTAATCCCCAGAAACCCACATATTTGTCTAGATTCCTAAAGATCTTTTATAGGCAACAACCAGTGAGGAGAGCTGTATACTGAAGACACAGCTGGTGGGCTTTCTGATTTATCTGTAGAGCACTGTTCTCCTCAAAGATCCCCCAAAGTGCTTTACTAATATAACATGGAGACTTTGCTGCTGAAATGCAGCCACCTTCAGGGTGGCTCACATCAGCAGTCCACAATAGCTTTTAGGCTAGAAAGAACTAAAATTCCTACCTAGGGACTTGCTTGTACATTGATCCTGAAGTCATGCTATTTGCAGCAAAATCTACCCTGCTACAGAAAAGTCATTTTTATTCCCTTTGGCCACTAAAGAATCTTTACCAGCCTGAACCAAAACCAGACTCAAAGAAACTACATAGTACATTTGAATGTGACCTTGTCCGGCACAGCAAAAGACCCTCTCCTTTGGAGAAAAGAGAGGTCAAGCAGCCAGAACAAGAATCCTTCCCTTAATGCTCCCAGCTAGAGGGAGAGAGGCTGTGCTTCCCCAGGCAGTACTGCTCATGGTGAGCACAGGTAACCAGGGTACTTGCTATCATATTATAAAACCCTCATGTAGACAGAGGTGCTGACAACTTCTAGGAACTTGTTCTGCTGCCACACAGGAGAGGTTACAGAGGAACTTCACCGGACAGGAAAATTCCAGTTCAGAAGAGCTACCTTCCTAAAGGGACCTCAGACTGCCTCCTTTATACAGAGGACAGTTATGAGACCATTTCCTCACCTTCTCTCCAGTTTGTTGGCAAGCCAAAAAGAGAAACAAAATACTTTCCTGTAAACCTGCCACATGGGGATCCATTGATCCATTGCAGCACCCTGCTACAATACAGGAAAGAACTGTGAATTTAAACCCAAGCTGACACAAAGCCATGGGAGCACCCAATTCTTCTTCCTCAGCATTAGATATAGAAACCTCTTTAGATGACTTTTTCACATGCACATCATCACTTTGGGTCTTGGCTGCTGCAACCTCTTCTGTTCTATTCTAACCTCTTCAAACACTATCACCCATGAATGTTTAACCTGGCCAGAGCCTTAACCACACAACCCCTCCTTCACATTCCTGCCTTTGTTTGCCTTCTCTTCCATAAAGCCAAATCAATACCTACTGTTAAGCCCATTCCCATCCACCTGTCTGGTACTCATAGGTTGGAGATACCAGCCCTCCCCCTCTGCCCTGCCAGCCTTCAACCACCTCTCAGCAACACATGGGAAAAAGAAAAAAAGAAACAAAACACAGCAGCTCTCTCCATACTACTTTGGTGGATAGGAGAAGACATCTGCAAACATTTCTATGTCCTTAGATCAGTTCACATAGTGACTCTAGCAGAAGGGTTTCGATACCAGGTAAGCAGTTTGTGTCAGAGTGCCTTACCCGTATGCTTCCCTTTTCTGTGGGGCTCATCTCTCAGCTAAAAACTAAATACATGCTTAAGAACCAGAACTGACTTTCTGATTACCTTATTTTTGGCAGGAAGTCACAACTAAGACCTAAAGACAATGCAATTAAATGCTAGTAGTGGCAAGGAAGCGATCTGTTTTACAGCTAAAATGATATCATTGTGTTAGAGGAGAAAAATTTGGTAGGACAATCCTGAGAAACCCCTTATGTTTTTCCTCCTCCCAAACTGGAAATCCATTAATCTTTGAAACAACACCAGTTTGTGCTTTGCCTACAGCGTTTCTGAAAGCATTTTCTTATGCCATGATGCATCATCTTCCCAACACAAAGACAGTTGGTGTTTAGAGTTCCACAACCCATCACTTGCCTCACCTTCCTCATCCCCATGCCCAGAGTTATGCTGGGGCTCAGAGTCCTGGGGATGAAGGGTCTTGTCTGGCTCTGGCAGAAGAGAAATCCCATCAATGAGGTCATCAACTCCATCCAGGATATCGTTAGCACACAGCTGAAAAGAACAAGCATACCCACATGCTGCACAATGGAAACCAAACTGTGGAAAGATCCACCACTAAATAATTCATTTCTGGATCTCCAAGATAGGTCTGTCCACTCAACAGTCATGGCTTTAAGACCTCGGCATTATTTCTGTGACAAGATACATTGTTTTCCCCTTTCCAGCATCCTCCCCTTTGTCACCTCAGACGGCCTGGCCAAATCTCCTGCTCACTTACAAAAGCCACTTAGTTGACACGGCCAGTCTAAGTAACAGAGGTTTTACTTTAAACTAAAGCTGATATGCCTTTAATTCCTTGACTTAATGTGCGTGTGTCAAAATTTAATTTTTTTTAGATCAGATATGATAGTAGCATGCGTTCTGCTTTTGATATTTACACTCAAGTAGGATTTGGAGGCCCAAGTAAATACTACAGGCCCTAGTGCTCCAAGTCCTATACCAAAAAGAGATCATGAAAACTTGTATTTTAGAGTTCAGCACAAGAAAACAGGGAAGATGAAGAGAAGAAACAGAGAGAAAAAAGGATAAGGTTATGATGTAGCAAATTATGGCATTGGTCACCAGCAGCATGCCATCATGTGTGTAGTTTGATAAATACCAAGAATAACAACAGGGGAGCAGGAGCCAACAGAGGAAGAGTAAAAGCTCTGACACAGACGAACAATTGATTTAAAGACAGGGCAGAAATAAAACATTCACAAGTATTTCAGGTAGGAGTAAAGGGTCACTTTTCACAGAGAAGGTTTGTTACAGACCTGCAGGTTTCCTGCAGGATCTGTGCTGGGACACATGCTTCTCAACATATTCATTAAAAACCTAGAATAGGAGGTGAATAGCGACATGACCAGGTTTGCTGATGCCACCAAGTTATTCAGGGTACTAACAAAAGTGACTGGCAACAGTCACAGAAGGACCTTACAGGAGTAACTGTATTAAAATGGAAGATGAACTTCAGTTCAGATAAATATAAAGCAGTGCATATAGGCAAAAAATGGCAAATTCAAGCTGACTGAGGGAACAAGACACAGGCCAGACTAAGCTGATGTTTTCATGGAATTATGCCCAACAATTTAAAAGCAAACTGAGTATTGAGAATTCTTTGCTAAGAACAAAGTTCTGATCCCCATCCCAAAAAGGATATAGTAGGACTGAAAAAGGGTTGTGAAAGGCAAAAGGATGATCAAAGTTCTTGTACAGGGGATGAAAGAAATCAAGACCTTTTGACTTGACAAAGGATACAGTGAGAAGGGATATGATGGAGGTCTACAGAATCATCAGTAACACAGACAAGATGGTGTAACATTGACTGCTCATTTCTTCAATTAAGAGTTAGTAGTATCAAACAAAACTAGCAGGTAGCAAAATAAATGAAAGGAGCTGTTTTTCCACACAACATGAAGAAAAGCCATGAAACTCCTCATTCACAGGATGTTTAGGATGAGGAAAGTGTACACAAAAGGGTCCAAGAAAAGACAGAACAAATCTATGGAAATGAAACCCATCAAGCTCTATCAGATAGAAAGATGGCCAGGCTTGGTAAGCCTCAAACTGTTAACTACAGGAGCCTGGGAGGGCATTTGAGAGAAGTGTCACTCCACACTTGCCTCATTTTTATCCTCTTCCAAGACATCCACAGCTGAAGATGAGACAGATGGAGCAATATGGGCCATCGTGGCCATATGAACCTCTGGTCTGACCCAGCATAGCTGTCCTAGTAATTGCATCAGCACTTTGCAACTGCTGCCAGACAGCAGAACAACAGGATTCACACTGCCTGCACCAGGCTAAAAGGCAATGGAAACACAAGAGGAAGCAGAGGGCACGATCCCTACATTTACCTGATACTTAGAATGCCAAGAAAAGAGTCTAGTCCGGCAGCCATGGAGGTGGCATCTTCAGAGGCAACGCAGATATAACTGATCTCCACCTTCCCCAAATGCCTTGTATGCTTACTGTTACATGACAAAGTGGCTTTACACAAACACAAAGATGCCTCAGCACAGGTCTCCGTGGGGATGCTTCTGGCCATAACTGGGCTGGAGCTGAAGGGGGATGTAAAGTGGCAGCTGGCTGCTCTGCTTCTGCAGCTCTAGGACAGCAGAGGAGTGACTGGGAGTGCAAGGAAAGGGAGGTAAATACAGCCTGTAAGAAAACTGCCTACAGTTTAGGAGTGAAAGTGTTTACATACCCTCTGCAGCTGAGAGTCAATCCGCCACATCCGCAGAGTCTGGTCACGGGACCACGTAACCAGCTGGTAGTCTTTAGACCCTAAAAAGGACAGAAACTTATAGACCCAGCTCAAAACAGAGACCATCTCAGCACTACTTTTAGTGTAAACAGACACAAGCAAGCCAGCAGGGAAGTCCTATGGATAAGGCACTAAACTGAAAGGCAGAACTCAAGAGTCCCATCGTGCTTTGAACTGACCCAGGCACATCAGCCTTTATCCTTCCTTGCACCACAATTACCACACCTCAAAACAGAGTATAACTTATAAAAAGTATAATGAATGTGATACAAGTTTTCAAACTAGGAATGAACAAGATCAACTACAACACTTAAATAGAAGAAACAATGTAGTTGAGAAGTGGATTGATTTTTATGATAACTGAAGTCAAAACAGGCAATGAACTAAAAGATATTTTAAGATGCAGATGTTTTTGAAACAGTTCTAAGCTACAGCAGCTGGTTCTACCCTTCCTCCTTTTCCTTCTGAAAGGCTCAGATAATGCCAAGACAAGTTCAAGTTGTAATGAAATACATCTAGCCACATACTATCTCAGCAGATAAAGGTATCCAGACTTATTTATGTCCATGGGTAGGACTTGTGATACAGTTTAAGTTTCCCTTGTTAAACAGCTGCTATGTTTAAGAATTTGCTGCTGCACAGCTGCTTCCTACGCCCCTAGACTGAGGCACAGTGGCTGTCTAAATTCAGCACAGCAGATTTTATGGAAGGAGATTTGAGCTATCTTGGTTGCCTGCATTGAGGCAGACTGGGAATGCTCGTATGATTAATGTTGCTTGAGATGAGCATGACTTCCAGCCTTGGATATGTATCTGTGAACTCCGCTAAGACAGCACAATCGTGGTTCAGGTCTGCTCAAACATTCAACACAAGCTGTCTTAGCCTGTGCCTCCAGATCCTAATGCAGTTCTGTTTAACTCTCATCTTTTTCAAATAAAAGCAAGGTATAGCAAAGAAGGTGACTTAGCTGAACTGCCCCAGTAACTGGTGGCAGAGTTGGAACAGAACTCAGGTCTCCTAAATCCCAGTCCAGCACTCTGTCACCTTCACCACCAATATCTGGCTGGTGCACAGGCTCCAAGGGCAGAGGAGATTACAGTACTGAACATCCCGGAAAACTAGTGCAGGAGTCCCATTCACTCACAGACAGCTATGCAGTGCAGAGAAGAAACCGACTCCCAGCTCAACTTTGAGCCAGTAACGTTGCTGATCCGGACTCTCCCATCAGCTCTGCGTGCTTTTACACAACACTGCAAAGCAGTACCACCAAAGCCAGGCATGCTCGTTCTGTTGATGGCAGCTGAGGTTCTGGAAACAAAGCTGTGCTCTGTGTCGTTATCCAACCTCTAATACGGAATTTCCTATATTTAGCTGCCTGCACTGGAAAATTTAGTCAGGATTTAACTCTGACAGCAGCCTCCCCATCCCACGCTCTCCCTCCCCTGCCATTGCCAGTACACAGATAAGGCGGGTGCACTGGTTCTGGGCCACACCAGAGGCTGTGATCGGGGCAGCGATGTGAGGGGTTATCCGGTTAGCCTGTAGCTCTGAGCAGGGGGAGGGTGCCTGCACTCGTACATCCATCTAATAGTTTGTACAATTTATTCTGAAAGATCCATTTAAAAATAGATTCGCAGGGGAAAGGAAGCAATTAGAGTCACCGCTGACCCACTCAGCATTCAGTGGATTTGCTTTGTTCGCATGGAAACAACAGGGAAATACTTCTGTGGCCACTGCCATAAAATAAGTACAAACCAGCTGTAACTTGGGGAGGCAGCAGGCAGGGGCAGGAAAGCAAGCAGGAGTCAAAAAGGCGACAGCATGAGCATCGCAGCCAGGAGCCTGGCCTCTGCACCCATGGAAAGCCAACGGCAGCAGCGCAGGGGAGAGAACAGACCCAGCCCCGAACTCACCTTCTTTCTGCTTCCTCCACTGAAACTCCAGCACCACGTCATCATGTCCCACGAAAGTATGGACAGGCGTGTTCAAGTCAAAGACATTCCAGAGAAGAAGACTGTTCTCTCGCCGGAGCTGGGGGACCATCACTGTCACCAGCCCATTGCTGAAAGGCTTGAGAGAGAAACACCCTCCTGGTTAACCTTGGGGAGCAACACTCCCATGCTGTTAGCATGCACTGTAATTCTTTCATTTTGCAGTCTACAAGAACATGTCGGTTTTAAAGGAGCTCAGCACTAAGCAGAACCAGGCCTAAAACAGGAGAGGTTGGAAGGCAGTTGCTGTGCAAAAACAACATCTTACAAGGGAAAAGATGTATTAAGCTTAGAGATATTCACTGCAGATCACTTAAGATTTGCCATTTCTTTCTGCTTCTCCCTCACTTTTCAGCTGTGAGGCTGGAGGGGTTTCACCATTGACTTTTCACATGGGATCCTTACGGCATTTTGCCAAGAGCTGTAATAACTGCTTCCTAGGGAAGGAGCCCCAGCAGCTGCTTAGTGTCGTGATGCTCAGAGGAATACTGTAACCCACTCCTACTGCCCCACCAGGGGATGTGGAAATGGGGTCAAAGCCTCAAGGTACAGCACTGACTTCAGGACATATTCAGATGTCCAGGGAAGAGAACAGATACAACTGATGTTAAGAGTCTTAGCTTCATACAACTGGGTGCTTGCTATAAAAGGCAACAGTTCTTGGAACTGACATGCTGTAAGAGCCCACTGTGGCACGCACACATCTTGGGAGCAGGGAAAGCCCTCAGAGAGAGCAGAAGACTGGTGCATTACTCTGTGCTACAGTTACCAGTGCTGGACTTGAATGGGGAAACAGGACAGCGAGAGCAGCAGCTGCTTTCCAAGCCTCATTGCTCCCAGAGCCAACCACCTGCAACTGGGTTTTATCCCCAGTATCCCCAGGAGGACGATGCCAAAGACTGGGGATCTCACACTGCCAGCGATACCTTCTCCCAAGCACCCCCATTGCAGACACTGCTTTTCTAGGCCTTTTAAGCACCATAAAGGATTATAAGATCAACTTAACATCCAGCAGAAGTGTTGAGAAGCCCTTCAGCAGTTCTTTATTTAATGTGCCTTTGTGCATTTGCTCTCACAGCACAAGTGGGGCTGGTGGGTGTTTCTCACTCACCGTGTATCTCGCCTTCCAGACGGGAACCTGGCAGGGAAGGATATTGAGGTATTTCCGAGGCTGACGGTAATCCCAGAACTTCAAAAAAAAAAAAAGCAAAAAGACAAGGAAAGGCATGATTCAGCTGGCCACACTTTTAAGCTGCAGTTTTGCATGTGGCTTGCAGATATAACAGAGTGAGAAGCATGCCGTGGTGCCCACAGCATCATTAGGAACCCCATTCATTAACAACAGAGATGGCCCCAAAGGATGAATATCAAGCTATCAGCATCTGGCAGCAGCTCTTAGACGAGTGACTTGGGGTCATGCTCACAGTGATCATAGCTTGAGTAATTAGAGCAGGGAGACAGGCAGCCTGCTTGGGCTTTCAGAACTACAAGGTACCCTGCGGGCTCCCAGCCAATGTGCCACTCCAGACTGGAGGCAGGCCCACCCTGCTGTTACTGCTAATTTTGTAATGAAGAATCTAACTTTTTGCTTTGCTAGAATACACATCAATTGCATTCACCTTGGAGCTTAGCTAAATGCGAATGAATTCCATTTGGCTGACATACCAAGCACACCATTTTCCCCCCCAGTAAAAGGCTCTGCATAGCAATGCTTGCAGACATATTGATAACCCAATTTGACATGAGTTTGGGAATCCCAGGGGCTGGAGCACATCTCACACCAATTTGATGTAATCAGCTTGAGGCTGGCAACACCACATTTTGGGTAGAAGGCTCTTCTGGCAAGCAACAGGCAGAGGCAGTTGTTTTCAGCTTCAGTACTGCCCAAATCACTGCAGCTATGTTAACTATGGCAAGCATATGTGCACCCTTCCTGCAATGACTTCTCTGTGTCTATTCTGTAAGCGTGCCCCTGGCTCAACACACACAGGCTGCCAGAAACCAAAAAAATAAAGATCCAGATCTTGACAATGGCAAGCACTTCCCAAGGCATCAGCAGCAGCAGAAGGGGATCTGCTCCACCATCCTGACACCTCCCTGGCAGGAGTCCCAGAAGCAACACTTACCCTGACAGAGTTGTCCTGGCTGGAAGTGGCCAGTGTGTACTCATTGTCGGGATGCCAATCCAGACCATGGATTTTGGAGAGATGAGCTGCTAAGTATTCCACTGCAGTGCTGGGTTTCTGGAAGGAGAGACATTTTCCTTCTCAGCACAGGACTTCTGAAATTTGGTCTAGTTCTTTGGCATAAAGAGAGACACTAACAAGGGCAAGAGGTAGAACCGCCCTCCTGCCAGGGAAAGGCATTAGCTCAGCAAAAATAGTTGAAGGAAAGGTGTGGTAAATTCCACAGTCACCAAGTGCAACCCAGCACCACACTTATGCTCAATAAAACAGTTACTCTGAGATCAGCAGCAAAGTGTAAACGGGCACAATTTCTGGGGAAGGAGGTTACCTACACTCTCTTCAGTCTCCTGAGCTCCCAAGTCTCTCTAGTTTAAATCACCCCACAAAAGAGACTGTGGATAAAGCAGTAATTTTGCCTTGGTATTTATCTGTGACCAGAGGGACATCTGCATCAGGGAGGTGGGAATATGCACAGGTGGCTCAAGAGATCCTCAACTCACCCTTTTGTCCCATATCCGGACATCCCCATCGTGGCTTGTTGCTAAACAGTTGGCATTTTTCTTGTTCCATTTGACTTGGGAAGCTCCAGCTGCAGCACAAACAGAGCAGGTCAAACCAAGCAATTAGGAAGTGGCACAGAACACTCCTGACCTGTTCTTAGAGCTGCTCTTAGCACAAGAAAATTGTTCAGAGGAAAGATATCCCAGAAGCCAGCATGAAGGATGGCATGAAAATAAGTCCCGATTCCTCAGCTTAGTATTTGTGCTCTGAAGACCTCAAAGCGTGTTCCAGTTGCGTGCTTGTTGTACCACAGGTTGCACTGGATTAATATATTCATGTCCATTAGCTCAGATGGAACAAACTTCCATACAAGAACTGCAGGTTCATCACCCCCCTCCCAAATCCCTCCGTTTTCATTCAAGCTACTTCCCAGTGCCCACAGATTGATTCATTTGTTTCCAACACCCTCTGTGCTGTCTGATGCCATACATGGCAAGTGTCTTGATCTGTTATTAAAACAGAGGTGCAGGAGAAGACTGTGGTGCAGGTGCACCACGAGTCTGGCCAGCTGGACGTGAGCACGCTGGGTGGATTGGAAGGCCCACCTAAGAAACTGCCAAAAAACATCACAAGTCAAAGATACCAATGGCATTGTAAAGAAACTGGGTGACAGTCCAGTATCATGAGGGACTCAATCAAGGGTCTAAACCAGAAGCGGGCTGATTGTTTCTAATATGAAACAACATAAAGCTGCGTTCAACATGGATTGTTCAGACATTGTAAGAGAAATGCGTGTTCTGTTCATCCTTATTCTGCAAGTATTTTCAAAACATTTTAAGCCTTCAGAAAGGTGAGGTCCATGAGAAGGCTAAATAGATCTCACAGCCTGCTGCTGTGCCTTCACTACCTACCTCCTGCTGCACCGTGAGCAGATTCATCCTGCCAGTCTGGCAGAAAGCTAGTCCAGGGGAAAAGAGCTGCAAACAGGCTGCCAGTTGACTGAGTTGACCTACTCGCTGAAGGGTACACAAATGTCTGGACTAGCACTAAACAGAATCAGGCATGGGAGGAAGGATGCTCTCTGGGGAGCTAGCTACTGGGCTGGCTCAGCTGACCTATGGAACCTCATCCCAGGCACCAGAACAGAACACTGCGCGTCTCCGAGGCAGTAAGGTTTTTTGCTGCGTGTCTCCGATTCAGTAAGGTTTTTGCATCACTGTGGTTGAGAGGTTTCACCAGTTTCAGGACAGCCAGTCCAGGCACAGCCACCGCCATGCCCGGGAACCTCAAAGTGCTGGAGCTGCACCCGGGGCACCCCACTGCAAGGCGGGTAAGCTGTGGGAAACTTTGAGGAGCAACACAAGTAACAGCTTATGGGAGACTCAGTAAGAGCTGAGACGAGAACCTGCGGCTAACTCACCAAGCAACAAGCCTGCTGAAGGTCCCAGACCCTTCATTTTACCAGTCTTCTCACTCCACATTTTAAACCACCCCAATGAACTCATTTTTCCTTCTGTTTCTATGCCATGAGCCCCACAGCTCCAGCCGGCTGGCTGGCAAAGGAACACAAAAGCTCCTTTTGTTACCATTCACCCACTCCTAAAAATCAGCAGCACAAGGGAATCTCTCCTCTTCATCCTTATTCACATCCTTTTTGCATTCTGCTCCTCTAAAAGGAGCTGTGAACTGAAGCCTCTCAGGCTGCTACTACATGGGACAATCACACATGGTGGCACTTCTGTACTCTGCCACGTTCAGCCTCAGAGCGTGAAGGAAGAAAGGAATGCTAGCAGGGGCACACAACGCTGAATTATATATTAAACATGCCCATATCACACATACACAGCATACTTACCGACTGCAGAGAGCGAGACTGTAGGCTTCCTGGTGTCTCTGAAACACAACATGGCAAATGTGAGCACCCATGGCACAGCTCAGCAGGTCCACCCCCCCAGCGAGCTCCTCACTATTCCAGGACTAATTTGATTGCTGCCTCTTGGGAGTTAATGGGCCTTCTGCTTACTTAAATTGTAAGTCTAAAACTCAAATATGCCACATCAAATTGAATAAGCAGAGGTAACCAGCTGGAGGACAACCATTATTGCCACCAAACACAGCAGCAAGTTTAGGACCTAGGATGGAGTTGGAGGGGACGAGGGAGGAGAAACATGTGCACAGGGTGGCATGTTGCTACCAGGCAGGCAAAGGAGACACTGGGCTCACTTAAGTGTTGCTGCAAGAAGCAACGAAACCGCCTTTCCCAGGAGAACTAAAAGGAACAAACAGAACTGTGGAAAAACTCAACAAAAGCCACCGAGGCGTCTGTCAAGCCTTTGCAGACCCTGATTCAAGGCAGATGGAGCAGTGACTTCAGAGCAAAGATTTCACATCCAGGATACAACATTAACAGGAAGTAAACCCAGCAATGCAGACTCTACAGACCAATTTCTGCAGTGGTATAAGCCAGCGTGGCACCACGACAACTCACAGCAGCTAGGACATGAATCAAGGCAATAATTCAACCCTTGACATTGCTCCTCAGGAAGTCACCTGCCCTTTCATGAGAAAAGGCCAGTGGAAACAAGGAATACTGCCTTCAGCTTTTTAGGTTTGTGAGAAGCAAAAATGTTTTCTGGAATGAACTGCATCTCTCCCACTAAGAATTTCTGTCTAATCAGAAAGTTATTTTGTATGAAAAATTAAGTGGGGGAACTTCCAGCTACCCTTACTGCAGGGTTACTTCCCTAGGGCTTCATTAGAGACAGCCGCTTGACCAGGATGTTCATTTGCCAGAGGCCAGCAGCCCTCGGACCTCACTGCCCTTGGATGTTCAGAGACCTTACTAGTACGTGTGGGATGCAGACGCTAGTCAGACTGTATAAGCAAGCATTTTTGGACGGGTGATACATGCGGGCACAAAATGGTAGAAGGGCACAACAGAGTTAAAGCAGGGCTTCTGACACAACCTTCAGAGACTTTTTTTTTTGCTTGGCCCTAAGATAGTATCACAGGAAAACACAACCAGCAGTTATTGTCTCCCTTTGTCTTTTAATTACACATTAATAATATATCGCCATTCTCAAGCACCATTTAACCAAGGATCTAAGTGCTTCATAGGAGCTAAACAAGCCTCGGGGTACCCTGGTGCAGTGGGGTTATATAATTATCCTTCTATTATAACTGAGCAAGGGATGCAGAGAGGAACAAAGTGCCTTGCCAGGGGTCATGAAGAGTTGTACAGCCAGCGAGAGAACCCAGGAGTCCCAGTGCCAGCTCCTTGCTTCTCAGGTATAAAATGGTGGGTTTGGACAGATCTGCTACTGTGAAATTACTCATGATAGAAAGTACCAGGAATCCAGGAAGTAACGAACAGGAAAAGGTTCCTGAATACTGCTGCCAGTCTTCACGCCGCTGAGGGAGAGTCAGCCACAGTCAGTCACTGAATTTTGAGGAAAACAACTGCAGGATCATGAAATGGTGCTCATTCATGCAGCTAAAGGGGAAAAAAACGTTGAGGAACACCCTTGGGTTCCAGAACAAGCTTCCAAGGAAAGATCTGAAGTAGCTAGGGAGAGAAGCCAGTCAGTATTTTTTCCCCAATCAGGAGTATGACTGTGGCTTAACCATACCTATCTGCTTCCCTTCATTGAATCTGAACTGGCTTGAAGGCAGGGGAGCAGAAGCCCATCTTTGAGATTACGGGAAGCAGGTGAAGCCCTTGTAAGCACAGCTGAAAAGCAGCACCCCTCAGCATGTGCTTTGCCCTGCAAGCTGCTAATTATGGAAACGAGTCCAGTGATTTCCCTGCAGTGCAGAAGCATACTGACTCTTACTTGATGTCCCAGATGTAGATGTACGTGTCAACAGAACTGGTGACCAGCAGGTCTGGCTCAAACACCGCCCAGTCCAAGTCACTGCAAAGTCATAGCAGGTAAGCAGAGAAAAGCACAGTTAACTTCAACTTCTCGCAAGCCCCCAGAACATTTCTTTGACAAATTCGTGGCTACTCCATGACATCTACTGAAACTTTAAGTAAAAAGCAAGATCTTAATCATTTCTCCAAGTAAATTCCAAGAAGCAATGAAATGTTTTTAAGTAAATTCCAGTGAAGCATCCTCCTAGCCCTGAACTTTATAGCTATCATGTGTGTGCCCTCTTTCCTCCACAGGAAAAGGCACACTGTTCTCAGTGAGCTCCAGGTTACCACGCATTCTTGGCATCAACCCTTCATTCTAGAAGACCTTCCTGTTGGGCTCATCAGGTACACCTGGGACACAAACAGCCTGCAGGCAGCCCAAACAACTGCCATTTCAATTTGCTGCAATTACTTTCCATAGTCAGGAGCTGGAGTAAAAACACTGCTTCCCCTGCATTTCCAGCCCAGCACTAAAGTGCACCCCTCGAGCCACGGGCAGAGGTCTCCCATGCACCACTAACTCACCGTGAACTTCATCTCTGGGATTATCTGCTTTAATTCAGCTTCTATCACATAGAAACACGGCTGGGATTTGATTTCATAAACATGCTGCTATCTGTTTCCCTGATGATGGTTGCTGTTTATTACAAGGATGGCAGCCTAAGGCAATGACACTAAAGCCATCAAGGGCTATGTTGATATACTGAGGGGAGCCACTTCACATCTGACATCTTCTCCAAATGGGAAGGCAAGACAGAAGGGCAGACAAGTAAAAATAGGCTCAGAGGAAAACCTGAGTAGGGCCAGGACTGAAACTTTCACCTTCTATGAAACAACTCATTGTTTTCAACCCAGCAGTTCACAGCACCACTTGTTCCTCACCTGATCACACGTGTGTGTCCTTGCAACGATGTGCAAACTTCCCCATTACCTTCCTTCCACTTATACAGGTCAACTCGCTGGTTGCTCTGAAATTAAAAGGAAGAAAAGAGACAATGGCAGGCAAATAAGACAGGACAGGAATCCATGTGTCAGGACCAGGTTCCCTTCCCTTTGAATAACCTGTTACCAATCAGTCCCACTGTGAATAGCAAAGTCCTTGCCCAAGGCAGGAGAACAAAGATGAACCTACAGGCTGCAAGGACTCAAAAGCCTACACTGCAATTACATCCACTTAAAATTGGAGATAAACAAGAATGGGAGAAAAATCGCATTGCAAAATGTTTCCATGAAATGATGTTCTCAGAACTTTTATTTCCTAACAACAAGCTGTAACTGTAGGCAACATGCAGCCAAATTCTCTCTGCAGGAATACCCTGCCAGTCTGCTCACATTCACAACCAGAGTTTTCAGTGAGGGGGATGATGGATCACCACTGGTCCTCCTCAACTCTCCCTCGATTCCCTTCTGCGATAATCAGGGCCACTGCCAAATAAGAACAGCACAGTCCAATGGCTTCAGGGTCACCTCCTCAAGGGTACTTCCATTCTTGCCAGCCCAGGGAAAAAAAAAAGCTTTAAGTGCTTATCGCTAACTATAAACCACAGGAGCAAACCAGATGAATCAATGACAACATTATTTAGGGCTTCTTCACTCATTCCAGGAATAAACCCTCCCCCAAACGCAGCCACACATGCGGTTATTTGAAACTAGCCATTGTACTTTAAGTTCGTGTTCTGCCTCAATCAAAATTCACTTCAGCCCATGCCAACTCTAATCTTTCTGGGGCAGGAATTGCCTTTTTGGGCGCATACATAGCACCAAGCACAGAGAGTCTTGAGTCACGACTAGAAATTCACGTTGATTTTGCAAAAAAACAAAGTAACAGCACTTCAAAATTTGATCTTCATTAGCCCCTCATTTTCAAGTGTACAGGCAGATGAGGGTAAAGATAATAGAGAACAGACAAATCTTACATTTTGTGGCTTTTTTTTCCTACCCCAAAGCTGCTTCATAAGAATTTGAATTTGCAGATGGATAAAACACTCCAGCCTTCCCTGAAATGGAAGGCCTCCTTCCAGCTCAGCGGCAATACATGGCATTTCTCTAATAGCTCACAGCAGGGCTGCACAAGAGCTTGGGGCAAGGAAAACTCTTTGCGTGTTTCTCATTGATGGAAGGACTTAAGGGGGTAGAGTGAAATTACCCAACAGGATTTGTCCAGGACTCCAGAGTTGATGCTACAAGGTAAGAATCACCAGAAGTTTCTCAGGCTCTTAGTGGGACATCTCATGTGGAAAGTACTGCCTGTAGCACCAGGTGTGGCAGAATGACAGCTCCTCCCACCAGAAAGGGAAAAAAAAAAAAAAGTGCTTTCAAAAGAGTGCTTCTCATGATAAGAATCAGCAAACTTCCAATGATTTCATCACCCTCTTGTTCAAGCATTTGTGACCACACAAAAGGAGTAACAAGGATCTAGGATGGAAAACAATGGCATTTCTGAAACAACAGCTTAGGAGTCCCCAGAAATGTGCTTGAGCCAGAGGGCAGGCACAGCCAAGCACAGCAAGAGGACATGTTTCAGCTCTTCTGGAAAGAAGCCACGAAAATGAGAAGCCCTTATCCAAGCACAAGGACAGGCTTCCCCTCTGCCTGCACCACTTCCAGTTAATCGTACTGCAAACCGGGTGAAAATGGCATTAAGCAGGATGAAAGCCTTTTACATCCCCTTTCCATCCCCTTTCCATCCACAGGGATGCAGAGGGATAGGACCCTCAGGGCTGCCTATGAGACTTGCATGGTCACCTGAGCTGGCTCCGTATGACAACCTCTGCAGAGGACTCACGGAGGATCAACAGCCAGCTTGAGTCCAAAAGGAGCAAACTGTATCTTCACAGCACTGAATCCAAGCTAATTCAGCCTTCCCAACATAACTTTACCCCCGTAGGTACGTCCAGACCTGACCTGGGACACAGACCTGAGCACACAGCACAAATCTGCTGTGTGCTCAGAAACACTTCTGAACAAGCCAGGCTAAATTCCAGTCCTAGGACAGGGCCATACTGCATCAGCACCAAAACAGCAGCCATCTGACAGTTGCTGGTGAGGAGGCGTTTCTGACCCAAACTGGGAAAGCTGCCTGACCTCATCTGATTCCTCACCTGATGTGCATCAGCAACTACATCTTAGCAACTTCATTTACAAACAGGAGCAGCAAGGTTTGATGCTACCTACAACTAATTTAACAGAAGGATGGCTGCTGAAGGCTTGTATGAACAGGCAGAACCTCAAATACCATCGGTCTGGAACAAGGTGGTTTCCTGCGTCCATGCAGGCCAGCAAGACAGGAGTGCTCAGATGGGTTAGAGCAGCACTGCTCCCCCTTGCAGCAGGTCCTGCTCAGACCAGAGATAACCAATCATGGGATATTGTACTCAGAGTGTTTAAAAGAAAGCAGCTTTCCTGTTCTAACTCGCGACATGCACAGAGCATTTCCTTATGTGGCTGATTTTCACAGGCTGTATCCAGAAGTGGCACCAAATGACACTTTTTGGCAAGGTTTATCAACTTTCCACTCGGAAGACAACAGCTGCTGAAGGCACCTTTCAGATGTCAGTCATGTACCAGAGCTGGGAGGAGAAAGGCTGGGGGCCAGGGAATGTCACAGAACAAACCAGCAAAGGCTCATAACTGGCAACACTGGTCCGCTTTTCAGACCACCTTTAATTTCAATAGTAGCCAGTCCTGGAAGCAAAAGAACAAAAAGCCCTGAAAATCACCTTCAACTAAGTGTTTTCTCAAACCAAGAGATGAAACCTCTCCACCCCACCTATTTCAGGATTCTCAGGCTACAAAAGCAAGCATAACAGCAAAGATGCCTTGCCATGGGAGAAGCCTGTGCCCAGCTAGTGCCAGCAGCTATCAACCACAGCGCTGCAGCAAAGACTGCTGCTGGCAGAAGCTCAGCACACTGGGTGAACGAGCTACAGAGCACGACAGACTGAGTAAAGATCAGAGCTAAAAACTGCACTCCGGTCTCAGACGGCTGCTAGATCAGCCCTTTTTAAACATGGTTTGCACCACTGCTTCTTCAGACCAGCTGATTTACTTCTCCACACACTAAATAAGAACTCCTTGCTGACCTGGTCCCAGCCCATCCGCAAGCCTTGATTGTTACAGTGGCGAGCCAGTATTGACTTGTGCTATTTACAGACTGCCTGGTGCACCACATCCCATCAGGAAGGCAAAAAACAAAACAGCACAAAGCAAGAAATTCAATAGGTGTGCAAATCTCATAAGAGAATGGAGGTTAGAAACAGAACATCCCTCCCTTCCTTCCAGAAAAGGACCATTTCAATGCCTGATGTATCTAGCAAGGTGCTTTATGAAAGACAAGGAAGCAAAACTAGATTCAACACCTACCGACCAATAACTGAGAACCATCAAGCCCGGTACCTCACCTCGCTTGCAGCAAGTCAGAATTAGGCCTTGATCTTGCTAGGTGACTTGCAGAGGCATGCCTGTGCCAGCTCCACACAGCCTTCCAAGTGCGCTGAATTTCACTCATGAAAGACCGGGGAAGAACGTGAGCTACAGCTTTTAAATGAGTGAACTTACAGAAGCCGCAAAGTAGTACGCGTAGCTGTCGTGCGGGTTCCACTGCACGGCCCCGATGTCCCACTTGCTCTGTCGGGAGATCTTTCGATGGCCCTCATTTGGTGCATCCAGGTTGACTATGTAGAGGAAACGGCGGCTGCAAGGCACAGATACAAGAAGGCTGCATCACATACGACCGATCTCAAAACCCCAAGCTCATGTGGAACTTACAGCCTCGTGACTAGACACCAAGGGAAGCATTAACAAGACTCGTGAAAATACCTTCCTGAGAATGCTACATTTGACCACATAATTCCAAAAGGGCTACAATTAAAAAAAAATAAAAGCGAAGACACTGAAATTAGACAGAATCTGCAAATGCAATGGGAAGCTCAGACCACAGAAAGCCCCAGATAACTAGGACAGAAAAGGAAGCACTGGGGAACAGTGCAAAGACATTGAAATATGTTTTAGTGGTAGGTGTCCCTGCCCATGGCAGGGGTTTGGAACTAGATGATCTTTAAGGTCCCTTCTGGTCCAAACCATTCTATGATGATGATGTTCTAAGCTTTGCTGAGCTACTGCAGCAGCAGAGCCGAGGCTGAGAGTGCAGGGCAATGGCTTCACAAGAGTCAGCTTCGGTCTGGAGAGGCTGCTCTGAGCAAGTTAATGAGCCCTGACAAAGGCAGCTGAGGGTTTTCACACCCCACTGTTTGGGGGCTTGGTTCTGCAGACAGTACAAGCACACCTGAGCAGAGCTAGCTCAGCTGCAGCAGCTTATTAACACAGGTGGACACAACACTGTGCTCATCTGGTTATATTACTGACCTGAGCTAACCCTATATGCAGAACAGAGACATCTGCATGATGCTGAACCTGAGCTCATACGTCCTGCTGGACCTGGCCAACTCCCCACAAAGCTAGGTGAGGTATTGTTCCCTCCATGGTGTGATTCATCTTACAAGCAAGATAAACCGCCCAGAAATAATTGTAAGCTGGCTGAACTCTAATGGAAGACCAGCACCAAAACATATGGAACCATATATAATTAACCACATCAGCACCACGTAAGCCAGCTGCATAGCAAGCATCCAGCTGCTCTCAGCACTGTGAATTTTCCCAAGAGAAAGAACACAAAGGACACCTTTGCTGCCTTTCCAGACCAAAGCCCTCAGGGCTCCCTGCTCTGAAGAATGAAGATGCTGAGGCCTCTGAGGCTCTTACACAGCTTTAAAAGAAAGGAGGCAAATCCTGAACAGCTGCTAGAGAAGCTTGAAGAGCAGCTGGGCCTGATGCTGAATAGCAGACAGACTGCCCTCAGCTTGCTTCTGGGCCAAATAAACTTGGAACTGTGCAGGTATAAAGAAGAAGAGGCATCAAGTTGGACCCCAACCAGCTGCTGAGCTGGCTGCTCCCATGCAGGGCTGCTGGACCAAGGGACAGGGCTTTGCATGGAAGCAAGAAGACCTCCGAGTTGTGCCAAACTACTCATTTCCTCCATGGCCAACCAAAGCTCAGCTGTGCCTGCATGGGCCTGAATTTGAAATGAGCATCCGAATTGGTGCGGTAACTGTGTCACTGACAGCGGGGCACAGGACGGTGGCAGCTGGGCAGGCACCAGCTGAGCAGCCTGAGGCTTGCCCTGGCAATGGCTCCACAACACCAAGCCCTCCTGGGAGCTTGGGGTCTACAGCACCTATCGCAGAGCCCTGTTAGTGAAAGGGGATCTGCAACTGGAGCTGCTGATGGCAGAACCATGCACGTCCTCAGCAGCAAATCACAACTCATGCAAAACAAGCACGGTCCCTTGGTGTCCCCCTTTTGTCCCACTGGAAGTCCTACAGCTGATTTATGAAACATATAAAGATGAATAAGGCAAGGACTGACATGCACAGGAATTCGTTACTGTCAAATGAGCTCTGCTAATACCTCATGGACAGAGGTGGCAACAGTGAATTATGTAAAGGGAGATGGAAGAGCACAGCATAGAAAACAAGCCTGAGAAAACCACAGCAGGAGATGTTTGGCTCTTAGTGAGCATCATCCCACACTGAACCAACAAAGGAACAGATCAGGGTGTGGCTCCTCTGACCAACCACACCATGGGGATCTCTTGGGCAAATTTCATTTCAGGCAAATGACTTAATCCATATTTCAGCAGAACCCAAACAATACTTTCTGATGCTCCACCTCCCACGAGTAGATTTGGGAAAACACACATCAGGAAAGCCACAGTAGTATTTTATTTTGCTGTTGTTGCTGGCTTTAAACTCTGTATCCCATTGGAAATGTGACCCAGAATCCTCTTCATGAAGCCTTGAACAGAATTCAGCTGCACCTTTCCAAAACGATTCATCAGCCCTTCAGCTGAGGTCAGCCTGAAGGTTGCTGATTTGGCTCGGGGAAGTGACTGTCACATTTCTAATGGGGATTGTCACACTCACCCTGAGAGTACTGCGCGCTGTCCCAGGCAGTCCACTGACATAGCAGTTGCCTGCAAAAGAGAAACAGAACAAGACTAAATTATACCTGTCAGGTCAGCTTCTCAGTCAAACACACAGCTTCGGGGAGGAGCTCAGGAAAACCCGCAGGCTTATCTTCAAGGCATGAAGTGCTGTGGGAAGAGTCTGATAGTGTGATATCTCAGGGATGGCAGAAGTAACATCCCTTATGGGATCACAGATGGGCGTAGCAGGCAATTTTGGGGTGCAGGATAGCATAGAGAAAACATCCTTTTTTAGAGTAAATTGAAGACAAGATGTGGCAAACACCATTACAAGCACTGAGACCTTGCTCTGTTCTCCCTGCTATGGCAATCACATCTGCTGCCTTTCAATCAGCAATCTCTAATAATCCTTATTAACCAGCCCCTGCTCCTGCTCAGGAGCTTTCTCAGCCTCTCTCTTCCATTGCAGGGCCAGATTTAATTATATATGCACAGGGAGATAAAAGTGCAACCATTTGTATATGGCTGGTCTCCAAAGAGAGATGGCTAAGAGGCATCAGAATTTACTCCTTGTGCAGGAGGCTGAGATAACTTAAGTGCCATAACAAAAAAAAAAAATAGATTGTCCAAACATCATCTCTCCCTCTCTTTGTTCAGAATGGAATTGGACAATGATCTCGTTTACTTGCCAAGAGAATAAAGGAAAATTTGACTTGAAAAGCTGAACAGTTCGTCCCATAAACATAGATATGGCTTCAATGCAGTTTTCAGCATTCACAGTACAAAAGCAGCATTTGTCCCACATTCTCCAAACTCACTGCCGTCATCTTCAAAAGCCACCTATCTGAAGGCTTAGCATGTCTCTGCTGCTCGTGATCCTAAGTACTCTCTGCACGGATTCAACAAGACTTCAGGATGTCCCACAGCTGCTACTTATAAGCAGCACTAAAATCAGACAGACAATACAGCAATCCTGTTCCATTTCAATCAGATTTGGCAGAAGAATAACCATCACACAAAAACTAGGTTTTGCAACCCTTCTGAAAGCAGCCTGGTGTCAAGTGCAGGAGGGAGGCCCCATCCCCTGCTTGCAAGTGCCCGGCTAAGGGAAAGAACAGCACCGTGGGCTTGTCCTTCCCTGGAGGCCAAAGGGAGAAGAGCCCCTGTCTACAGCTCACCAAGCTGAGCTTTGCCACTTCTGCTGTTCCAGGATCCACCCGCGTTCACTGCTTTTTCCTGGGCAGCACACCTAGTCTTCTTAATAACCACAACAATGTGGGTTATTAAACCTATAAAAAAAATCAAGTAGGAGAAGGAAGTTTTCCCAGATGATGCACATTTTGCCTGTAATGAATTGAAATGAGGATCACTAAAGCCATCACCGGAACCAGAGCTTTCTCACATGATGAGGAGCTCGTCAGCTGACGTATTTCATACAGCTTTGGCCATCTTTCCCCAAGGTAGAAGAACACCAGCCAATTTAAAGTGATTGATAATTTAATACAAAAGTTTATTTTTCTGGTGTTAGCACCAGGATCTCATAAATCCTTATAAATTGTTTTTCATAATGAACACTGGTAAACTGTTTTTCCAGGCACTGAACATCAAAAAAACATAGTGACTAATTAGAATGAAGTAAAAACCTTCATGTGTCAAGCCGCTACTCTGTTGGGGTCACAAATTAAGTCATTTTATGGCAAGCTCTTCCCTACAATATCACAGTCTCTCATCTTGGCAACAGGAAAAAAAACTAAGCAGCTGTCAGATGCATCTCATGTGCTTTGTATATTGATACGTCAGTCTTCACAGACACGTACAGCGATAAAGGCAACAGCTGCCCCCTCTGACTCTCTTTGCAGTTATGTTGGTTTTGGGGTAGGGATGTTGGAGACAGCAGGGCCTACAGGCAGAGCTCAAGCCCGGTACAGGAGGGTAACAGCCGAGGCATTTTGATTTCTCAAGTTCAGGCTTCCTATCTGCACAAACCTTTCATGCAGACTCCTAAAAAAAGCTCAGGCCCAAATACAGCAGTAAGTTTAGTCTGAAAGCAGTAGTCTAGCAGCCCTGGACACTGAAGGTCTCTGGTTTCATAGGAGAGCACAGGCAGGTCAGAAGAGCTCTGGAAAGACCACACCAGAGTAAACCGAAGCGACCAAAATACCCATGGTTAACCTCCCTGCTAAGGCATACACCAGCAGGGCAGCGCGGCTGAAACCAAGAGCTGCACAAGAGGATTGAGACACCTGTTCTCTTCCCCCTCCGCTCCCACACACAAGTCATTACGAATGAGCAATCAAGTCATGAGGCACATATCTCCTGAGCCAGATGCCATTTGAATCTGTGATCTAGGAGCAAGTGCCTTCGCATCTCAGTTTCCTGAGAGCAAATCCTCACCAACAGACAGGACTGCTTTAAAAGTTTCTTCCAGGAGGAAAATGAGACCAATATATATAGCTTTCCAAGAACAGAACTGAAAAGCTGTGTTAGCTTACAAGGGGTAGGCTGGGTGTGACGCGCAGGATTCAATGCACCTGGTTAGGAATGGCGAACGCAGAGCGACATTGCTCTAGAACAAGAGGAAGAACTAGCAGATGAGAGATTTTCCAGACCTCTTTTTTATTTTTCTGTGTTTCCCACTGAAGTAGTTCATAGTTCACCCACTGGGCTCAGCTCTGTGAAGCAACTGCCAATACCATAAAAAAAAAAAAACCAAACTTGTTTCTCAGAATAGTTTCTAAGAAAGCATGTAAGCAAAGTCTGAAGGGAGTTCCACTGCAACCAGCAACTTCAAAAATAAAAGCCGACCCTTTTGCTATTTAAAAATCTAACCCGCTTTTCCTGCTAATCAAGCCGTACTCAACAGTTTCTATTGCAGCCAGCAAAGTAGCTATAATGGTCTCAGAGGAAAAATAAGAAAGATGTGTGGGAAGAGATAATGTCTTCTATTAGGCCTGCCAATAGTCAGAAAAAATACCCATATCTGAGATCTAATTAAGATTAGAAATAAAGCGTGTCATGAATTACAGCACTTTCCCCATAGGCCGAACCAATAATAAAACCATTCGGTAGACCCATCAAGATTTTTACTATTTCTGCCCGCACCTAGGTCGTGGGCTTGTGGCGAGGCTCCCCTGCACATCAGGTTTCACGTATTTAGGCTGGGGAAGAAAAGCTGGGCCCTGCCTACAGCCCCAGCAAACAGCCACACAACCAGCAGCCGCACAGACCCACCGAGCCGCGCTGAACTCGCTACGTTGGACGTACGCACGGACCTTCGGTGTCGGACACGAGTGCTCGGGTCTGAAGTACCTGGCTTAGGGGCGGCGAGGGGCCCGGGGGTTAGGAGAGAGCACGGAGGGACCCCACGAGGAACCCCCAAAACGACGCCGAGCCGCCACCACCCACAAAGATCGCTCCCTCCTGGCAAAATAAAACCCCACCGGCTCCCCCAGACCGCCCCTACACCCGGCCCCGGCTCTGCCGGCCACCAGGCTCCGGCCCCTCAGGCCCAGCCGGCGGCGGGAGCCTCCCCCCCGGCTCCTCAGGGGCCCCGACCTGCGCGTCGCGGAACTCCACCACCACATTCTCGCTGCTCCAGCGCGCCGCCATCTTAAGCCGCCCCGGCAGCGCCCCGACGCCGGCCTCGGCGGGGCGGGGCGAGGCGAGGGGGGAGGAGTCTCGGGGCCGCGCCTGCGCATAGCTCCCGGTCACCGCGCGGGGGGCTG
>VXAA01005742.1:155745-180128 GCA_013399115.1 Anseranas semipalmata | reverse complement strand
TTCTATGATTCTATGAACTCTCTGCCCTACACTTTATCATGGCTAGTGTTTTTCAGAAGGTCTCACCTGAGTAACTGGCATCTGATGATATTATTGCTGTTTGTGACCAGTGTTTTCTGCCAAAAAAAAGCAAGATCATGCTGATACTGACAGCAGGGCCTCACAGGTGCCCTTGCAGCCCTGTGTACCAGCAGCCAGAAGTGCTTTCTGCTGCAGTTCTCACACTCAGCAGTTGTGGCCATCATGGTCCCCTTGAAAACAGACAAGGCTTTGACTCATCCAGTTGGATATTACATAGCCTGTTTCAGACTGACGATCTTCACATTTTTGTCATATGCTCCAGGCTATTCCCAGGCACACTGTGCTTGTGTTCAACTGCAAAACGGTGCTCGTAAGCTGAAGGAAAAAAAGTGTGTTTTCTTGATGAAGGGCTTGGCAGGGAATAATTTGTAATAGCAGCATATCGTTCTTGCTTTAAGTGAACTCTTCCTCAAGCAACTATCTGAAATCCGAGAGCTTGGGATAAAAGATGACGGCCCTCAGACATCTGATGGCAGTGTTTGGTGGTGGTCGTGGCCCAGAGCTGATCACCCTCCAGTTTGGACCTGCTTGCTGTGAGGGCACTGTGTCAGCACCATGTTCAGAGGCACTGGCAAGTCCACTGGACATTTAGTGCTGGGCTGTCTCAGGACAGAGCTCCCTTTAACAAGATCAGTTTTCCGTGTTTTTTTGATAAGGTATTTAAGACATACATTTATTTCCAGAGTTCACCATTATGAGGAATCTGTCTATCTTCTGCTTGTCGGGGCAGGCATGTTAGTGACAGCCCGCATACACTGAAACCTGTCTGTACACTGTGCTGTCAGAACTTCTTCTCCAGGTGTGTTATTTTCATTATATAGCACTTAGATTACTGTTACTGTTTGTTTATTTTATTTTATTTTATTTTTTGCAGCAGATCTAGTTATTTCTAAATCTGCTTGGAGCCTTTTGTCCTGTTATTTTACTATTTTTCCTCATCTGTTTAGGCTTAAGCACTCTGTACGTGATAAAAAATTGTTTTATTTTCTGGTAAAACACCTTGGATACTGAATACAACCCATATGGCAGTTTAAGGAAACAGCATCTCCCAAAGAGGGTGTTGAATGTGCACAAATATGTGCTTGTTTTTCGCTAAGGGCACCTGCCAGAACCCTGCTGACACATCAACTGTAAAAAAAATATTTGGCATCAGTCATCTCCTTCAAAATTTCCTTGTAGATATTGGAAAATATTCTCTTTTATGTATTTATTTAATTCTGCTTGATATTTCCTGGTCCTCATGGCTACATCTATACTGGAAAAGTAAATGTGCCAAGGCATGTTCTCTGATACCAAGGCCAATAGGAATGGTATGTCCAGAGTCTGTGCTAGTGAATTTACTGTCCCTTGAAATAGTGGCAAGTTAGTAGGGATGGACCTTGAAATGATTAAATCTACTTATATAATCATAACTTGAAAGGACTAAATCAGAAGTCAGGCTGGGCACTAGTTGTCTGCCTTAGGTGGCAAGAGCAAGAAGTGGGTAGGAGATGGCAGGAGGACAAAGAGGAGAATGGGAACGATACCCATGTAAGTGGCATCCTCTCCTCCCCCAAGGGTGGAGGCAACCCGGGGCAGCCTCGATCACCCCAAGCATGCTTGTGCTGCATGCTCATGGCGGGTGGCCTGCTCCACCGCGGGAGCAGCCAATGCAGCTCTTCACCGCATCCATCTGCAGTGCCCTGCAGGGGGACAGGCAACCCGAGGCAGAAGCTGGTAGCACAGAGGGAACATTTTGCATGCAAAAAAAGGCTACTTCTGAGCGCTCTGGCTCACACCACAGGGCTGTGCATTGGCTGCATCCACACCATTGCTTGTTCAATAACACGAAGCAGGCTGGCATGGGCCCTGGTAGTTTTGGGGAGGGGGAAGAAGGAAACAGGATCAAGGAGTCTGTTGCAGTGGCTATGCACAATAGCTGCCAAAGGATGCAGTGTTTACAGACCAGCTGCAGGGTAGCAAGTGCTCAGACTGATCAGCCTCCCAGAGTCGTTCCTGAGGGTAAAATTTGGTCCCCTGGATGGGACTGGTGCTTGGATGGCAGTGCAGGAGTGGGTACTGGGTGGAGGTTGGGAAGTGTTTCTGCAGGTAGAGGGTGCCTGCCATGGCAGTGCCTTGCTTGACCTGCATGGGGCAACCACCACAGACCACAGCACTGCTGGGGTTTTGGGGTGCACAGGGACCTCAGTGAGGGCTGCATGCTCCTGACTCCACCAACTCTTCCTGGTAGCCCCCCCCCCAGGGAAACCCAGGGGCTCCTCAAAGGGCTGGGCAATAGGTACCATCAGGTCTATGTAGTGACACAAGGGACAATATAGGACATGGATAATCTGCGCAATGTGTATATTCATCTCTTGCATTAGCCCTTGTATTTATAGCTACGGGAACTTTCCTAGGGCCTGTGTTGTGATGCTTCTTCATCTATGTTTTATGATATTATATCTACAAGTTTTCCTTAATTTCCTAAGCATTTTGTTCTTTGGCCTCTTGGTGAGACCAAGAATTTGGCATGTTTTTAAGCCAGTAAAGGTTTGACCAAAACATAACATATTGCAGTTAGATTTGATAAACTGTTTTAGCTAAAAAAAAAAAAAAGTCAGGGGTTCTGTTCAGAATAAAATACTTTGCTGTTTTGCTTTATTTTATTTTATTTTATTATCAAAACATATTCAAAAACAAAGCACGATTAAAACAATTCATGTAGAAATAGAATTTGTTTTAGAGTAAGAGGTTTGATCTAAAACATTTGTTACAGTTCTTTTTTTTAAAGTAACCTTGAATACTTTATGCAAGACAGACTAGAACATGAATAGGCATGATTTAAACATTAACTTGTTTCATTTTGTTTCTCTTTTGTACCTTTTCTTGTCTAAATGCCTCTATATAGATATTCATTCATATTGTTGCAATCACCAAATAAGAATGTAAAACTATGGACAACTGAGTTACAGTTGTTAGTTTAACTTGGCTACTTCTAGTAGTAATAATTTAAGTAATAGTAGCTATTACATCTAGCTACATAATTATTTGGTGTAGTCACAGATGATGATATTCAGCATCTATATCCAAGGGGCTGAAAGAACTGTAGTCCAGTAAGGAGTGCACACCAAACCCATCACCTATTGGCACTTGAATCATTACTTAAGACAAGACCCAGAAAGCCCTCTTTGCCCCCAGTTTAGGTTTAATAACAAGTGTTGTGGAGTCAGCTGTCAGTGCTGAGCATTGGGCAGCGGGAGGCTCTTCCCAAAGACACTGCACCTGTTCCAGATTTGGATCCGGAGCTACCTTCTGCTGAGCTTGGGATTGCTCCTGCACTGCAGCTGCCTGCATGTCCTGCAGATGCTGACCTCTCTCCCAAGAGTGGGTTCCCAGAGGAGCACATGAGGTCCCCCTGGGACAGTCTCCACAACCCCATCTCTGCCCCACTCCTCGAGTGTGGCCAGTAGAGTGGGCTGCAGCCCGTGGTGGAGGTGTTTAAGGTGGCATAGGCTGTGCAAGCTCTGGGGCTGGAAGCAGCACCCAGGAGAGGATGCAAGGCTTGGATGGCACTGCCCGGTGTGCTGGGCTGCCCCACATGTGCCACGCTCAACACAGGACAGTGGTGTGCCCTTTCCCTTGCTCCATTCCTTATGCCTTGCTCCTGTTTCCCGCACAACTTATTAGGAGACATCATCTGTCTCTGAATGATATTTGGAATGATTTCAGCTTGGTTGGGTATGCATTCTTCATGGACACACGAGATTTCTCATGGAAACCCATATTGGCTTTTGCCTAATAAATCTCAGATAATAGGTCTGATACTAAACAACTATCAGTACCATCAGCTATCCCTGACCCAGGGCAATGTGAGGCAGGAATTTAATCCTCCCCTGCAAGTACAAGCTGCTCTTCAGCCCTGTTACCTCCATGGCTGGGCTCGGAGCAGACTGCCGAGCCGCAGCGTGGTCTGCGGGTCTCTGTCTGGGTGTCTTGTCCAGCCGCCAGCATTCACTGACACTCTCTCCATAACCCTCAGCAACACATTCAGCTCTTCTGCTTTTCTGGGCCCTAGATGCTTTGATGATTTAGTGTCCTCTTTGATTCTGGCCCCAGGCTTGGAAAAGTGAATGCTGCCAACCTGCTTGGAGCCTACAGGGTATTTTACAATTAATAGCATCCCTATTGTTTCCTCAAAGACCACTTGGTATTTTCAGCCTGAACTTATCTTTGCCATTGTTTCATTTCCTCTTTGTTTCCCCGAACAGCCTGTTTTGATTTAACTCTATGTGGTCAGGCATGACATAGATTAAACTGAGTTTTGCATAACATTTGAAAAGTGCATAAACAATTGTCTTTATATAGTTGCAGTTTGCACACTGATACCTGCTTTGCATATTACTGTCATTGAATTGCCTTCAAACCCACACCCGCACTTCAGTTCTAGCTGGAAACCTGTGCATTTGCACCTCGAAGTGCCTGGCAGCAAGCAAAAAGTTGAGCTAGTCAGTGTTTGGGCTGATTGCTTTCTTTTAGCACTTTTTCTCTAAGGAAATTTGGCTTTGGTCTAAAATTTTCTGGAAACGCCTGCTTTTTGCAGAAACTTTTATTGAAGTTTATTTTTCCCAGTTTTCACCACCATTACTGTGCACTTTCCAACCAATATTAATCACCCTCAACCAAAAATACCGACCTCAGCCCTTGAAAGCATACCCCCTTAGGTGTCTTCTTTATGAGCTACGAAAATCTGCATGAGGTTGCCCAAACATATGTTTGTGTATTTAACATCTTTCAAACCCTGGCAGATGTTATCCACTCTATCATGTTACAGTGCACTGTTTTCAGGTGCAATTCCTATGTCTGGAAAACTTTCCTCTGCATGAAGTGTGGGCTTGCAGCAGACCTCAGGCTGATCCTTTGCCTGCACGATCTAGTGCTAATCTCTTGGCCCACGTCCATGAAGCTGACCAAATTGCAGAGTCCTCTCTCAGAGAGTTATTTAGTCTGTTTCTTTACTGAGGGATAATTAATAGGCTTTGGATTTCCACCAGCCACTTGAGTGAATAGAAGGGACAGCAGGAAATAAGGATGAGTAACGCTGGAGTCAGAAGTTCTTAGAAAGAGAAGTCCTCTTCTGTTCCGACATCATTTTGATTGCTTATCACTTCTTGATGCACAAAAACTGGCTTCCAAGCTATGATGCTAATAAAGGGCTGCATTTTTTGTGCCTCTAGCTCCCCTGGCTTTTCCTGAACTTCCACCAGGGATTAATTTGGCCCAAAGCATCCACTCACAACTCCGATGGTTGCGGGGGTAGGCAGGCTTTCTGGCATGTGCTATGCCGAGTCATTACAAATGTGGTCTCTGGGACACAGCTGTGCTGGGGCTGCTGCTCTCTCTCACAGACACTTCATGCTGCCTTAGGCTGCTGACACTGCTCGCCTCCTCATTGCATTTCTACCTTGTGTTCCCTTGCTGGGCCAAAATGCAGTTGTCCTTCTGCTTTTCCTCCTGCCCTTCTTCATGGTGTCAGCAGCACAGATTGCAGGGCTCCCGCACTCAGCCAGTTTCTGAGGCAACCTTTTTGTGATATAATTGTTTTTTATCTGGAAATCCATGATGATCTTGATAAGAAATAAGCCATAATTTGAGCAATTTGTTCCCAGCATTGACAATTCTAGATTAAAACAAAACAAAACAAAAACCAAACCATTGAAAAGTTTACTGCTATAATAAAACCAAATAATTCTTTAAAAAGTAAATAGCCCTCCTGATTCTGTCAAAATTTGCCACTGGGGAGAAAGAAGGAGGGGGAGATGAGGGAAAGGCATGGCACTTCAGACATTTACTCTGAATTCAGAGGTGGTGAAAGAAAGGAATTAAAATGAAACAAATCATAAATTTCCTTGGTCTGAGGGTTTATATTAGCAAAATCAAAAGTTCTTCCCAACATTTTTAAAAATTGCAAGTCCCCAATTTTGTCTACTTTGGCTTTTGTAACTTTTTTATTGTAAAGCCAAATTTTGGTTGTATAAGGGAAATTACAGTGTTTTCCTCAGACTTTCTCAGATGTGTAGATACCATCACGATGACACCTTCTTGACTAAATTGTGACCCATGGTCTTCTCAAGTCATGGGTGTTAGTCACCACTATATATTGGCATGTGAATTACAACACAATTTATACTATCGCTTTTCACAGAGATCATGGAAAAGAAGGAGGCATCAGTCTCTGAAGGTCACCGGTCCTTTCCAGGGCAGCTCTGGGGAGACGTAGCAGGAGGCTTCCTTCAGGCAAGCCTTGTGTTTGCCACTCAACACTCTTCAGTTGGACGAGGAACTAAACCTGGGTGAGAGAGCAACTGTGTGGGTACTTAGCTGCTGACCTGGGCCAACCCCTGATACTGCTACCACTCACTGGCTGAGAAGGAAAGAGTGAAGCAGTTTACCCTGCTCTTCCCCAGTCTAAGTCACTAATCAAAAATGTCCTTCGTGGAGGCAGGACACTACTAAACCTTCTGTGGGGTCAGTAGGCCTTGCTGTTAAATTTGATCCTGAATTTAAAATCCCAAGCCAGCTGCTGGCACTAACACTTTTGCTTCATCTTTTGACTTTGTCAAATGAGTTCCTGTTACAAAGACGGTAGGACGGGGTCCTGACCCTTGGATGTTTTCTCCGTGCAGTTTATATAGCTGTGTCACATCTAAAAGCCAACCAGCCCCTACTTCGGCATGCACTTCTCACAATATGTCTTGCTGTAAGGATCTAGGAAGCTTCTCTGCAAAGTATTTGTGCTACGACAAACTATCTCATTCTCTTTCCTCATCCTCCATCTAAAATATAAAAGGTCCATGCAGCCCATAAATACCCATGGCACCAGGGCCACAGGCTGCAGGCTACAGTGGCAGGTTGTGAGCAGCACATTCTGTTTTCTTCATTTCTGCTGCGCAGAGATTCTTTGAACAGAGCCTGTGCCTCCAGAGTAAAACCTTAGATATGTCAGGCTAAGTTAATTTGTAGGCTAGACAAGCTTAAAAGTATCCCTTTAAGGATTCTGCACAGAATGTACCGGTGTCTCCAGACTTGGAAAGAGTTCACTTTTCTGAGTCAGGCAATGGGAGCCAAATTCAGATGTGAATCTGAGTTCTGCAATTCTGGAGGGAGTCTGTGTTGGTGTATTTTACACCTTCTTCCGCCTCCCCTCCTCCCAGGAGTGCATTACTCTGACCCAGCTTTCCTCAGACTGAGTTTTCATTTATGTTCACTGAGATGCACTCAGGCTTACATCCACCAGCCACAGTATAAATCCCCTGGCTTCTCATGAGCTCTGAACCTGGCCATCTAATGCTGCATATATGAGGAATTAAGGAAGTCTTAGGTTAGTTAACCTCCCACCAAAGGGGAGGGAGAGGAGTTGGGTAGGAAGATCAGCTAGTAAGAGAGCATAAGTCAAAATTTGGAGGCCTCCTGGCTCAGTTGCTCCTGACCACTGGTGAGTGAGTATTGCCTGGCCCAAGATGTTTGCATTTACTCCTAAAAGTATTCTAAGGCTACTTCTAAAATGTGTATCAGGGGAACTTTCTGATGTATTTTTGGGACCTTGGTCCCGTGTTGACAAACACCTAAGCTCCCAGCCTATCTGGAGTCACAGAGGAGAGCCCATCATGCAATCTCCTCCCACCACCCAAACCAGGGTGGGTAGGTTTTACACACCCCAGGGGCTCAGGGCCAATGACGTAGTCCAAGATTAAGCATTTCTGTGTGCCATGCTAATATATACATGTTAACATGCACATCATTATCAACAATGTTGTAATTATTAACACTGTTCTCATTATCAATGATATTATAATAAATTTAATTATCAACATATAGGTCACTGATATCCTGAAGACAGTTATTTACCACTTCAGAAGAAAAGACAGAACTATTGAAGAGCATATTTACAGGTAAAAACTTAGCATATGTCATCGAGAATATATCCCCCTTCCTATCCAACTGTGACTAAACATTAAGGCACCTTGTTGATGGTAGCATTTGGAGGGGACTTGGAAACATCCTGCAAAGACTGCAGTTGCCCTTTAGTTTAGGTATGACATATCCAGTTTCAAACACCCTGCATTGTATCCAGCATGTACCATGGCTGGTTTTCTACAGTATACAATGACACAGTAGAATGTGTCTCATTGACTTATCAAACATGTAGGTTAGCACATTGTGAAGCAGTGCATCTTTTGAATTGTTTGGATTTTAAGCGGCACCCAAACATAGAAATAAGTTCATCACCAGAAAATGTTCCTTTTTTTTTTTTTTTTCCATTCAGAAGTAAAGTTGGTGAACCTGAGTATAGAGCCACTAAGAAGATGACTGTGCTGTCTGACTATCTAGCATGGAGGTACATTTAGACTGAAATCAGGCATGTGAAGCATACTAGATGCTTGCATGCTGCACCTGAGCCACCTTTGAATGGCCATTTCGTGGAGCGTAATTGTGGATGCATGAGATTAATGTCTGAAAACAAAATCTGGATATCATCTTAAGAATAACCTCTTTGGGGGATATTTGACATTAAAAAAAAAGCTACTTGGAAAGCTTCACCAACAAATTTGTCAGTGAAATAGTTATAGTAACATTTGCTTTGTTCACATTTTGACTTAACAGTTGTGATGGAAAAGTTCTTAAATTTTTTAGGCAACCATTTTTTTCAGGAAAATGGTTGGGCTCAATGTTGGCCAAGTCCCCAGGGAGACTAAGAATTATACATACTTTGGGGTCGGGGGACAAACTATTTGACTGAAATTGTTTTCCCATCCACATCAAATTTGATTGGCTTTGGTGGTACTCCACAGTATGATTACCTGTGTTGTTCTCACTCTCTGGATGAATAACATGCTTCAGCTTCCTGAGCTGCTAAGCTGGTACCTTTCATCAGCACTAAATTCACATTGAAAAGAAAAGGAAATGAAGCCATTACAATTTAGTTAAGGAAATGTGCCAAGAATTGAAAATAGCACAACCTTAATCTTTTCTCATGACAAAGGGACAGTTTTCACAGGTTGTGCATGATAAAAATATCATTTTTCATTGAGTATTACTGTCAGAGAGACATAGAAAGGTTTTTGTAAAGGGTGTAATTTATTTATATAGTAGAAACAACTTTTCCTTCCAAGCATGAATTAAAATCAAGGTGGTATGTGCTTGAACTTGGACCAGTTTTTCTTATATCATCCTCTTCCATTGCTTGCCAAAGTGGAAGAGACAGAAGGCTCCATGAAAAAAACATCTCTCAGCATCAGCCAAATTAGGGAATGCAGGCTTTGAAATGAAGGAAAGGTGATCTCTCAGTGTAGTTTATTCCATCAACAATTTCCAGCATTCTCAGGACATCTGTAAGTAGTGTAATCTCAATTTCCTTTTCCTCAGCACTTTGTAAAATCAAGTGTACGTGAAGAGAGAAAGAAGGAAGATAACTGATCATGCTTAGGTGTGATTACACAACTGCTGTAACTTAATGATTGCGTTTGAACAGTGCTTTGGAAATGGCAAACACAACAAATTCTCTCTTCTTTTTTCTTTACTGTAATGATTATGTCTACCAAAGATCAAGGAAAAATATACTTTTGCTTCTTAAAGAGCAGGTCTGCTTTTTTCCCTTTCAGTAAAAAATTGTGAAATTCATAAATAATTATTCCCTTTCTTCTTCTGATTCTTTTTTATTCCTTCTCCCCATGTTCTTCTCTGTTTTAGTTATATATGAAAGAATGAACTACTCTGAAAATAAACGAACAAGACCAACAGTTTTACCTTTTTCTGCTGCTTTTAAATGTCAGAGAAAAGATTAATTTGAAGTTTAGGCCAACATGAAGATCAGGTACATGTTTTGTTCTGCACTGCGGTCTGTGACAAGTCATTTCAACTTGCCATGTAAAGCATCCAACTTGGACTACTCAATTGACATTTGTTCCATTTATCTGTGAGAAGCTCAGATTAAAACTATGAAGACCAGAGTATACAACTATTAAAGGCTGATGTGTCCTTTTTCTCTTAAAATGTAAGAATGCTATTCACAGATGAGGAAGAAACAAATTATTAATTTTGTGCTTATAAAAGAAGCATGACCTAGTGGTGTTTGCCCAAGGTAGGCTTCTTAAACCTGGGGGCAAAGCTGCTTCCCTGAAGAGCTTTGTGCCTACTGTCAAGCTCAAACTACACTACTCCTGCTCTCAGCACTAAACCTTTCTTGGTCTGAGATGTTTTGCTTTTCCTGGGGATGGATCCCACCAGTGAAACTCAGCTGGGTGGGCAGAAGGGGCTGCTGCCTCCTGCCCTCGCCCCTTTCCAAATCTGCCTTCTCATCATCCCCTTCCTGCAGATATTACTGACCATTGGGTTTGTTGGTGGGGCTGCTCTGATATGTTTTCTGACCTGAAATCATCCAGGCTATGTGAAATACTTGACCATTTGCTAAGCAGGATTAATCAGATGAGGTGGAGCTCTCATGAGCAGATCAGCTGAAAGAATTGAGAGACGAGGGAGGGTGGATGGGAATCCATTTACACACAGTAGTGGATTGTATCATATCAAATCATATAATATCCCAATTTGGAATAGAGACCCACAAGGATCATTGAGACCAAACCTTGGCTCCCCACAGGACTACCTAAAAATGAAACCATATGTCTGAGAGCATTGTCTAAATGTTTCTTGAACTCCAACAGGCTTGGTGCTGTGACCACTTCCCTGGGGAGTCCGACCAGGGCCAGTTCCAGTGCCTGATCATCCTCTCAATGAAGAACCTTTTTCTATATATATGTATATATATATTTCACAAATGTGAGCTGGGGAGGGAAAAGTACGCTGAAACAAATGGCAGTCAGGTAGCTTCTGTAGAAGCAAGCAGGAAAATGAGCCTTTGTAGTCAGCAGGATAGAGGTCATTTACACCAAAACCTGTCAAAGTCAAGTCCAGAACAAGTTTCTATTTCATACCATGTTGTGGCTCTAGCCGACTAGCAGTATAGCACTCTTTTTGGTAATTTCAACACCTGTTCTCTGTTATCTTGGTAGCTGAAGGTTTTCCCTATGGAAGTGAACTGCATTTTCCCACACACTATTGTGGATAACAACTTCTGGGCCCTGAGAAGACCCCTAACAAGAAATCAACATCAGAACAACACAGCTGGGATGAGCTGCTTACTAACATGAGTCAATATATAGCCATTGCAAAGCTGAGCCAAATTCACATCAACAGCCCAGTGCATCGTGTGTGAGTCTGCCATGCACATACTCAAAGATTTCTCTGTTCCCATTCTTTGTGCGCCACAAAAGTGAATAAACCTATGAAAATATTGAAACAAGATTTGGATCCTATAAGAATGTTTTTCACTCCTCCACATCACTTTTCTCCCTTCACAACAACGTGGTGCCTCAGCTCCATATGGCAAATCATATGCAGATGACTGTAAATGGAGTTTAGTAGCTGCAGCTCTGGATGCCAGATTTTTGCCTTGCAAGGGAGCTTATATGAGCTATCAAAGGGCAAGAGAAGCCATATAGCCCCAGTACGTCTGAGCTTGGGATTTCTGCCAGCAGTGGAAGCTGTAGTTAGTTGAGGGCTGCCCAATCCATCCAGACTGCATGAGCAACAACAAGTTGGGGTCAGACTCCAGAGACTCAGAGGCTCAACGTGAATTGTCAGGGCTTGAAGGTTTGTATTGTGGATGATTGGTCAACATGCCCCTGAGAGCAGGCTCACACATCCAGCCAGAAATGGGTCAGAGCCTCCCACACCTCCCTGAGCTATGCATCTTTGTAGGTCTTCTAATCTTTTGCTTTTCTGCCAGCTTCCTACAGTGGAAAGAATGATATTTCAGACATTTGAACATCACTCATGTTTATGAGTAAGCACTCTCCCTCTGCCTGTTATCAAGCAGGAGTTCAATGCTAGGGCTTGAGTCATAGGGTCTCCCAAACACTTTAAATAGTCGGTTCCAAATCTACAGCCTGAGCAGCTCAGCCTGCTAGAACAGCAGTTTGGTCCTGTCAGAGTGCCATGTCTGCCAGACATACTCTGAATGTGTACAGCAGTGCCATGAGAGCTGCTCTTCTTTAACTGCTCAGATGACAGCCATGGTTAGAAGTGGTTTCTAGAATGAAGGTTTAGATATATATATATATATATTTTTTTAAGACAATATTTTAGGGCTCAGAAACTGATGCAGTGACTGGTCTTGACCTTCAGTGGCAGCTGAAGATCTTGCAGGGGAGCCTGAGACAAGAGAATGTGCAAAGGTTGCTGAATTCTTCTTGGATTCTTTGACCTTGAGCTAGGTGGCTGTGGCCCTTTGTTTAAGTATACTAGTTGAATGTGTGCCATAGGGCAATCATTTTAAGTCAAGTGGACTATATCCAATGGGTTTTCCAGAGTTCAAGAAAGTTGCATGCTGCTCTGTTGGTGAGTGGGAAATTACTTGCTTTTAGCTGGTTCCTTGGTCAGCAGGTGGTGTCTCCTCTTCCGTGAGACAGTCCTCCAGTGAGCAGGTAAGTTTAACCTCATTCTGCACTTGTCAACTCTAGGCAACTGTAGTCTGCTAAGAGAAGCATTTGCCTAAGATGCGTGGTCAATTCCAGAGTACTGATAGTTTTGTCTAGTTGATACTTGTAACCACTAAAAGGCAAAAGATGACCCGTGCAAAAATAGTTCAGTCAAGACAGATGAGAAGCCATCTAAATCACTTTTCATCAAACATTCTATGTAAGACAAGCAAATAGATCAAACTGGTAGAATTTAGTAACGGCATTTTTCAGCTTTCAACTGGTGCATCTTTGCTCTAACTCACAGAAGAAATATGTTCTCAGCTGGAATGTGCACGTATCCTTATTCTCTGTGGTACAGCTCATTTTCATTTGGAGGCTTTCTTGCACAAACCGGGAATGGTCAGACTGAAAAGCTTCCAAGTGTGACACACTCTAGGTTTTTCTTCTAGTGTGTCACTCTCCTCTTTACTTCTTTGATTATGCTGCCCACTTTTTCTAATGCTTTAACTAAAAAGAACAAAACAGAGGAAGAATTTTGTAATTTTGATAATGTCAGAACAAAATGTTTCACATTTTCAGAATTCCACTTTCCTCCCCCACATTGTTTGGCTGAAACAATTTACTGAATTCAATCCAAACTCCCAAATAGCTTCAGTCGTCCTGCATTTTTTGGCGAGTAAACTATTTGTCTAAAAATTTTTTGTCCAGCTCTAAAATTTATCTCAAAGTTCTCACAAATGAGATTTAAAACAGAGCAGTTTCCACTGCCATATCTGGGGGGGAAGAATGACTGCCCACTTGTGGTTGTAAGCATCATGGAGCAGGGACCCCAAATGCTTTGTTGTTAAAGGTGATAACTCAGCCAAGCACAACATAAATAATTACAGGCTACCTGCTTATGTGCTCTTGAGTTTTCATTGACTTCTATCCTCATGTCCTCTGAGGTTGAGGCACTTCTACTTCTGTATGTGCTGTTTTCCATCTCAGTGGAGACTTACTGAATTTTAGTTATGCATCCTGTCTATCTCTCTAGGTTGTGCAATATGCAATTAAATAATGCTTTTCAGGTGGTTTGGGCTCCATGGGCAAAAGAAAACAGGAAAATTCAAATTGTTCTCACGGATTTTATTACTTTGTATTCATGAGATACTAGCTCTGTAGACTTTACTTGCATAAATAATTTTACTTTTTGTAACATCTCTAACTAATCACAGTTGCAGTATGACAGATCCAAATTGGACAGATGTTTCTTAAAAATAAAATGTCCAAAGCAATAGTGTTGAAGTTGCCAATGAAAAAAACAAAGACATCTGTACTTTTCAACTAAATTTGAAAGTTTTTTCATTCCTTCTCCTATGTTTCTGTAAAGTTAGGTCATATTAGAATCAGTCTGTATCGGTGATTTGTGAAGTCTATTGTCCAGTGATGTCAAATCTATTTAATTTGGTGTCACTCTATGAACTTCACTATGCTTTGCAAATATTTCTTCTTGGAGTGACAATTTCTCATGGACTGTTAGACCAGTAAATGTATATTTCATGCATGTTCATATGTCTATCAACTTAAAGCACAATTCCTGTGAATCTCTTTCTCTCTTTCTATTCTTAGTCTGGTGTTCTTATTAAAAAGATTGGCTTCCATTTCTGCGTCACACTGATTGTTCTTAGTTAGTTTATGTGTAGTGACAGGATTTTTCTGAGCAATAGATCTGATGAAATCTCAGCAGTGGTGATTATTTTTAATAGGGTAGAAAGGTAGAGGCAAGAGCCATATTACCTAACAGAATCTGATTGTCTTCCATTTTCCTTTTTTCCACTCTGCATCAGGATGACGTAGTGGAAAATTCAAGTTATTAGCAAGTGTGGTATAAATGCCTAAGTAGAATAAAACTGAAGTAGGAGAGAAAGAAAAAGAAGGAATACTTGTTCCACTCTGCACACGCTTACATTATTTTGGGAGGTGTCTCATGGAAATCAGACTTGCAAGCTGTCACTCCTTTAAAACAGATCATTACCTTGCAGGATAAGAAAGACAGACAGAGTGACAGTTATACTGCAATGTAAACCATAAAATGTCTGTATTGCAGATACATATTTTTCTCTAGCTCAGTTTTTCAGTCCAGAAAGCACATTTGATTTTTGTACGCAGTCTAAAAAGACTAAGCTGAAGCTTATCTCCAGTTTTCCCCATAGGCTGGGAAGTAGACAGACCGTTTTTTTCAGTGGTAGTCTAACACTTTTTTCACTGCTGTTTTTTAAAACTGCCAGTATTTTGCTTTCGTGTGAACATGATGCAATTTGCTTTTTCAGAGTCTGCCTTCCAGTGGTGTAAAGTCTCTGATTCTGAGCACATGCGACAGAGGAGTGGGTGCCCTTGCCAACAGGAGCCATTGGTTTCCTGTTCTATCAAAGCACCCAAACCACTGGCTGTCTAAGCTGGTGGAAGTGAACTGCAGTTTACCTTAAAATACCGTTCTTTTTTCAGTTAATATGTCTTACAGTATAAATGAACTCGTCAAGACACATAGGTATTAATACAGATTTCTGAAAGCAGAACGGACTTTGTTTTCCATCCTAAAGATCCAGATAAACTATTCTCACTTTAAAATATAACATGGGTTTTCAAACTATGACACTCAGACACGCAATGTTAATTCTACACTAAGGTTTCAGATGTAATTATTTGCTTAAATCATGTTTTGCTATTTTTGTCATTCCTGTTAAACACATCTTTAGAGATTGTCTATCAAACTATTAGAAATTCTATGAAGTTTTTGAGAATGGAAATGATTTGAGTGCTGCATCCAAAAAGCATTAATGGGGTTGGACACTTAAGCTAGTCTTATTTAATGAAGATTCAAGTGCTCATTTTTAGTTTGAATATTGTCTTTAGGATATATTTAAAGCCTCATTTGGATGATTTTTATATTATCAAATTAACATTATAAGTAAATGAGGTTTTATAAAGATAATACAAATTAGATCATGGTTACCTTTTGAATGATGGTGTAATGTTTCATGAGAATTTACTGATAGTTAATCTAGTGTGATAACTGGAAGTAAGAGAACATCTCAGAGCAATTATTGACCTGTTCATCAACTACAAGAAAAAAAAAAAAAAGAGGTAATTAAAGTGCATTTGGTTAATGCTGTCCTACAGTGAAGACCCTAGAGCTCATGGCCTTGTCAAAGGAACATGGTTGGCTGCTTGCAGCTGCCACCATAACAGGGCCCAAACTAAGCTGGGTTCTGTCTCTTTTGCCAACAAGGAGGGGAAGGAATTCTGAATTTTCCTTTCTCTGTGCCCAAGTCTATTAAAGTAATTTATTTTCCTCACATAAGAAATATATCCGGGTTGTATATATATGCACACACACATACACACTTATATTTGCATATACGCACGTACATATGTACATATATACATACACACGCACATATATGTATATATGTAAGTCTGGTATAAGTATATATATATGTATATAGATGTATATATATATACATATATGTAACCTTTTTCTACTAAAGTTAATAGTCAGGGATTTAGCTTCAGTACTGGTGAAAGTCCTGTCTATAATTAAGGGCAAGACTAAATCTACATCCAACTTTTACCAGAGTTTGATGGGTGGGAGTGATTCAGGCTTAGGGTTTTAGGTTAGTTAATGCTACACAGTGCACAGAGGCTGTTTCTTAGATATGAACCTGAAGTCCAACTCCCCAAACTGTCAAGGTCCTGATCTGATATTGTGACTTAGACCCCACTTGAACTATTTCATCACAAAACAAAAACAAAAACAAAACAAAACAAAAAAACAACTAGGATAGCATTCAGCAAAGAACTTTTCTTCAGGTAATATAAACACTATATACTGGACATACTTCTTTGTTTGGCTACACAACAATTCTTGTCTTTGTTTCCCATGACACTTTTTGCTGTTATTGTGCAAGGCTTTCAAAAGAGTTAAATGGTAGTATGTTTACTTGAAACCAATAGAAAGTTCTTTCAGGGCTCAAAAACTTTTTTTTTTTTTTTGTATTTCTAAAGAAGCTTTCAAAATATGATGGCCAAAATATTTGAAAAATGTGTCCCTGTGGTGACGTCATCCTCAAGGGAAACATACTTCTAATATGAAGTATTCCCATTAGGAATCTTGGAGATCTTACATCTGTATTCTTAACCTCAAGAGGTTATCAAATGATAATAGTTAATTGTAAAATGGGATGTCATCTAATGGAGTGCTGGCAGGCATGTTGGCCGGTAGTTATAGGTCATTGCACAAATATTTATAGAGGAAGTGAAGGCTTCATTTGGCCATAATAATCAGACATCTTAGACAAATATTCATGAAGTGAATAATGTTCAGATTCAGACAGAACTAGATTCTTGCTGAGTATTTTGAAGCTGTAGGAAACACAGCCATATGCACACACCAGAGGGGCAGAAATGCCCTGTGGTGGTAGATCTCTCTGCAATCAAAGACTGCAAAGACTTGTTCCTTGGTTAACAGTGATGCCCAGATACACTATTTGGTCATCTTGACCATCAGACTCACCACCTTTAGGAAATACTGACTTGCCTGTAAAAAGATTTGGGAAGTAGCAGTCTACAGAAGCAGCCATGTGAGTGGGGAAGTCCAGTGTAGGGAACACCTTGAAGGTATCTCCCTTGATGAAGCTAAAGAGGACCCATGGGTGCACCTCCCTCCTTTTCCTGAGAAAAGGGGGTGCTACCAGGACAGTTTTCCTCCCTTCAGCTGGGAACCTTCTTGTTTCTCCACAGCAACAGTGGCAGGTTGTCCCATCCCAGGGTAGTGGCACCTCCATCTCCCACATCACTGTCCTGGCACTGAGACGCTGTGGTACCTGCCTAAGGAGGCAGCTGGTGGTAAAGCTCCAGAGAGAAGGACTTTAAGTGTTGATATTTGGCAGGAGTAGTCTGCAGTGAGTGACCCTCTCCTGCTCCTTCAGCATGTGGCAGGGAGCACCCCACCTCCTAGCAGTGCTGGTGGCAGGGGCAGCAGCAGAAGCTTTAACATGAGTTGGCCACCAGCAGGGCTCAGGCACGGATGGTCCCTCCAGGAAGTTAATCCAAATTAACCAGAGGTGCAAAGCGGATTTACCAGCTGTAATAAGGCAGTCATCTTAAGATTTAGGTTAACCCTATTGTGGGTGGAATTAAGTTGTGCTGAAATCAGGTCACTCTAATTCTGAATAGCAACATGCACGCAAGAGTTTGATAGGGTGTAACTAATCCACTTAAAGCTAATTCAGATTGTAATTCAGGGCTGTCCCCCTGGAGACAAAGTTTTGCTGTATCTCACAGCATTACTTCAGCAGCAGAGCTGGTGGCAGGGAGTCAGCTCCTGCCCTGATGCACTCCCCCTTTCCCCGTGCAGCCTTGTGCGGATGGAGGGATCGCGACTTTGGGACCGAAGCTGGCCCTAACGGTTGTTTTCCTGATGAAGCAGATAGGAGTGCTCAGGCCTGCCAGTGGCACTGTCCTCCAGCAATGCGAAGCCCCGTGCGACGTGATGCAGCTGTGCTGGAGGAATGTGAGCCCATGCTGAGAGCAACAGCGGAGGCTGCAGGCTTGGCTCCAGAGCCCGCTCCTTCCTCGCTCGCTCGGGGCGATGGACGGCTGCAGTGAGAGCTGGATCCCAGTGACGGCACCAGAAGTTGGATTCCTGCGATGAGTCACTTAGTGGAGATATCGAACCGGCTCTGGTCTCCATGCTGCTGGCACAGATGGCTGCAGCTCCAGGCGGAGATGCTTGTGTGGAGGAATCCAGAGCCACCCAAGTCGGGGCTGTGGAGGAGACCACAGGCACTCTGGGTCCTGCTGTGTGTGCTGTGTGGAGCATCCTAAAGTGCCAGCAAAGTTTAGTCTGGGTCCTGGTCAGAAGTTCACAGTCAGTTCTTTTGGCATTTTCATAATCCTTCTTCGGTCCTCACCCCCAATTTTAGGGTCAAGGTGCAAGAGCAGTGCAGCAGATGGGGCTTGTGATCTGCAGCACAGCGCTTGGGTTGCTGGGTGTGCTTGCACATCTGGCCAGCAATACTTGGAGCTGGCTTTGGTTACCTGGCCAGCTTCTCCACAGACAGAGCAAGACTCACCCCTCCAGCTCCCATGTCTTTCCTGGAGGTGGGTCCATGCCCAGCCCATTTACAGCACACTGCCGTGGCCTCTCTCCAGCTCTGTGAGATACATCTGGGCTGCCTGGGTTGCAGTGTGTCATGCATGCTAACAGCCACCACTGCAAGCTCTCCTCCACATCAGAAGGACCCCTGCTCAGCAGCACACCAGTCCACCAGTACAGCTCAAAGTTGCTCTTTGAGCTGAAATCTGAAATCTCTGAGCTGGAATCTGAAATCTGAGCTGAGAGAGCAATACCTACTCTGGGTCTACAGCACTCTGTGCTCCAAGCACCTGCATGTCCTGGCTGCACAGACCATATCAGAAAATGTCCTGGTGTCCTCAGCAATCTCTTCTGCAGTCCTGAAGAGGGGGAGAAGAGGTGACTGCAGAAGCAGCAAGCTTCATGTTAGAGGTTTCCTTGCAAAGTCATAAGAACTGCCAGTAGGCAGCGCAATGACAGGCTTGAAGAGCTGACACAGCAACCAGAGAGCTAGCAGGAGACATTCAACAGACTAAAAAGAAATGTGGTGTCCTGGAGCATCCTGGCCAGGGATATTTCCTGTTACTGCTCCTTGAATCATATGCATGTCCCTGCACCTTTTTAACTCATGCTGTGCCAATTCAAACTACTTATTAGAGAGCCTGTGTAAATCTGAAACCTGACACAACTCATTGTGTCCGTAATAAGGAAAAGTCTCCTAGTCATTGTGGGTACCTTCATATATGCAAGTCTGCTGGCACCTCACATCTGAGACACTTGCCTGGCACTTCTGTTTTTGTCTCACAAAATGTCTCTTAATAGCTCCCTCACATTAGCAGGCACAGACCTAAGCAAGCTTTATGCCAGGAGTTGATCTTCAATGGGATTCAATTCTGAAGATAATCAAATGAGTTATACGTCTGCCTAACTAGTGAGTAGCATACAGATGTCTTAGCTCCTGATCTTCAGGGAAGGAGACACACATAATGGTTTGGGAGGCTGGATCTTAACCTTAGATTGTTAAACCTCATGTTGTTGCCTTAGCAAGACCTCATTTCAGTATACACAATCCAGAAGAAAGCATGTGTTTTTCTTACCTCACCTGTATTAGTGTATTGCATATAAGAAATAAAAAGGCAGAAAGCATGCAGGTGGTGGGATTTTAGAAAGTTTCTTCCCAAGGACCTAGAAGAATAGCCTTTTAAAATCTTAACTGTAAGGAATTTTCTCCATTCTTCCTCATTTCTGAGATGTACACATATTTTTTCTTGCTATTGAACAGACACGCTGATACTATCAACAACACACAGAGACATCCATGTGCATTAATCCAGAAACCTTAACTAAACCAATGTGCAATTCTTTTTTGCATTTTAAACTTTACAAACCAACAAAGCCTTGAATTGTTAAGATGGCTAAGACATATGAGAGACTGATGCATGCAAAAGAACATGTAATAGCTCACATTTGGGCTTTTTGTATACATTAGGAATAGTTAAAGAAATATGTCTCATCATCATTACTGTAAATCTCTTCTGGAAGGAGGCCTCAGAAATCACAGATATGTCACTTCTCTACTTCTGCACAGCCAAGGCTCCCTGCAAGTAACCAAACTGCCATGTACAAGGAGATAGCAACACTCACAGCCTCCCAGACTCATCCATAAGATCAGAGCTCAGTCTGTTTGACACAAGCAGAATAGACAAAACATGCCTGCCTTCCTTTCTCCCATTTGAGGCATGAAAGATGCAGTAAGTCTCCTCTTATTGGGCACCTCATTTGTCCATGTAATGTGTACAGTTAAAAATAACCCATAAGTAATATTGCTGATATCTGTCATCCCAGATGCAATCAGTTAATTGTTATGATAGTCACATCACCAACATCACTGGGAAATCTACTTACATTTCTCTCTCAAACTTGGAAAAAATAAAAAGCAACGATGAGCAAATAAGAAAACGTGAGATTTTGGTTCACTGAAATATGCCATTAAAGACTTCTTGTATATATGCCACTGAGGGAGATATTTGGAACCTAATGACTTTGCCATGAGGTTGTTCAACCTTTTGAAGGCTGAGCGATTAGGTGCTAGGTTTCAGTCAGGGCAGTCCATGCTTTAAATACCAAGTGGTGGCAGAGTGTGTGAGGAGCTATTTGGCTCTTGGGATCCTCATGTTGCACTGATCTTTGCTCTGGGTTACCCTTCAGTCCTTGACATGGTCATCAAAAAAGGCAGTGGGCTGGGCAGAGCCGCATGGTATTCCAGATGCCCTTTGATGGTTGCCAACAGGGCTCTGTTGACCTAGATAGTAGGATCAGAAATCCCTGAAGAACAAAATGTACTTTCTTGATATAGAAAAGCAATTCACAAACAAAGAAACCAACTTGAAGTGTATAAAATGTTCAGGCTGAATTTCTGTATCTGGTAAGTAACAAAGTATTCAGAAGAAAATGTATCTTTTAGTCACATTCAGTAAACCACTGAAATTACCTGGATTTCTATCCCAGAGGTTAAGAATCATTCGCATAGAACTTGACTGTTGTCTTCATTATTATTTTCCAGAGGACTTCATTCTAGAAATGTATTTTCTTCTAGGTCATGTCTGTGTTAAAAATGATATTTACCTTTCTTTCTTTCTTTCCTTCTTTCTTTCTTTCTTTCTTTCGTTCTTTCGTTCTTTCGTTCTTTCTTTCTACACAGCAGAAGAACCTGGAAGTTGTATGTTAAGGGTTTTTCTTCTTTTACCCTTTTATATTATTAAAATTATGAGTAAAATTGTGGCATTGGCTGTCTTTTCCAAGAATTACTGGAAGGTACAATGAGCGTTTACTGTGACTCATAATACTAAAAATGGTTTGACTCCTAGGTTTTCAATGAAGTCTTCTCTTCTCAGTGTTAAATATTGAAGTTAAATGAGAGTAATAAACTATAAAAAACATTTTAGTTACCTTAAAGTACCTGTCTCACAACAAATTCTTCAATGGCACCACCACTTTACTAATCCTCCAGTCACAGCATCTTTCAGCTTGGAATATGAACAACTAATGTTAAATATATATATATATTTAAAAATCTGAACCAAATTAAAACAATTTTTTTTTTTTTTTAAAGACATTCATTTTTAAATAAAATGGAAGAAAAAAATAAAAGAAACAAACAGAAGTTTAGAAGTTTAGAAGTTCCCTTTTTCATCTTTAAATCACTGGTATGGAGATGCTTATGTTTTGGAAGAGGGCCGTTGTTATGTCCAGATTGATTTGTTCCTCTCAAGTTGCAATTTTTGTGATAGATAAGAAGTGGTAGAATTTGATTCACCTCCCTCTTCAGTTCAGATGTTGCTGCCCCCATCTCACTCTCACCTATTCAGAGAAGGAATGTCATGTACAGCATGCTATTATTTTTTGCTCAAGTGAAAGGACATGTTATTTATAAAACATACTCACTTTTCCACACCTAAAGGGCAAAACTGAGCCTTTTGACTTTCCACCTTTCCAGATGTGAAATTCCAGATCAGACACCAACCTAGAACAACCTTTTTTATGGGCCATCTCTTCACCTCTCTTCCATTCTTTTTCGCTGCCAATAAATTGCATAAAAAGCAGTTCTGGCTGTCTCGGAAGGAGTGTAGCAAGTCTTGAGTGGCCTTTGACTTCTTAGTGTTTCTTGGTACAGAAAGATACAAAAATGATAGATACAAAAGAGAAGAAAAAGAAATAAACAAACAGATAAAACTATTTCCTAAATTATTGGACAGTCTGATAAAGTAACAAGTCAAACCTGATCAGCCTCCCCAATTAAAAGAAATTTTGTTCAATTGACCCAAAGTTTCTAATTTGAAATTGGGAATCATTCTACTTATGCCTCAAGCACTTTTACGATGTTGAAAGTCTTATTCCATTAGACTGCCCATGTTGTGCTGTCTGGCAGTATAAATCAGTCAGTCTACTTCCAAAACCCCCTTGGTCATCTGCGGACATCTTACAGTGGCTGTTTCGTATTGTGGTCAGCTTTGCTGATATTAGAAATATGCAGGGGTTTTACGTTTGAATTCCAAAAATAGCATGTTGGTAGGAACAAAACAGCCAACAGACTCAATTTTCATTAATTCTTTGAAGGACATATTTTAAATTATCTTCTTCCCCCTAGTTCATTCAGGTTCCCCCTCACAGATTCTTGTCCTCTTTGAGACCAGAAAAAAAAAAAAAAAAAAAAAAAAAAAAAAAAAAAAAAAAAGATATGAATTAATATTTTGCAATATTTTTTGTCCACCTTCCTTATTCTGTGTGGCGGGCACTTTAAGACAGCATTATTATGTGTTCTGTGAACTGCAGGGGAAAGGTTGCCTTTAGATAAAAGTAATAAATGACACTTAAGGGCACCAGACTCTCCTGCCATCACTGCACTTGATACATTTACTCCGAAGTATCTTGTTTCATAGTGGTTCCCAGTGATTTCAGCTAAGAGCAGGTTGTTACTTTTGGTCATTGAGGACCATGGAAACTCCACATTGTGCCCCTTTCAAGGAAACATCTCATGGTGTTTTAAGAAAACATGTCATGGTGACACAATACGAAAAATCTTATATGAATACATTTAACTTGTTTCAAAATCACAAAACACCCACAGCAGGAAGAATGAAAAGCAAAGTTTTGAATGTTACTGAGTATTGAAAAGTACTGAGTATTGAAAGATATCGAGTATTTTAAGTGTTGAAAGTTATTTAAGCTCGAACCACTTGGGGAAAGAGATTACAAACCACCACTAAGAGAAGAAACCGTGGTCATGGGTAGAAAGAAAATATTACAGGGTGATAGGAGCAAGAAAGCCCTCAGAAATGATAAAAAAGTGTGAAGAGATGCCTGGCTCAAGTATAGGTACAACAAAGCACAGAGCCTGGGAAACAAGCAGAAGGAACTAGAGCTCTGCATGTGGTTAAAGAGCTACAGCATTGTTGGAATAACTTGGATGAGCAGTGGAAGGTTCAAATGATGGCAGTGCTATGGTGGATACAGGCTCTTCAAGAGACGCAGGCAAAATGAGAGTAGCTTATCCTCTATGTGAAGAAGCAGATCTAATGTATGGAGCTCTTGAATGGGATGGTTGATGGGCTGGGTGAGAGTTTGTGCATCAGGGTCAGAGGAGAGCTCAGTGAGAATGACAATGTGGTGTGACAGTGTTACAGACCACCCGAACAAGCTAAATAAGTGGGCAAAGGTTTCTTTAAAAAACTCAAGAAAGTCCTTGGATGAGAGACTCTACTTTTTTATGTGGGATTTCAACCTCCTGACATCTTCTGGAAGGGCAACACTGTGGACACAAGCAGTCAAAAAGGTTTCTGGAGGGCATCAGGATCATTTCTTAGTAGAGGTACTGGATGGGCCAACCAGGGGTTATGCACAGTTAGATCTGCTATTACAAACAAAGAAGAATTGGTTGGTGTGGTGTTTTTACCATGCTGGGCAGCTGAACTCCACCACAACTGCTCTCTCACTCCCCCTCCTTAAAGCAAAAGGGGGAGAAAAGATGATGGAAAGGGCTTAAGGGTTGATATAAGGACAGGGAGATCACCCACCAATTATCGTCATGGGCAAAACAGACTCAGCATAGGGAGATTAATATAATTTATTACGTAATCACTAGCAGACTAGAACAGTGAGAACTAAAAGCAAAC
>VXAA01005742.1:120779-155718 GCA_013399115.1 Anseranas semipalmata | reverse complement strand
TGGGTCCGTACCACGGGGCCCATCCCTCAGGACCAAACTGCTTCAACACGGCTCCCCCATGGGCGGCAGCTCCCACCAGATCCCCTGCTCCTGCGGGGGCTCCTCTCCACGGGCTGCAGCTCTGGCCTGGGCCTGCTCCTGCAGGGGCTCCCATGGGCCGCAGCCTCCTTCAGGCCACATCCACCTGCTCCATGGGGGCTCCTCCATGGCTGCAGCATGGAGATCTGCTCCGTGTGGTACCCATGGGCTGCAGGGGGACGGCCTGCTCCACCATGGGCCTCCCCACGGGCCGCAGGGGAACTTGTGCTGCGGCGCCTGGAGCCCCTCCTGCCCTCCTTCTGCACTGCCCTGGGTGCCTGCAGGGCTGTTTCTCACTCCTCTCTCCTAGCTGCTGTGGCACAGCAGTTTTTTCCCTTCCTTAACTCTGGTCTCACAGAGGCCCAACCAGCGTCGCACCCTGGCTCAGCTCTGGCCAGCGGCGGATCCGTTTTGGAGCTGGCTGGAGCTGGCTCTGATCTGACATGGGGCAGCTGCTGGGCTCTGCTCACAGAGGTCATCCCTGCAGCCCTCTGCTACCAAACCTGTGACAAGTAAACCCAATATAGTTGGGAATGTGATAATCAGTGGCAACCACTATTGTAGTGCCCACAAAACAGTGGAGCTGAAGATCCTGAGAGGTGTGAGGAGGGAGAGTAGCTGAAAAGAGGCAACCAGAACTTGGCTAATTCAGGAAATGGACAGGTGGAATCCCTTGGGAAGAGCTCTGAAGGTAAAGAGCTCAGGAAACCTGGCAGTTGCTAAGTACAGCCTTCTCCAAACTCAAATACAATCCATCCAAATACCCAGAAAATCAAGTAGGTGTATCAGAAGGCCGACTTGGCTAAACAGAGAACACAGGTATGTGTGCTAGGAAAACCAAGGATCATCTACAGTTGCAAAAGATGTCAAAGGCAACAAGAACTTGTACCATTACCTCAGTAAAAGCTGAACAGGGAAAACATGGTCCTGTTTCTGAAAGGGGAAGGTGGTCTACTGCCAGCAGACACAATAGAGCTTAGGTACTTGCTGCCTGCTTTGCCTCGCTCTTCATCGGTGAGGTCTCCCAGATATCTGTGTTTATTGAAAGGGTTCAAGGGTGATAAGAATAACCAGCTCTGGCTGAGGATCCAGTAAGGAATTATTTGCAAGAACCCAACCTGTACAAGTCCATGAGACCAGATGAGTTGTACGGTAGAAGGACAAGAGACAACAGACAATTTTCTTTTCAATTAAATTGAAACAAATGAGTTTCCGACTGGATACAAGGAGAAACTCTTTTTGCATGAGGACAGTCAAGCAGAAGAACAAATTGTTCAGAGAGGATGTGCAGTCTTCATCCCTGGAGGTTTTCAAGACCTGACCCGAGCAACCTGGGTTGACCAGAGAGCGGACCCTGCTTGGAGCAGCAGGTTGGGTTAGTAGCCCCCTGAGGTCCCTTCACACCTGAACTATCCTGTGATGTTCTGAACGTGGTAGCAGTCGGGTGGAATCAGTTGACCATGAGAAGATCTAAAGCCAAAGCTGTCAGCTCTGTTCACCCTGACTACAAATGTTCATCTTGATCCAGCTTTCTGACAGAATAGTAATACACAAATAATTCACTTTCAAAGATGATAAACAGCCATGTGAATCTTAAAAGCAATGGAATTGGTAGGAAAGAATCAGTGGGGTCTGTCTTCTATTAAAGAGGTTACAGGTGAAATTCTGCACTTGACTGATGGGTGGATGCTGTGACTGCTAGACTCCTCTCTCAGGGGCAGTGTAAGTGAGTCTATATACACTGCTCCAGGACAAGGAGAACCAGCTGCCAGGGAGAAAGCCGTATCTCTGGCTTTCATAGTTTCAGGTCTTCACACACCAGAAAATTACTGTTAGTTTAATGAGTTATACACCCGCAAGCAATGGGTCAGGCAGGTTGAGTGTTTCAGTTCCAGACCGTCTCTCCATCGGATTTTCCTGTGTGGAGATTTTCAGATCTTATATTGACTTACCACCTGTAAAAGCAGACAACCTAATGGAAAAAAAGAGCAACACTTAAAATGTTGATTTTTTCCACAGCTCTGTAGCATAAAGAAAGTTATAAAAATACTTGAAGCAGGACTTTTTGTTGTTGTTGTTGTTGTTAACTCTTTCTTGTGCTGTCATAAAGCCATTGTTAAAGCACAACTGGAGACAGACTTAGGAAATTCAGCATCTTTTGTTTCCATATGTCATATCAGCAAGGAAGGCAGCTGACTAACTGTCTTCCCTGCTTGTTTGCTGAGGAGTTATGCTGGCAGAAAATTTAGCATTCTCAGGGAAAGCACTCCAAGCTCACAGGGGAGGCTGAGATTAGACATTTCCTAATTTAAGATGGGTTGTTGAACATCCCTGATTCTGGATTTCTGGTGTTTTGGACTGGCAGCAAGGGTCTAACAGGTGGAGTTGAAAGAAGTTCAAAACAGAGGGAAAAGTGATTCTGAAAACCCCAGGTTTCTTAGGTGTGTTCCAACAGTGAGCAAGGTTTTAGAGAAAAACTTGGAAAAAAGAAAAGATGAGAATAAACAAAAAGTAGAATAAAGGACATAATGGATATAACAAAAGTGGATCAACCAGACTTAAGGTGATACCTTCTTCTGTGACATGATGCATATCTGGAACAATGAAAATGCACACGATACTTTTGGTGCTTGCTACAAAACTGCTAGGATGGATATTCTTTATTGTACAAACACGTTTTGTATAATTTTTGTGCTAAAACTCTAAAAACTGGCTAAGCAGAGAAGGTAATCACCAGTTATATTAAAACTGGCTGAGAAGATGAAGTATATGAAGGATATTTTTAAACTAACCTTACAAAATGTTTTCATTAGTGTCTTTAGCACACAGAGAAGCAAGTGTACTGATGGCACTTGTTGATAACAAACTGGGAAGAATCATCAGCTCAGAGGAGGTCTGCAATAACAGTAAGAGGTTAAAATAACACAGGTTTCATGGCAAAGCCATGCTTTTATGTTCGAAGTACAAGAGTTTTCTGGTGTTTTAAGACTTCATAACTATGAAATGGTAGAAGAGAAGGAAGATCAGGGGGTGCTACTCAGCTATAGTGCATCCGTGAGCCTGCAGCACACTCCAAATGAAAGAGGTTTATGCCAGGTATTTTCAGCAGTGGGACAGAAGGGTTGATGCTGGTGGCAGAGCCTCCTGCAAAGAGTGTGTGCGAGTCCTCTGCAGCTGGAGTGGCTGGAATGGCTGGAGGAGGAGCGCTTCTTGTATGAGGTGAAATGTGGGCAGTTAAACCTCCTTAGCTCAGCAGAATGAAGAGTGAGAAGGGATATAACTAAACCATAAGAATACATCACATGAACATCAGAGAGGGAAACACACTGTTTGTGTTGGAGGACACTGTTCATGCAAGAACAGGCGGGGATACACTATACACATATAAGTATTGGTGGTAATGAGAAGAATTTTCTCTGTAGCAGTGATATTTTTAAATAGATATCCAAGCAGAGTAACAAAGGCACATGGCTGGTCTAGTTTTATATTTCGGTAAATGTGTCTTTCAGTCAGTGTTTAGGTTAGAGACATATACAAATTGATGGGTTTGCAAAAATAATTGTGTGTGGTGGATGCTTATTACAGCTGCCTTTCTGACCAGTTATGTTCCTTTCTGCCACCTCTTACTCTAAATGATTTAGAGCAGTGACATAGAGGTTATTTTCCCAGATTTCAAGTCAATGATCTAACTACAGGACTGGATTTTACAGTGTAGGTATTTTCTTGATTTCTGTTGCTCTTCCTTTTAATTTCAGAAGGTCTTGATTTCCTTCTTCTCATGGAAGAATAGTGAAAAATTAAAATATCCATAGCAGCAAAGGTGGGACTATAAAGCTGCTTCCTGTCCAACTCCAGCCTAAGAATTACTTCTGGGCTCAAGGTGTGCTTACTGACATCCCATCTGCTGCAACTCCACCTGCTAATACGACATGTCAGTGCAATTTAATTCCTCGGGGAGCACCATGCTATCACTGCTGCTGAGGTGGGGCACTGGGGAATCACATACAACACTGTTGGTGGGATTTAATCACTCACTCTCCCGTCCTTTGGTACAAGTGTGGCTGGTGCTGGCCTTAGATGGTCCTTGCATGTCACAGCCAAAGATGCATCTGAGTCAAGCCTGAATCTGTTTCAGTTGAAACTCATGGCAAAATTTTCATTATGCCCTATAAGAGCTGGTGAGCTGATGAAATAATCTGTAAAGCCGTTTTCCAGAAAAGTACAGGATTATCCTTTCAGTCAATACTAACGTTTCATTCAGTAACAGGCAATCTTAAGGAACTTCCTGTGAGTTTTTCTTTTGTGTTGGCATGTAATTTTGTTTTGATCTCATTTTAAATATCTTCTGGAGAATTTTATATCATAAACAGTGAAAAGGAAACAAAAATCTTAACGCCAGAATCCAGCAGAGTGAAAAAGGAGATCTAGGGATCAGAAATCAAGACTGACTCTCTTTTACAAGATACTGAAGACTTTATAAAAATGCACAGAAAGCTTTTATAGCTTTCCACTCTCTGACCCATCAACTTAAACTTTCACTCATAGCTAGGATCTGATTTTTCCAGAGAATTAAGTTTACCAATTTCCAAAAGAGAATGGCCAGTCCTAAGGATTTTATAAGGCTATTAGTATTTCTAAAATATTTAAAAATATATTAAAACTATTTTAAAATCTGTCCACTTCATTTAAGTGCCCACACGGTATCATGACTTCTTGGCAAATCTAGCTCCAGATTTGCTATTAATACCTTTTGCATCTGATTCTTCAGAGCCTCAGAGGGCACCACAATGAAGCACTCATAGAAAAACAAAAGCAAAACAAAACATAACAAAGAAACAAACAAAAAAAAAAACACACACAAAAAAACAACTTGGTTTGAGTACAGTATAAATTCCATTGAGACGTGGTTTGGGTTCTGCATCACAAAAAAAGGTGGATAATTTTCAGCTTGTGATCTCATCTGGTCCAACGTCACTTACCACCGTGTGCAGTCCACGAGCGCGCTGTTGAGTTATGGCCCTCTGGTACTGGTGTTGGTTCCATTTCAGCTATAAATTAGTCATCGGCAGAGAGTCATTATATTGAAGTAAACCTGCAGGCATTCACCCTGTAACATCACTGGGAAATAAAAGTATTTGCTGAACATCAGTCTCCACTTCAAAATTTATAGTGTTATTTCACTTTTTGTATTCCTGTTAAAGGTGTGACATTATTTTTTCTACATTCAAATGAACATCTATTGGTAAAATTTAAAGCAAAGTATCTGACAGCAAACATTAACAGTAGCTAGGAAGCAGGCATGTTAGGATTGAATCCGTGTCAAAGTCACCAATATCCCCTGGAGAAACACAGCCTTTATATCAGCTATATATTTTTATTACAGCCAATTTCAGTTTTCTTGTTAAAAGAAGGTCTCCTTAAGCCCTTGCATTTCTCCTGCTCCATTCCCCATAGTTCACAAGTACAATAGTGAATGTAAGCTACAATAAAAAGGTCATTTTCTTCTTTCAGCAACAGTAACACAAGTGGCTGCATTTCCTGATTCTGGATTAAGTTCAAGATTTCAAATACGACTGGGCTCGTTTCTGATTAGAAAGTTTGATATTTATCACAGACTTTCCTGTCTTCCATATCCAGTGCAAGTGAGACTGTAAAAAGGTAAACTGAAAGGAACCATTCTTTTATTCAGCAATTAACCCCATCTGAGTAAATAATACGATGTTGTGCACTTGAGCCTTTGCTGTTATGCACTGAATTCAGAATTCAAAACGGCTTCAAAGCTGCGTTTGTGAAATGATGACAAGATGCTGCAGAAACAGCTTTTCATGTGGAATATAATGCAAGTATTGTGTTACATAGTACAGTAACAAATAGAGTATAGTTGTAATGATATAGCAGATAAAGTGTCTGGAAGTACTTACCTGAGGGAAACTCAATCTTATTTTACTTCAGGGCCTGAGGCTTATAAACATAGTGTATGGTCTTGGAACTTAAATATTAGAGGAATCATTTTATTGGGGGGAGGAAAAGGTAATGTTTCTGATTACAGGCAAATAAAATCTCTGTGCCCAAATAGAAGGCAGAAATAGTCCAAATTCCTTCAGGCAGTCTCGCAGCGTGATTTTTTTTTTCCACAGCAGACACATGAAGTCCAAAAGAAGTAAAATACCCCTATGAGTGATCCAGACAGGCAAAAGCCATGGATGTGCACAGGGACACAATGAGGGCTGGAGTGCCCCACCAGCTGCAGGGTGCACAGAGCTGGTGGGGGGAAAGGATCTGTGTGAGGCACCGTGCCTGCAGGGAGGTCCTGGGGCCCCTATAGAGGGTCCCACCTGCCCGCACATCCTGCACTAGAGCCACAGCATCCATGGAGATGCCCCCAGGGCTTTAAACCACCTCCATCAGGGCATGAGGGCAGTTTAAGCACAACTCATGGCAGCAGGAGAGGGCAGATGCATCTATTGCAATAAATAATGCAGGACTGGAGTACAGGTTCCCAGTGACACAGGTTGTTTACTTTTTTATACATCCCCAGAATAGTTTTTGGCCTGTTCTGTCTGGCTGTAGACATCTCCAGGGCATGGTTCAATGTTAACATATGCCAGTGACCTCTGCTGAGAGAGACTCTGGGCATGGCTGTGCTGCTTAGGAGGGGAGGTGGACCAGCCACGTGGAAGCTCACACAGGTACTTGCCCATCAGCCACAGAAACCTCACCGGTCTGGTTTATTTAAGAACAGAAAGAGAGCCCCAGTGTGCTGTCTTTTCCCTCCCTCTCCTTTGTCTCTGTATAGAGCTAAACATCATCTGAAAGGGAAAAAACTTTGGCTGAGAAACTGCAAAAGCTGCTATGCTTGAGTGTGAAGAGAAGCAGAAATGCACTGCGTATTTATATGGATATTTTCAGGACACCTCCATGGCCGCACACATTTGATGGGACTGACAGAAAACCCTGCTGGTGTTCCTCCTGTGGCTTTCCCAGAGTCAGGCCCTGTGGTACACATTTTTTTCCTCAAGAGTATCTCAGGGTGGTGTGCGTCTGTCATGGCCCCTCTGGAACCTCTCCATTTGTCTCCACAGAAGAAGAAAGGACATCTACCACAGCTTGGCAGGGAACGCTGCTCGTGCAGGCAGGACATACACTATCCCCTTCACATGCATGCAGGCAGGCTGGCCCTCTCTGTGGGCAGGAGTTGGCACAGTTAGAGCTTTGATGGACAAACACTTGGGAATGCATCTGCAGGACCTAAAACATAACAGACAGGACATTAGGAAAAATTTCTTTACTGTGAGGGTGGTCAAACACTGGAACAGGCTTCCTAGGGACATGGTTGATGCCCCATGACTGTCAGCATTCAAGAGATATTTTGATAATGCCCTCATTAATGTGCTTTAACTTTTGGTTAGCCCTAAGGTGGTCAGGCAGTTGGACTTAATGATCTTTGTAGGTCCTTTCCAACTGAACTATTCCATTCCATTCCATTTTAACAGCTCACAGCCTCTTCTTGCTCCCTTCCCTACATATTCTGCTGGGCTTTCCTGCCACCTTCCTAGTCAGCAGATGAAAACAAACAACGTAGCAAAACCATGCTTTTGTTGTCAGAGACCACAGGCACACAGTGGGACTCAGGCTTGCTGAGGAAGCTGTGCCTGTGCAAGTTGATGGCCTGGTGATATCTAGGACAGCTTTGGTCTCAGCATCACAGTTAGGATCCTAGTGTGATCCAAGTTTGTTTGGTGGGTCAACACAGTGGTAAGCTCACAGCTTACAACAGAAGGTATTTTATTGTAAAGGTTCTGGCAGATCATTCTCCCTACTATCACACACACACACACATAAAAAAGAGAGAGAGAGAGAGAGAGAACTACAAGAACACAGAAGCCATACAAGATTTAATTTGGACCTACATGTGACCATGTGACCTCTACATGTGACCATATAAACATCAAATTAACTGCAAGGAAGGATAAGACCTTTTGGAATATGATGACAGAAATTCTCTTTTCCATTCTCAAACCTTGTGAACCCTTCAAGAGGCTCTGCTTTGCTCCTCTCAGTCTAAACATCACTGTACAATGACTATACATGACTGTATATAAATGCATAACAGAAGCACAAAAAAGAAAGGAAAGCCCCCAACCCTTCATTTGTGAAGGCTGTTATGGTTTAAACTTACAACTATTTGTTCTTCTAAGTGCTATATAGATGTTAAGTAAAATAGTACCTTGTATTATGGATAACAATTATTACCCTTATTTTCAGATGCAATGGGACAAAACAGAGATGTTAATGTTTTCAAACTTGATTACTAAGTATGTATTCTTACTGGCTGATTTAAGATATTTTAAGAAGTTGTATTGTCATGCTCTAATTCAGGCTGAAATCTGTAGAAAAGATGTTAAACCACTTTCTCTACAAACTGAATCCTTGGTACTGGGCACCTACTTAGCAAGCTGAACTGGATCAATGGCTATTTTGCAAAACAGGGATACAAAGTGCAAAGTTTTTGACATATAACTTGAAATGGTTCACACTTTGTTTTGAAACACCCCATGCAAACAGTTCCTTTAGAGACAGGTAAGGGAACATCCAAAAAGAAAAGGGTGGGTTTGAAGACAACATAGGAAATCCAGCCAGGCAGAAGAGTAAAAATAGCCATATAGGAACATTTCGTGGCTGTTGTCACTGTAGCGGGGCACTATCTAACCAGGGTCTCTTGCAGACATTTGGAAGAGTGCTCATGCTGTGCAGTTATCAGGTTCACCAGAAACAGTGTCCTGGCACGCTAGCCTGCTTTGGCTGAAGCAACAAATCAGCTTCAAGGTAATTAGTGTACACACAGACCACGGAGTGAGTCCTGGCTTTGGGTGACGTGATATTGCCAAGCTGCTTGCTGGCACTTCAGATCTCTTTGAAGGGAGGGAAAGTTTTGGCAAAATGCACAAGCAGAAGAAGAGCAAGTTGTGGGTGTCAGAGTACTGGTGTTTGTGGGGCGATGGGACTGCACTGCTACAAAGTACTAACAGTGATTTGCAGTACAGCTGCGCTCCACTTAGTTATGGCTGTGATCTCCCAGCAATGGGCACTTCAGGCTTAGACGAACCATCAGTTTGGTATCTACTGCAACTATCCATGCTGCAGGTTTGGCTTTTTCCCCACAAGGAAGCTTTCTTCTTTTTCTGCTGACCGTGTGGGTGATCTGCTCATCTAGGCAGGGCTGGAGCATCGAGGCAGGACAGGTGCTCAGCTCGTAGAGGTTGTATTGACTGATGGCTGGACGTGCCTTTGGCAGTCTGGATCATTCTGTGAGAAGCTATGACAAAGTTACCATTAATGGAAATCAAAGCAATTTGTTTGGGGGGAAAATCATGAGACACATTTCTTTTCTGTTACCTGGTGCTTGGGATTTTACATGAGTGAAGAATAAAGTTGAATAAATATGACATCGCAGTCCCTCTCCTCATTTAAGTCTTTGCATAAAGCAGTCTACTTCCATAGATATTTCAGACAACTATGTATGTCCCTATGTATGGTATTAAATATTCATTGAAAAATGTGTTTCTCCCCTTGAGGCATTTTCTAGTTTGAAGTATGAAGATTTTAAAAAATATGTGTAACACAGAAGTAAAGATGCTTAATATTTGTGCAATTATCTGATTGCATCTTCTAGTCTTGTTAAATAGTTGGCATCTTTGCAATGAATAAAGGCTATACATACTAAATGCCTTAGAAATACTCAGGAAAAGACTGCAACAATTATTTGGATATGGAATAGTATTTCATGAATGGATCCAAGCAAATAAGTCACAAAGAAAAACATGCTTAAAGAACATAAAAGGGGAAATTCCATTACCTCAGACTTCTTGTGAATTCATTTTTCCCATTAATTTGTTTAAATTGTTTGTTTTACTCTGTAAACTGGACATGAATTCAAGTGCTAAATCAGACTCCTTGTTTGTGATTTGTCATTCATCACATCAGGGCTGTTTCCTCCAGAAACACCAGGACATGTGACTTTGAATTTTTGTTTCCTAAAATATTTTATATGAAAACTTGACCACTAAATTCTTTGCAATACACAGACACAAGGGAGTGAATGTAACTAAAATAAAGTCATTTAAACATGTGTGCTAGACTTATGAACAGAATAAAAACTCATCTCCTGGAGTTTTTTTGGGATTTTAAAATTTGCATTCATTTTGAAAGTGTGAGGTGAAAAAAAAATCTGAATAATAGCAAGATTTTGATTTAATGAAATTAAAAATTTTGTTTTATTTTGAATTTGAAAAGTATTTTAAAATGAAAAATCAGAAGGGATTCACTCAGAAAATATAAAAACTGCCTTTTTCAATATTCTCAGCACAGTTTCCTCTTTTAATTCTTAACAAAAGTTTCAAGAGAGCTGAAGCAGTTCTGTGAAATCTTTTTGTTTGGGCAGACCTTCATTTTTTCCTGTGGAAACTCTGTTCATCCATATTTCCTTAATAACCTTACATGAACAAAAGTTCACAGAAAGATGCATATTGTTATTTGCCCTTTTCTAATGTAAAGGATTTCCGTTAATAGATAAATCAAGCTACTGTCTATGTCATAGCTTGTTAGTCTGAACCTGGTGTATCCACATGTCCTACATATAATCTACAGTTTCAGTCAATAATTTTGCAAATTGGTCTGTGAACTCAAAATAAATATTACACTACGTTTGTTTGCCTAGGCAACACAAAGCAGTCGTCCTTGTGCTGACTTATTGCTATAATTGGTTCTGGTCTGGAGGAATGAAAATATTTTCATTCCATACTTGTTCTCTCCAATAAAGTTATTGAAAAGGTGTTACATAGTGACCACGAACAATTCTCCAAAAACTGAACAAACATTGCCATTTATTTTTCCCTGCACTCCAGAGACAGCATGCCTGTGAGCCATCAGACAACAACAGCATTAGCTCATTTCTGGACAGAAACAGGCTTCAAGGAAGGACTTCAATGTAAATTCAATGTCTCTAGTTATCAGTCCTTGAGTCACACAGCCACTGGTATCTGGATCTGTTTTGCAGCTTCAGTTGATTTTACAGAGAGGGACTCAGAACTCTCATCCTGCTAAACTCCAGATGTGGAAATCACAGGTGTTCTTCAAAAATAAATGCATCTAAAACAGAAATATCAAAATAAGATCCTTTATGTGTATGAAATAATTCTACCCAGATTTGCAAGGTGTTTTGGTTATTCTTTTATATACTTACATTGTTGGCCAATATTTTACTTCCCTTTTATCACTTGTCCAACAGCTGCTGGGGACCCTGAAAAGGTGCAAATACACAGTTCCCAGAAGAACGCCAGTAAAGCTGACAGCGGAATGCCTTGCAGATGAAGGCATAGTGGAGTATAAAGGCTGGAAGTTGATACTAGGTGGATTCAAAGTAGAAATAGGGTGAAAACCTTTAGCAAAAACAAGCTGGCCACTTTTTTATGGCTTACAGCCTCTGAGGAATGACCACAACACCAGTAAAGGTGTTGTTGTTGCTGCTGTGGTCTGTATGGAGGTGACCACAGAATGACCATGACTGCCATCACAAAGGCAGGTGGTTAACAAAATAACGTGGCAGGAAACAGGAGGGAAAAAAAGGACTTGTTTGTCAGTGTCTGTATTCCTAGAGTGAAAGGAGAGGTGATATAGCCAGAGTTGGGACAAATCCAAACCTTCTGATTCCCTTTCCCTCACCACCAAAGGATGTATGAACGGCTCCTATGTCTCATCTCCTGCCCTTCTATAAGCAGATTTGCCTCCCACCTACCCTTCCTCTCGGGTAGGTGCAATGTAGGCAACTGCAGGGCTGTGTACAGATGCAGGAGCTCAGTTTTGGGTTTTACATCCTTTCCCAAGAGCTGTTACCTGGCTTCTCCGGGGCAAAAGCTGGGTCAAGTTGCAGTGAGTTAAGTGCTAGGATTCTAAATGATTGGAGCTAGGATTTGTAAGGGGATAAACTTCTCATTAGACAAAAACATGGAGCTGTGAAAAAGCAGACTAATGACCAGCCACGTAGCATGAAATGATCACCCCACAAAAGACACTGCAGTGCCTTTTTTACACCAAAAGACAGTAGTAGCTCTTACATACTTTCTTCAAACATGTTATCCTGCTGAAATTCACAAAATACATTATTATTATTTTATTTATTTCTAGTGTTTACTTATTGGCTACTCTTCTCGAGATTAAAATTGATAGGATCAGATATTGTACATTTCTACTAGATGTGTGTGAATCCTCAAACGCAGCAGTGATGGAGCAAATTACATAGGAGACAAAACTATTACACACATAGCTCCAAGCAGGGGGCATGCACCAGGCATGCTGGTGAAATATATGGATATCTAATTGATGCTCTTAGTGATGAAATTTAAATGCATATAAAAAAAAATGTCTATGCATTTAAGGAAGAAAGACGGGGAAATTCTCTATCAGTATTGCAAGAGTCCACCCATTTTAGATGAGGCTACTTCTATATTCCCAGTGAACTGGAAACTCAGCTAATACCGACAATGTGTCTTTCCAGAAACTTGTAGAAACAATAGAAGAAGGTAAAAAGTATATAACCTGTGCCAACAAGTACCTGAGCATGTACAAAATGGCTCGGCTGGGGGTGTTGGCAACAGAGTTTAGCAAGGTTAAGAAAAGAAAATTTTGTCTTTTCTGCAACTTTCTCTTTTGCTCAGCACCACTGCTAATACTATAAACATCCACATGGTTTTGGTGTGCTCCAATGAAGCTGGTCCTAGCACTGCCAGGTGTTCTCTGAAGTGAGCAGGAGGCTTGTCCTGTTTCACAAGGAGCTTTTCACAAAGGTTTTCCTCCCTGCTTTTCATTGGGCAAAATGATGAGAGCTGGAGCTGTTTTGGCATATCTCATCTCTTGAGTCTCCAGATACGGGGCATCTTGGCCTCCCCTGTTCTTTGCTTGTAGCATATGGTTAAGCTACATGAAGACTGAAATGACTTAGTTTAATCAGTCGTTGATCCTAAAGAATGGGAAAGTATTTGTGACATCCTATATCTTATGAACAAGCAGAAGTCAGACTTGCTAATCTAATAAGTCCTTTTGGCCCCAATCTCCTGTGAGGTCTATATCAGGTATTTTGGTTCCTTTCCTGCATGAAGTAAGAGTCCTTATAAGGTGTAATACAAGGTACGCTGATGTTGGCTGTGTGGATTATGGAGTTAGTTGGATTGTCCTCACGGACATGTGTGGAGAAAGGTCTCCACATGCAGGTGTGCCCTGGGGAGGAAGAGCAGGTTAAGCCAGCACTTCTGCCACAGCAGTACTTTCTTTCCAGCACCAAATCTGCACTCACTTTTTGGAGGACAGTGAGGCAGTAAGGAAATCCTACCTTGGGATTCACGCTACCTTAGAAGAGTACCTTACAGCACAAGCAGACCCATCTTGCAGGAGGTTCATGTCCACATGACATGCAGAATCCTAGGGGTAGGATGCCCCACAGATGTTTGGGTAAAGTGTTTCCCCAACACCACCATTCAATAAGTCTTTTCTACTTCAAGGAAACAGGGTTAAGAGAGAGCCTGCTTTGAGTCTAGGATGAGTTTCTTACTAACTGCTTGCTCTTGTGGCAATGCAAGAGTGACAAGATCTTTTGATGCACATGCAAAAGGGAGAGACTTACAGGCTTTCCACAGAAGTTTATTAGTTACAGGAGGTGTTGTCTGTTCTGTAATCATAAATGCTCCAGAGCCACCTCTCCTCTCTTGAAGCCAACCTATCTTGATAGCTACACTTTTTCCATGTTTGATTTTACAACTTACTGGAGATGCACTACTAGATAAGTCTTGTTTTACTCCAGGAGTGGCTCAAATGGATGGCAGATTGGAGCATAAAATGTTCTGAGCTCTTCTCTCACAAATATGCAGCACTCAGCAATGTGCTCAAACTCATCACTATTACTTCCATGAAAGTGTCACAAGGGGACAATGAGGAGGGTTAAATACTAGTTTGATACTTGCGTGGGAGTTGGATTTCGAGCTCAGCCCTGGCCACTAGTGATTAGAAAGATCTAGCTGAAGGAACAATGATATAATGGTTTTCATTGTGACACTGGCAGGCAATTTGTAAAACAAGGATAATGATAATTCAACCTTTGTAATGCACACAGGGATCTTTGCATGAAATGCAATTTATATGTGCAATGTATTTTTACTAGTAATAGAAGATACAGTTCTGTCAAATATTGGAACAGAATATTCTTGTTTTCTTTGTGTGCTGATGAGGAATTGCCAGTCACTGATGGCAATAGGATGAGTGATTATGTTTGTAATGCATTTGTTGCACAGGTAAAGTTAAAGTTAACACTTGGCTCGGAAATAGAAAAGCCGTGTCATAGACCTTGGTTTTTGAAAAATGAAAATAGCAAACTATGTTTGAAAGATACACTACAAAAAATGGCAGCCAGAACGTTTGCTAGTTCTGTTGTTGTGGTTTGTCATAAAATGAACAGAGAGACAGAATAATGGGAATAGTCAATGATAAATTCTTCCTCTGCAGTGTGGGATCCAGGAGTGTTTCTCCTGCTGGGACAAGACTCAGATGTGCACCATTTCCAGGCAGTCCTGGCTAGTTTTGCAGAGGAAACCCAGGCTCAAAGTCAAGAGGGAGCCTCAAAATGCTCCAGGAGGGCCCCAGAGCAACTCCTCAGGGGACCAAAGCTGTGGAGGACACCTGCCACGTGATACAGGTCCCGCCAATATGACCAAAGAGAAGTTGTATTTGCATTGCTCGGGTTTGGCAAAAGTTGCATATCACTTGACTGAAAATATCATTATCTCAAATATAAAAGTGTTAGTGTTTGGATCATTCCCAAGTGATCGTGCTTAATGACAAACCTTGGCAGTCTCTACTAGACATAACATCTCAGTAGTGACCCTTTGCTGCTAGGACAGAATAATGAAAGAAACAAAAGCTTTTGCATGATTTCCCCTGAATCTTATGAAAGAATTAGCTTTCAGAAAAAAAAAAAAGTGTAAAAAGCAGACCTTTCAGCTGTTCCTTACCTGGAACCTGAATCTTTTCCCTTGGAAACAGATGGCAAAACTCTGTTGACTTAGCTGGGAGCAGACTCAGGCACTAAATTCTCTGGCCACAGGAACTCAGTATTGCCAACATGAAAGAAATGGCTAGCTATTGCTTATTCAAACAGTCACATTCTGCCAAACAACGGGCACAAACTTGCAGATTGTTTTAATATTGAAGAAAATTATGGTAATAATTAAAACTTATTTCCCATCATAAATCACTCTTGGTGATTCTTGCTGGAATGTCAGAAATAGGAAGGAATTTCACAGCCACTGAAAGAAATTCTGCTTCTATTTGGGGACAAAAAATGTCATTTTTCACTGATAGAGAAATGAAACACAGGCTTGGCAGGGACTATCTAAGAGATAAAGAAATCATGAGGTAATCAGGCAGTAATGCTTCAAAGGAATATTTCAAAAAATACATTGTTTCTTTTTTATTGTGATTAAATGCTTGTAATAACACGATTGTTTTAACCCTGCCAATATTCTGTCAGCGTCAATTTTATTTAAAAGAAGGAAATAAACAAAAGACTATTATTAGAAGGAATTCAAGCTGAAATGTTGAGCTTTTATTGCTTATATGATTGTATTTAAAATTAAAGGTTGCATGTCAAAGTGAAACCCTGGCACATACTCATACATTTCATAAGAGCTTTTAGACTTGACATATGTATCCCTGTGACAATAATATCATCGAATAATGGAAATACTGTATATCTATTAGAGAATAGCAATTTAGTAACAAATTTATATAGACTTATTACAGACTGTCAGAAACAAGAGTAATGGACATAGTACAAATCCAAACCATATGTTTCATGAAAGAGTATGTCCTTCCAGCATTTTTTAAAGCTATAAATTATCTATCACACTACCAATAAAGTACTGTAGAGGTAAGGTCACTGACCCCGAAGCACTGACATTTAGTTCAAGATCCAACCCCTGCAGCTTAGCACTTCATCCAAGTTTCCAAATGTGGAGGGGAACTCTTTTTTCCTTTTCCTGTGATGTTTTCCCACAGGCTACTCTGCTTGCCGATGTTTCCATGATAATATTCTTTGCATTCTGTCAATTTACATTTAGTAGCTGTACTGCAGTAACAGGAAACTTTTAGATCATCCCCTCTGTGCATATGTACAGGCCCTGTGTATGCTCTGTATCCTCATAAGCATTCGCTTGGCTGGACCACTGGAAAATTCCCCCACTCTCAACTAGTTAAACATGATAGCTTGGGGGTAGCGGTGCCCCAGGTCTGGTCTTCCTATGTGAGGAAAATAGTTGTAGGGAATGGTTTTCCTTCAGCAGAATAGGGGGAAGAGTGGTCCCCACTGCAACAGGGACCCCGACCCGACAGGAGGCTGAACATCTGCAAAAATGTTGCATTGATACCATGCGAGCAGGAACGAGCAATGTACCCAGTCATCAAATACATGCAGAGGGAAAAATAATAACAAAAGAAAAAAAATAGAAGAGAAGGAGATGAAAGGAACTGCAAAGTTCTGATAGGGATTTTTCACTGCATGCAAAAGAGGTTGTGGTAACTTTGCTACCATTGCTTTTTATTTTTGCTCATCTTGCTATTTCCTAGTTTTGGCCAAATCCACCTGTGAAAGATTATGGATCACATTCTCAGGTGGGGAAAATCAGTCTAGCTCCACTGGGCCCATATGGCAATACCACTCCCTGTTGCTGTGATTACCATGCCATATGCCAGTAGTGTGAGCAGCCAGCTCCAAGACATAAAAAATGAAAAATAGAAAGTGCTGCTTTCAGCATACCTTGACTTTAAAAGGGTTCTGCTTTCTAAATGCTCGAGCCTTAATGTTGCAGTAACCCTAATTGCTCCTCATGTCAAATATTTCTGCATTATGCATAACACTGGAACAACACTGGGCAAATAGTCTGTGGGTAAAATAAGAAACCTAGACATAGGAACAGAAAGGGATACATCCAAGAGAATATTGCTCTGAGACTCTACAGTTAAGAGATTTTTTGCACCTTTCACAACATGTCTCCTTCCTCTCTCCAGACTTAGTCTACTGATGAGCCAGATGTCTTACACTCTCAGAATTTCTTTGCCTACATGATAACATTTTTCTTTCTCTTCTTGAATTTCTAAAATACCCCCAGAAGCAGCTATTTGTGCAGGTAGACGTGGATCTGCAATTCTTATGCTGGTATTAATCCATCATACTCAATGCTGTGAATGAAAGCCCTTCCACCCCAGAAGCGGCTGTCAATTTGAATCCAAATGTGCATCCCCTCCTGTTAGACAAAATGAGACTGTCAGCCCGCTCCAGTTAGTTATTTACTTACAGTGTTGTATCATTTTCCTGTGGCTATGGATGGTCTCTCATGGGAATGACTTGTTTTTTTTCCTCCTGACTGTTATTGCACACGATTACCTTGGTTTACGTTCCAGGTCAGGAATGCTTCAGGGGTAGCTCTGAGAATGGTACTCCAGCTTGCTAACAGGATCATCAGTTACATGCAAAATGTTTGGAAGAGATTTTGCCATTCCTTTATTTCCCCTCTCTTGGTTAAAACAGAGAAATCTCTGATTAATACAATCTTTGGAAGGTTCATTTGGGGCAACTATAACTCTGTCAGAGAGGTGCCTCTGGAGTACTTTGGGAGCTGGACATGTTCAGCATTGTCTCTCATTCCTGAAGTCCAAATATTCACAAAGGCACAATTTGCACAGAGTTATGAGAACCATCTGCACATTTTTCTTTCTTTGGGTGAGGGGGAAGAAACTTAGAGGCGAGGAGCTGAAGGGGAGTTTGGAGACGGACACAGTGAAGAGGACTGAGATGAACAAAGGCTTGTCCATCCTTTGCGCTGAGCCCATTTGTGCCACTTTGGCACGCGTTGGCTCCTCTTGTAAGATTTTCTATCTCATCAAAATGGTGGAAACATGGATAAGTGTAATGGGACAAACATATTTATAATTACTAGATTACTTGAAATCTCCTTCTCTCTTGTTACTGGTTTTGCTAAGAATACAGAGCTCTGTAACCAATTTTCTAAAGAAAAATATCTTCTACTGTTGTTTTATCTGGGATTTTTCTCTCTGCTTAATAACAGAATTGAGTTCAGGTGGCTTGGTGTAATCTGATTTGGTTTGATTTGAGCTAGCATGGTAGCATTAGGATCATGTCAGGGTTTTTTAATTCACATTACTCAGATCAGCAGACATGCCACAAGCAAGACATCATTTCTGCATTTTTCATGACCAGTAGTCTCGTGCTCAGTGGTGGGGAGTGCTTACAGTCCTCAGGAAAGTGAGATCAGTAGGAAATCAGCACTTCTGAAGTAAGGCTACAAGAAAATGGACACCAAAATCCTGGTGCACGCCCAGAGATTCTTTGATGATGAAAAACAGCAAACAGCTCATAGATTGTAACACATAGAAAATATTCATATAAATAAAACACATCCATATATAGTGAAAATGTTGATGAATAATTTTTGTCAATTGTAGCTCTCTCACGCTTGTTTTAGGTTTCAGCAGAGCTGCCAAAACTTCAGTCTTCACAGGAGTTCATGGGAACATTTTATTTGGTTTTGATCTGTGTGGATTTCTACCCAGTAAACTTTTGAATACAGCAAAAATCACAGAACAAAACTTATTCAGAGCTCTTGAGCTCCACTCATTTTCCAAACTGAAGCTGACCTAAACTGGAAAATTCATATATATGTCCGTGCAGGGCTAGAAAATAGCCCAGGCTCTCCTCAAAGACTCAGGAGTCTGGGAGAAAATATTAATCAATATGGTCTGATTTTTGACCAGATTTTTAAAAAGTTGTAGCCTAATGCACTATAAATAGCTTTAAGGTTCCCTGAAACAATTTCTTAACTCCATACAGTAACTGGGTTTCTCAACAATGATCTTCTGAAGTGTTTTGGGAATCTAGGAAGGAAATAATTATTATAAGTTATCATTATCATAATTATTATTATAAGTTATCTTCATCACCTCAAGTGATGAAGAACACTTGGGTAAGTCTTTTTCACTGTCTCAGATCATCCCATTAAAATTTTCAAAATTTGATAAATTACAGAACTTATGCAATTTTTTTTTAACATTTCTCTTGCAAATTATAAAATGCACTGATCCTGACCACTAGCAACAGTATTCTTCAAATCATTACTATTAGATAAAGTGTCAGAGTAATTTTTTATTTTTTAATAATATATCACTGGCTTGCCAAAAATGCAATGCCAGAGCAACCAATGTGACACGTGAATTGTGTAAAAAGAATTGTGTATGTAAGTTTGTGTGATAGAAATGTTAAAGCAGATCACTCTAATGTCTGGATGGTTTCACTGTAATACTCACTTGATTGGAGCACTTGGTAAATTCTTTGTTATTAACATTTGGAGCGTCTTACTTGGTCATGAACTTTATTATGTGGAGTGAAAACTGAATAAAGATTGGAAACAAATGCTAATGGTAAACAGCAATACACTGAGTTGGAGGGAAATCTGCAGGGATTATAACTGATCCTGATTTTATTTAANTATATATATATATATATAAAAGCCCAGCATGTTGAAGTAGTTAACAAAATGATTCTTAAATTACTGGAGGTTGGTAACGTGTTACCAGCTCTCCTGTCTCTCTGTCTCAGGGATCAGTTGTGTTTCACATGCCTTCATGGTGCTGATTTCCCACTGCAGACCGCTCAGTGCATATGAAATCAATGGGACCTGGGAGCTGAGAACCTTTATTACTTTTCTCCTTCCTGTTTTTCTGCCCTGGGCGATTGCTTAGTCTTCCTCACGTGTACACCGGTGAGGACAGAGAAATCCTTTCTCCAAAGGGATTTTCAGGGTTGGAAACACAGGCAGGAAACAGCACAATTAGATTCAACTGAAAAAAAAACAAAAAAACAAAAAACAAAAAACACACAAACTAATATATCTCAGGGAAAATCATCCTAACTGCATAATCAGCAGGAGGGAAATACTTGGATGCCATTAAGTTTATAAAGATTTAGGAAAGATAATAGGTAACAAATCAGATGTGACCTAGCAATAACTTCTCAGTGCAAAGATGCAGTTGTGTTTGTGGATCGTGTGCACAGAGACATCTCTTCATTTCTCAGGGAGGTAATTTTCTCTCTGGAGGTGTTGCAAGAGGCTTTCCTTTGGGATTAGATGCTCAGGGCAGTTCTGGGATCCTTGGCTTGAGATTGAAATCCCTACCTCATTTAGGACTACATCAGTGATACCTGCCAATGAACCACCAACATATTTGAGGATAGAGAGAGAAGCTGGAAGGATTCTGAGAACTAAGTTTTGGTAAGCAGCCACTACACATGGTGGAGGGGGGCAGAGGCAGAGAAGGATACACAAAGCTACTTTAAGGACATGCGGGACTTACTATGAAGTTACTTATTTTTTCACCTTGGCTGCCAAGCTCAATATTCAGGATGTTCCTCTCTCCTCTCATACCTACTGTGACCTCCTGCACGTTGTTTCTTCATGGTGAAAGCAATTAACAGAAGTATTCAGGATGAGGGACTATAGTAGTCAGGGGGAATTCTCATCACATTGTACCAGTTCATGCCTGATTTACACTGGGATGGGATTTCTACTCATTGATCACTCCGGTCAGTGTTTGCCAAGAACAATGAATAAAGGGGGGAAATTCCTTACTGTAGCAGGACGAAGGTAACAAATACAGACATGCCAACACCAGCACAGAAAAGGTTTGTGTATTTTCATTCCTCCTGCCAAAATCATTACAGAGCTTGTGCCCTAGCCCACGTGTCTGGGTTCAAGTAGCAAATGTTGCACAAGTGCTATCTAGGATCTCCTAAAACCATGGGGTTAGCAGTGATGTTTGGGCTGGCCCTGACCCCGTGTTGAACACATGGAGGAATGGAGACCTTTAACATTGCTCAGGAGGGTCTAGCAGAGAAGATCACAATGAAACATATAGAAAATCAGTGACAGGTGGAAGAAAAAGAGAAATGTCCTAGTGGTGAGGTCTTGTGGAATTATGCTTAAGGAGAGGCCATCAGTCTTATCATTTGCTAAACTGATAAAGAGATTACACCCTTGGAGGCATCCCAGAGGAACATTGTTTTTATTTCTAACCTGTCCTCTCGAAGAGAAAGGAGACACCACAAATATCTACATCGTACTCTGCCAGGAGGTGGTATGAGGGAGGCTGGAGGGATGTATTGAGGATGTGCTGAAAGAAAGCAGCCTTCGCTGTGGGCTCCTGTCTGTCACTAATCTATGTTCCCCATTTCTGCCATTTTTTACGAGTCTGCCCAGTGGAGCAAAGGTGATCCCTTCTTTCCTCTATACTCAGCCTTTCACAAGGACATTCAACTGTTTGCTGTACTTCCTAATGTGTCAATATTGCATTTATAACATACACTGCTGATACATTAGATTTGGTATATATAATTATAACTACATGAAGAGTTTCATGTTATTTGAACACAGGTCTTGAGTTACCAGTTTTCCACGTATTCCAAACTAGAGCTACAGATTTCAGATCAGATGCACATTGCGCTACTAAGGCTTATCTCTAAAATTAATATCAGTGTGCACCTCTAACCCAGTCTGCATCTTGAAATGACAAGGACTGCAAAAGAAGTAGGCGCTGTTAAGGACATACTGAAATTCATGTGCAAAAACTTGACCATTGATAAATTTGAGTGATTAAGATAAAACTCCAAAAAATATGTAAGGACCTTACACACAGTATTTTGACTTCATTTTAAGGAGTCCCAGTTTTGGTTATTTTTTTAATTTTCCTGATGTTAATGTGAGAAGTGTTGTAATACACAAAATTACTAATGTAATATGTGTGTATGCATATATGCGTTGTATGCTCTGGTTAAACCCAGAACTAGACAGCATTCAGAATTTCCTAACACCCAATTCTCCTTCTGCACTTAATGTTTAAACTGTCATGATCTAATGGAAAAGGAGTATATCTGGGCTGGACTGAGTCTCACCAGCATCCTTGGACAGGCCAGAAATATTTTTCCTGCTCACAACAACACTTTGGGTCTCTGATCTGACACCGAGAGACATTCCAGGAATAGCTCTGAAGTGCCAGTGACTGTTTTCCTGCAACCCTGTGGTTCTCAAGATGACAGCTGGGAGCTCGGCACCATCCTGTGAAGTTGGTCTGCATTGTACTATTCAAACTGCAGTAACACCTGGAGAGTTCAGGCAAGGTAGGTTACATGGTGTATGAACATGCAAAACAGATAGGCAAATTTCAGAGACCAGGAAACATCACTACTCCCATTTTGCAGGGGAAAACTAGGAACTGAAGGCTCGTCTTCAAAGGAGCCAGAAGAGTTTTGTAAAAGGCCTGCATGATTTCTTCAGACTCCTTTAAAATTTCAGCTGAAGAGGTGCTTCATCTATCAGTTAACTCCATCTGAAGACAACTGAAGATACAAGTGCTAGATAACTCTGGAAAACAGGCCTGGGGCAACTTGTCTGAGTTACACAGGAACTTTGAATTGCACCATCTGTATTTTTCCATATGCACTTGAGTTGGGATGTAAGTGTTACATTGCTCACGTACAGCACAACATGCTTCCACTAAGAAACTTTATCTTGCACTCTTAAAATATTTGCAGTATATATTAAAATGCTCATCTTTGCAGAAGGTTTCAGATTTAAATAAAGTGTTTCAGTCATAATAAATAACATTGCCAATTAAACTGCTTAATTTTTTTCTACTGACTCTGAGAATACAACTTCAATGGTCAGAGCAAATTTGGGTTTGAAGGTGTTTAAACAAATGCACACTTCAGTTGAAAGCAGTTTGCAATAACAAGATTCAATAAAAAATTCTAATTGTAGGCCTCACGTTAATTCCTGAAACACATTTTTGGGTCCCCACGTGCCTTGTTTCCAAGATGGTAGCACCTGGAAAAACATGCAGCTTGATTTTTGTAATAGATACGAGCTCCTATGGTCAGGACTGCACTATGCTGCCTCTTTCAGAAGTGGTGGCAATGTTACTGCAGCCTGTGTGTGTGACTTTTATGCAAACGAATAAGAACGTGTTGGGCCATGAAAAATAGAGACCGTATACAGTTTCCATGCAACAAAGTGAAAAAAATAACAACCTTTTCAAATAGCCAAGCCAAAACTTCCTGAATATTGTGCCAGAAAAATGCTGTTGCTTTACTTAAGCCCGTTTTTCAACTAACTGTCCATACAGTTGCATCTATTGATTCCTTCAGGAGAAAAATGGGAAAAATGGGACAGTGCTTTTTAGCACATCCCCAAGTTTACTGACCTCCTTGCAGAAAAAAAAATGCAGTCCTTATGGTGAGTTGAAGTTTTAACTTGATTTGACTAATTTCCACATGAAGATTGCCTTCTGCTTCACGTCATTTCCTGTGGTGAAAATAATCTTTTCTTGCTCATCACTCAAAGCTTAAAGCAAAATCAGGTGCAAAATGTGAGAAGCTAATCATTTCATATGTAACATTGCTATTTTGTTGTTTGCTTGTTTGTTTGTTTGTTTTTTGAGAACCACTCTCTATTATTCAGTCTTCTGCTTCTGATGGCAGTGATAGTGCATGGGATGAAATGAGAGAGATGGGCAGCCCCGCTGGGAAGCGCAGGTGAGGGATGACATCCCTGCTGAAGCACAGCAAGGCATAGGATGCTCATGAGCCATTCATGTAGCCATGTACCTGCAGTGAATTAGTGCAATGCTTGTATTCTTCTTTTCACACCCCCTCCACAACCAAACTACACACCATAATTAAACTGGATGATTAGTCAATGAGGAGCTTTTACGCTGTAAGCAGCTTTTAACCATGAAGAACAAGAAGCACCAAAAGCGCTGAGAAAAGCTCCCAGCAAGCAGCAGAGCCCAGGCAAGCTTTCCCACACTACTCTGCCTCCATCCTGATTTACAGCACTCCTGCGGCTCCCCTCTGTGCCTCTTCTGCTCCAGACACTGCCAGGGGTGTGAAACAGCTTTAGCAGTTTTTGCAGGTGGACTCCTCTCCACCAAGGACTGCTCTGACGTGTCTCCAGGCTGTAACATTAAAGGCACAACCAGGGAAAGTATCCTGCAGGGATTGATCCTGCTCTCTGCTTTGCCATAGAAATCCTGAGCTGGTCTGGATAAGCTTCATCATCTCTTGAATTCCTTGTCTGTAACCTGGGGACGGTATGATCAACCTACCAGCTGCATAGCAGGGAGGGCGCTTGTTAATTACTGAGTGTTTATTCAGTGGGGTCAGCAGAGAGAGTGCTATATGATAGCTAAATATTAGTGTGAAATCACAGAAGATAACTGCACGTATCCTCCCTTGCACAGCACGGTGATATTTTATCTACTTGTTATTTCGAACCACATTCTCCGAAAGCTGAAAATACTTAGTGTCTGTTTAAAAGAAATATTTCAAAGAACACATGCTGGTTTGGGTTGTTTCCCACTGTGCATAGCACCTGCACACAACTGACACTGGTGAGATCTTTGCTTTAATAGAAAAGGTAAAATGAAGTGTTACTTCTCTTTAGGCTCTGTTAAAGGGAATACTATTAAAAATACTTGTTCCTTAGCCAACTTTTCCCCCGCTTTTTTTTTTTCCTGTAGTCGTATCTGTTTTGGAGTACATCTGCGCCTGAATGGGTTCCTCTTGTCTGTGCCCTGACACACATCTCTCACCAGAGCCAAGAGAGAAAGGTTTATGAGACGTGTGCCACTTCATTTTGGAAGGGGAGGAGGAGGCTTGTGGTAAAAGATGGGGCCAGTTCCAGTTGTCATCACAGCTGATGTAGTGAATCCCTGCAGATGCGGATGGCTGCGATGCAGTTGGGGTGGGTGAGCCAAGGTTGATGGGTCCTAAGTTGACTGTACAGGTCTAGGAGTGATAAACACCTTTTATCACACAGTTTGCCACACCATTTTCTGCACCACGGAACGCAGTGCTGTAGCAGCTGTTGCAGCAGCGGTTCCTGCAATGCCCCTGTCATGGTGTGTCACCTGCCCTGGGGTGGCAGCCCTGAGGGCTGCAGGGCACAGCTGGGCTGTCCCTGCCCAGGGCACAAGGGGCCAGGAGCTGGAACCAGGGGTGGCAAGCAGCAGTCACCCTCCTGCAACCCCTCCACATCTCAGGGCATCCCACTGCCTAATCCTGGCTCTGCTGCCACCAGGGCCAGCACTCTCTCCGTGACAGTGTGGTAGCAGCTGACACCAGAGGAGAGCACCCAGAGGCAGAATGTTTCTTCCATCGTTGTCAAGCAAAATCACAGTTTTCTGTTGTCAAGCCTGCTGATTTGATTCACAGAATCAGAGTGGTTGAGGTGGGAGGCCACCTGGTCCCACCCCTGCTCAAGCAGGGACACCCAGAGCAGGTGCCCAGCACCACGTCCAGGAGGCTTCTGAAGGTCTCCAAGGAGGAGCCTCCACAGCCTCTCTGGGCAGCCTGCGCCAGGGCTCCATCACCTGCAAAGAGCTCCTGTAGAGGAGCCACAGGTAAACAGTTATGAAAGCTGGTTTGATTTCAGCCCTGCTCTTTGGGAAGACTCTCTGCCTCTGGCAGAGGTAAGAAAACCAAGAGGTCTCACAGCCAGGCCAGCCCTTCTTCCCAAGGGCTGTGGATGTGTCTCAAAGCACAGAAGAGCCTGAAGGCAAGACCAGTACATCTTGCTGGGGCTGGCACCTGGGGCTTGGAGCTGCCAGCTATGTCATGGCATTGCACAGACCATCCTGCTTCACTGGGCAGGATCGCTTCAGGAATTTTTCTTCAAGAACAAAGATCAGGAGAGACCTTTCTTTGTTACTGACCTGGGAAGCAGCTCACAGATTCAAGTCAAAGGCATGTGGCATCCCTTATAGGTATAGAGCCTTGAGGGCTAATATTACCAGCAAAACAAAGGAGACAAAACCTGGCTGTTTTCTGTATTAGTCATGAATGGCACTGGATGGACTAGCAGCTTGGAGAAATACAGAGAAGTGAAGTAAATGCAACACTCGCTTGTTATAAAGGACTCATTATCACCACCTGTGGAAGAGCAAGAAGGATGTTCTGCACTACAGCAGGTAGAAGTCAAGGAAGGATTATATTAGACAGATGTTGCCTGTGCTGAGGACACCATGTGGGCAGACAAGGGCTGGATTCCCTGCTCCTGCCTGGCACAAATTCTATGGAGAAAGTATGGGACAAGAATGAGGGGTGAGTCTCCTTGTGATGACAGCTCTTCTTCTTATCCCGTAAGGGGAAGACTTGGTGGGACATGTGGGGGCTTGTGTCATGGCAGTAAGAAAAGCCCTCGTTTGCTTTTGGTGCTGGAGGAGATCTGGCACCTGCAGGAAGGGCCAGGAGGGGTCTGTTGGGTGCTACTGAAGATACAGACACAGTGGGGGATGCTGGTCCCTGTCAAGGTGGGGCTGATGCACACCCCCTGGGGAGAGACATCTTGCTGACACGTGGAGGTGATCCCTGCCACACAGACTGAGTGTGCTTCGTGGAGCCCATGAGGAGAAAAGTGCCACCAAACAGTGCTCTATCTCTCCAAAAGTGACATTTCCCACAAGCATGGGGAACCTGTTGGCCTCCCCACAAAAACATCCCAAAACATCTTATCGTCCATGAAGTTTACCTTCTCCCACTCACAAAGAGATATTTCCTTCTTTAGTCTTGATGCAAGTCAGCCTTCATTTGGCCTTGGACTCTGCTTCTCCAACACTTCAGTCACCTGTGCAGTGGTTGCTGCATATATATGGCGTTTTGAAAATTTGTAGTGTTCTGAGTGTGCTATTCCTATGTGGAAGGAAGGGCACAGCTTTCCTTCTGGATCCATGTTGTCCTCCCAGAAAAAAGGCTTGGGGCCACTGTCCATTTTCCACCAATACTTGTCTGAGGTGGAAGATGAACCTGATTCCATCTTGCTCAGGATCCTTGTGGTCACTTGCTGCAAGCACAAGATTTACTGGTTTGAGCAGTGTCCAGAAGCACCGCTGTAGTACTACAGATCGATAAATGTCAGACAGTGTGAGAAGCTGAGCTAGATTCCCCAAGCATCCCCATGTAGGACAAACATTCCCCACTTTCTCCTCATGATGGAGATCCCTTTTCCTCTCTCCCTGGCTCCTTCCCTTCTCCTCCATCACCTGATGGGATACCTTGGCACCCAGGAAAGGGAAGGAGAGCACATCTCGCTGGCACTTACACCCCTTGGTGGTGGCAGCTCTCAGAGTTATTTAGAACAGCAAATAAGGCCTGGGAATTTGTAACGTGACCACAGAAAATCCACAAAGAGGAAAAAGGGCTGCACCCCCCCAGCACAATCTGAGCAGCCTCAGCCATCTGGATCAAGCACAAGAAAATGCTGGAAAACAGTACCTGCAATGCAGTGTCCTGCTCCAGACCCGGTTTCCCTTATTTGTATATTAATGGAGAGCTGTAAAAGGGAGGAGTTGAATATCCTGACTACATCAAGGTTGGGCTGCAGCCGTCTGGTGAGACTGGAGGTGTGCGATGATGTGGAATTTCAAAAGGCCAGAGGACAGGGCAAGGTAGTGATGGCAGTGGGAATGATCTGGATACAGCCCAATGTTTTGGTTCATTGAACAAAGGCGGCTCGTAGCTTGTCATGGCTGTGGTTTAGCTCCTCCTCTCATTAACATGTTTCTACACTCAGTCAGAAATATCATGAGCCATAAACAGCCTTCCAAGCGTCTTTCCATGGACGAGGAGGGTCCTTGCTGAGACCAGTGCTAGAATATTCTCCCCAGCTTTGCTAAACACATTTTTAAGAAGTTATTAAAAACTGGTGAGGATAGAAAATCATGGAAATTGCTCAAGTTCCGGGGAAGGATTCCTTCCAGCCAGAGACCTGCAGAGCTGGGATGCCCGGTCTGTCAGTGCAGGAAAAGGATTTCACCGCCCACCGTGACGGCAGCCTGGAGTCAGTGGCCTTGGGGAGTCTGGGGCCCTCTCCCAGGACCAAGTTCAGTCAGAAAGGTTGAGAAGCATCTTGTGTACACATGTAAGCACCTTTCAAGGGGGAGAAACTGGGAACATTAGAGCCAAGACATTAGAGCCAAGGTCTGAAAGCTGCAGACAGACAGGCTAAAATTAGAAATAAAGACACAGCTATTCAGCAGGAAGGATGACTGGCTAGTCTGGGAAGCTAGCAGTGCAAGCAGGTGTTTATTCTCCTGGTTCCCTTCAGTCACATTAGATGTACATTTGAAGTGAGTTTTTAACCACATCAAAGTTACTGGATCTGGTGTGATAGTGAAGTTTGAAGGTCTATGATATACAGAAACCAACCTAGATATTCTTATAGCAAATGTGAGATAATGTTGTACCTCTTTGATTGAAGAGTGTTTAACCGAGGCATAAACTCAGTCACATTGCCTCAGAGGTGCAGCCAGGCAGGAGCACCCACAGGGACAGTTACCCCTGTCAGCTGACACAAGATAACTTACTTATCGGTCATGCCCTTGACAGCAATGGCTTGGCTTTTCTTCCTGGACATCTGTGGAAGGGACCAACCTGGTCACCTTGGCTGGTAGAGCAGAGAAAAGAAACCTCCTGATAGCACGGCTGATGGTGCCATCACCTCCCCTCTGCAAGCCCTGGAGTGGATTTGGGAAGACTGAAGAACTTCGTGCCAGGACATATACACCAGTACAAAGGCATGTCTCTACCAAGGATATCAGCTGCGATCCCCTCAGATATCAGATAGTTTTCAAAACTGCCACCGTGGGGTGGAAACCTGCCCCACAAAAGAAGCTTCAGTGAGCTCCAAAGAAGCCAAAGCAAGTGCCTCATCCCAGTCAGGGACATCCCCACAGATCCACAGTATCCAGAGTCTAGGAGTAAATAAAACACAAAGCACACACAGAAAATACATATAACAACAACTTCATCTTTTATAGTTCCAATAGAGAATTTCACTCAGCTGTGAGCAGATGTGTATTAATGTTTGGATTTAAAATGGCTAAGCTCAGACAGATCACAAAAGTATTTTGGCAATGTAATCCACAAAGTAATACTTATGACAGAACATGCACAATAACACTAATATTTCAAGAGGGATTTAGAAATAGATGAGATTTACTAGTTGAGAATGAAAAATAAGATTTGATATTTAAATGTACAGGGACTTAAACATTTGGATGAGGGGGTAGGAGTAATACCGTGAAAGGTTTTCAAAGTTCAAAACAAAAGAATCCTGAACTCAGCTCTTCTTAGCAAGATAGGCTGAAGTGACTTATGTATGCTCATGCAACTAAAGTGATTTCTGTACATGTGCAAGAAGTCAAGCTGCTGCACATTTGTGTTCACTTGTGGTCTGTTGTGGCTTTTGCTGACAGCAAAATTTTTAATGGTTCTCAATACCTTATAGACACCAGTATGAACAAGCCAGTGGCTGCGGTGGGGTTACCTCTGTTGAATGAATATAAGTAGCAATGAAATTATCAGTCCCAACTAGGTTTAAGTCTGTATGGATTCCTTGTCATTGGTAGAGTATCTGATCACCGCCTGAACAGGAGAAATCTTTAAGCCCTAAGCCAAAATTCAAGTAGTGTTATCTTTTTGAAGAGAGGAAGGCTAGAAATGGCTGGAAGGCCATGTCAGGAGAAAGTCCAGTTACAGAGATGTAGGGCTAAGTTAAGGTTAGAAGAGTCTATGCCAACGGAACTGTACATGTGATGACGTTTTTTACATGTATTCATGATATGTAGCATGTAAAAAATTAAGATAATCTGCCTTAAGAAACAGAGATATAGACCTCACAAAAAAAGAACTTTTTTTTTTTTTTTAATATTTTAAATTGGGTTTAACAGGCCTGAGCAACTACTGCAAAACATATCATTCAAATCTTTGTCTGAATTTCTGCTGTCTTATTATTATAAGAACACACTTCTGTCTATGCTGCCATCAGATATTATATGCAAAATGTTGACTAGCGAGTGCTTTCATGGAAATAATGAATGTTGCTGTGTCTGCAGCTACCCAGAAGAATTAGTGTATGTGTTAGGGCCTGGATTCATTCCACCTAAATTTAGGCACCTAGCCTGAAGTCTCCTGGTTAAGAGTTCGGCTTCAGTGGTTGACCTCAGTTCCCAATGGAGAAAGGTGGGTTATTCTAGGAAGCAGTTTACCTGAAATCTGAATAGTTCTGAGCACTTGGCTCTTCCTCACATATGAGAACAGAGGGGGTCTCTGTGCAACTGTGCAGCAGAGAGGTTTCCTAACTCACTGTGGGTCTCATCTGTTAGTCACCTGGACCTTGGACTGGCTAGGAGACACTTCTCTCCCTTCTGCATACTTGGAAGTCTCCTGCAGCCACAGGTTAAGCAGCACCAGCATTTCTTACTTGGAAGCAACACTGGGATTGACCTTACTCTGGGATTGACCTTAACTCTTACTCTTACGTCCATCCAGATCACTTCTGCACTCATTCTGACTTAATTCGCCCCATTACAGTTGTGAATTTTGCACCTTGCTACTCCCAGTAAAAACACCCACGGGTAGGTCAAGTCCCAAGAAGTGCACATGGGTCATTTAGCAAATCAGTTTGGTTACAGAATAGCATGAAGGAAATTCTAAACACAGAAAATCTGTAAAAGAGCATTAGAATCAAACCTCACCTACGAAGTCATCCAGTGCAAGCTATTCTCTTCCTTCTAGACTTTACAGTGCTTAAGCAAGCAGAGCCACACACCACCGGCAAGAGGTCCTCCAGTGCATCAGAAGAGGAATTCCATCCTAAACAAACACCTTCTCAGGGGCTTGAGAAAGATTAGAAGCCCTTGAGTTAAGCAGAGTTTGAAGAAGTGGGCTTTGTCTAGCTCTCATCCTTGAGTTTGAAGGAACCATGCATAAAAATGAATGATGTCTCTACTGATAAATGTAGGTAGGTATTCATGTCTACAAGGATTAGAAAATGTGGCTACAGTATATGTGATTAGGAAGAGGCAGCAATAAGCCAGTGTATTCGGTATTGGTGATAAGGATATCAATATAAAGAATTTAGGAGGACTCAGTAAGGGAACAAAACAAGAAGCGTAACTTTGTTAGAGATGGCCAATATGGTTTTATGAGGTATAGGTCATACTTAATTGAGTGACTGGTTACTTTTCAAAGATATAGTTGCCACAGTAACTATGGAAAAACAGAGATGTTATACAGCAAAATTTTCAAAGACATTCAGTAAAATCATTTCTCATAATATTAATGAATGTACTGAAAATAGCCTGTTCAGAGGAAAACTGGGTCAAAAGGGTAAGATTTTCTTTTTAATAATCCATTTACAGGCTATTTTGGGGACATACAGCTTCTAAAAGTTCAGAAACAGTTATCTTCACATTTTCAACTTGTTCGTATTCTCTCTGCATATCACAAGGGCACACATATTTACATAGCTAACATCAACAGAAAAAGGAGAGACAGTCTCGGAGAGAGACGGTCAGAAGACACCCCTGCTCTGGGTTTTGCTGGAGTTCTGAGATGAATCTCCTTGTGTTTCACGGGTTCTGGTGCCCCCCTTATGCTCTGTGAACACCAATTAGTCATTGACTTCTCTCTGTGATGAAATAATGCCCCCAGTAGAAAGCAGAGGTCCAGCCAGGCAAGAAGTTGAGTTGAGCAGTGCCCAAGTCAGATAGTCTTTGCCCACAGTATGTACTTTGGTCCTGCTACCAGAGATGGAACAGATGTGGTTTACAAGCCCCCCGGTTCACTCCTTACAGTGAAACTTGGAGTTAAAAGAAAGTGGTACGATTGCAGAAATAATATGAAATCTTAGTATTTGGATATTATTTTTCCCAGTCTCAAGCAGATAATGAACCTACATGCTAAGTGGACATATAAAGAAAGTTGTCATTATGAGAACAAAAAAATGAACCAAGACTTTGGAGTTTAATCACCGTTCACTTTTCCTTGCTTTTACTCTTAACTTTGCCTTGAATAGTAGCCACTTTCCAAAGTACTAGGCAGAAAGTTTCCTTCCTGTCATTTATTTTATATCTGCTTTTCTAAGACTAACATTTTACAGTTTTTAATGTCCAATTCTTTAGTGATTTCCCACCTGACTGACATTTTACAACATTGGCTAGCATAAGCTAGCAGATCAGCTTTTTTGCTTTTATTAAAGAGTTCCTCTGTCAAATCAAGAAGAAAACCTTATGACAGATTGCTGAGTGGTAAAAGGTAGGAAAAGGGAAAATATAACCTCCCTTCCCCAAAATTCTAACAACATTTGGAAAATATTAGAAAATATAAAATTTGGAAATATTTTATAATGCTCCAGACCATGGGAAAAAGAGAAGTGGATATAGAACTGGTAAAAACTAATGCAGTTATGTTTAAATTAATCCAAATTTGTGACACATGATGATCTGGCCCAGAGGTAATATTTTTTAAATGATATTTTTTCTTATTTTTGTGTGTGCTGATGAAATCACTGCTTTGTACCAAAGTATCACTGTGGTTTGAAATGAATCCTTCATTTCATGGGAGGAAACATTGCATTAGCCCTCTGGATTCCTGCAAAGTATTACACTTTACATTTCAAATTAAAGGATGGATTTGGACACTAGCTTTCTGCTTGCCGTTTTATTTGACAAGCTGTGCCAATCTATCATGCTGATCAGACAGAGTATCAAAATTATGAATGATAATTTTATAGGCAAGAATGACTGCAAAGTTTATTTAAAGAACTGCTTCCAAGGAGATACCCCTGGCTGGGAATTGCCCTGCTGTTGGGGCTGGGCTCCTTCCCAGTCTACTGGGAGCCAGCTCTGTCCTCAGTGACGAGACAGGAGAAGGAAGCACAAACCATCTGGCAAGGCTGAGAGAGGCCGCTTTCCTAGCAGAAAAGGAGACTTGAATTGAGTTACCTTGGGAGTTAGTGTCGGTACAAAAAGTTACCTTGGGGTTAGTGTTGGCCAAATCCAGCCCTCTCACATCTACTACAAACAGGTCAAAAAATGAGCAGTGGTGTATCTTTTTTTGTAATATCGTTTGCATGCCACACTGGAGGGGCATCATATTTTGAGGAAAACAAGCTTCATTTAACATTTTCCTCTAGCTGCTGGGTTAAGGTAAGTTTTTCCCATTTTTACCCACATTGCACAACAGGTGTCGAAATGCAGGGAAAAAACATAATACAGTCCATGAGGTCATGCCAGACAACTTTAAGATATTTATCTGGTAATTTAGACAAAGCCACAGGGCTAGATACAATCCAGTTGGACTTCATTTTCTCATTTGATACAGTCATGTTCAAGAAGATGGGAGAGATTAGAACAAGAACAGTGATCAAGCTGGGAAAGTAGCTTCTGAGGAAATATTAATTGCTTGAGTCTAACCAGAGACTATTGACTAGAAGATGGCACCATTTAACACCATAGGCTCAGAATATTGTGCAAATAGCACTATCAACATGCAGAAGATGGCACAAGGAGAACAGTAAGGTCATTAGTACAAAATGTACAGCCAAGTATTCAGGGATGAACAAAAAATAGCATCTTAAAGCTGGGAGCTCATGAAATGCATATAACATCAGGCAAGGATGATGCATCGGTTCCAAAATGATCACAATACAGTAACAGAATGAAAAAAGCAAAGGTGAGGCATTTGCAGAAAAGGTATGAAATGCTGCTAGATTGTACAGGTGTCTGATAAGTCTTCATCTAGAGAGGACACACACTGCGCAAGTTGTCTGTGCTCAGGGATGGTGAGCTCAGACCAAATCAGAGGCAGAGGACAAAGGCAGATACGGTAAGAGGAGACTTAGAGCAACTTGGGTTTATTCCTGTTGACACTACTGATCTTTGACTGGGAAATACAATTCACTTCCAGTCTCGTGGAGGGTTATTGTAATAGCAGAAAAGTGGATGCAGTAGTGCAGTCTTTTGGACATGAAAAGCGCTAGAACATAAATCTTCAGTTGTTACTGCATAAGAATTTGATTGACCTTAATCTGAGTTACAGAGTTAAGTTTAGGCCACTGTTCATGAAAGACCACATCAGTTTGAAAGCTTTCACATCAGAGTTGTGCTCAGTGATACATTGTAAATCTGTAATAAACATATTGATTTCCATGTACTTATTCCAGAGCGATATGACAATACATGGGATGACCTGAGATATCTATACAGAGACTTAAGATAAAGGAAGCTTGAGAAAACTGTGCCACCTCTCCCTTCAATAGTTTTGAGATGACCTAAATGAACTGTCATTTTCAAAATGATGAGTAAGGTTTGATAAAACTGGTTGAGGTGATGCTGAATGTTGCAAATCCATCTAGCCAACAGGTTTGTATTTGCTGTTTTGTATTTTACTCATCTGATTTCTCCATCCCTCACCTTTCTGCTTTTTGCACATAGCCGTTATGTCTCCTATCACAAATCAACTCTGATTTTAGTCTTACTTACATTGTACTCCTAACAGCTCAACTCTTGACTCCATGGTGAGATACAGCTATTCACACTTAATGTAGCAGATCTGTGGACCTGGTGAAGTCCCAGGGGTATCTTGATAGTTGAAGAAAGAAAAGATAATTTTTAAATGTGCTTTCTCAGACAGCAAATCTTTTAAATTACCCAGCCACAGCACCCCTGTGATTCAACAGGGTAAACCTGTTTACCCTGCATAATTTAAAAGGAAGAACTTTCTGCAGCACTCAGCCTTTCCTTTATTCTCTCCCCTTTCCTTTCCTTTCCTTTCCTTTCCTTTCCTTTCCTTTCCTTTCCTTTCCTTTCCTTTCCTTTCCTTTCCTTTCCTTTCCTTTCCTTTCCTTTCCTT
>VXAA01005742.1:65009-113007 GCA_013399115.1 Anseranas semipalmata | reverse complement strand
CTGATAGCCAGGACTGCTGATAAATGATGGAAATCGGCTTGGTCAGCACTTCTGCCAGCTCTCTCAGCACCCTCGGGTGGATCTCATCCAGCCCCATCGACTTGCGTACATCTAAGTGGTGTAGCAGGTCACCAACCATTTCCTCGTGGATTATGAAGGCCACATCCTGCTCCCCGTCCCCTTCCAGCTCAGGGGGCTGGGTACTTGGAGAACAAGTGATATTGCTCTAAAGACTGAGGCAAAGAAGGCATTAAGCACCTCAGCCTTTTCCTCATCTCTTGTCACTAAGTTTCCACCCGCATCCAGTAAAGTATGGAGATTCTCCTTAGTCCTCCTTTTTGTGTTTATGTATTTATAAAAAGATTTTTTGTTATCTTTAACAGCATTAGCGAGATTGAGCTCACATAGCAGTATCATTCAACACATAGCAGTATCATTCAACAAATCACATCAGGAAAAAAAATCTGTACATCTAGACACAAAAAGATAGGGTTGTATACTCAGCAAAGGGCCTGGACGCGTAAAGTTTCTGTGGGGCAAAGGAGTTGAACTCCTGCATTGTACAAGGGCTCACTCTAAGTCTCCTTCTTTGGGCTAAAGTTTTCTAGATCACCAGAGCTTTGCCCTTGCCTCCACATGGACAGATTAGAGCGGTTTGGCAGTTGCTTCTGGCATGGGTTAATAAACTGGACATTCTTTCATCAGCAAGAGCTGAGTGACCTAATCAGATCATCACTTTCCCCTTACTCTTAGCACATGCCAGTCAGATTATACTCTGCACTCTGAAGAGGTAGGGATACTTTCTTTTTAGTCACTGCTGGAGGTGTTTATGTCACTGTGGTTAATGCATTCACTCACATGTGGGTAGCCTGTGCTCACTGTCCTCTGTAGACAGATGTCTCAATCTTGCAGCACCAGCACTTTCTCATGCCATGGCAGGTCCCAGTGCACCCTCCGTAAGTTTGCATAAGACACCAAGTTAGGCAGGAGTGTTGATGTGCTTGAGGGTAGGAGGATCTGGATAGGCTGGACAGGTGGGCCAAGGCCAACTGTATGACATTCAACAAGGCCAAGTGCCGGGTCCTGCACTTGGGCCACAACAACCCCAAGCAGCGCTACAGGCTGGGAGATCAGTGGCTGGAAAGCTGCCTGGCAGAGAAGGACCTGGGTGTATTGGTTGACAGCCGGCTGAATATGAGCCAGCAGTGTGCTCAGGTGGCCAAGAAGGCCAACAGCATCCAGGCTTGTATCAGGAACAGTGTGGCCAGCAGGACTAGGGAAGTGATTGTCCCCTTGTACTTGGCTCTGGTGAGGCTGCACCTCGAGTCCTGTGTTCAGTTTTGGGCCCCTCACTACAGGAAGGACATCGAGGTGCTGGAGCGGGTCCAGAGAAGAACAACGAAGCTGGTGAGGGGTCTGGAGAACAAGCCTGATAAGGAGTGGCTGAGGAAACTGGGGTTGTTTAGCCTAGCGAAAAGGAGGCTTATCGCTCTCCACAACTACCTCAAAGGAGGCTGTAGTGGGGTGGGGGTCGGTCTCTTCTCCCAAGCAACAAGCAATAGGACAAGAGGAAATGGCCTCAAGTTGCACCAGGGGAGGTTTAGTTTGGATATTAGGAAAAAAATTCTTCACTGAAAGGGTTGAGAGTCATTGGAACAGGCTGCCCAGGGAGGTGGTTGAGTCACCATCCCTGGAGGGATTTAAAAGATGTGTAGAAGTGGTGCTTAGGGACATGGTTTAGTGGCAGACTTGGCAGTGCTAGGTTAATGGTTGGACTTGATGATCTCAGAGGTCTTTTCCAACCCAAATGATTCTGTGATTCTTTGGTTCTATATTGTAACCACAGGGCTGTTACTACAAGCTGGTGGGCACCATCAACAATTAGTGTTAGGGTCGGATTTAGGCTCTGAACATCCGGGGCTGATAGATCAAGTTAACTGCTGGACCATGGCAAGTCCTCAAGACTGCAATGACATACATCAGCAGGGGCAAAAGGATTGTAGTTTGAGAAAGTGCTGGTGGGTTACGGTTGGAGCTACTGTTTGGGACAGTAGGAGATGCAGACCCATATTATTTGCCAGATCCTGCATGTAGATCTGTGAGATGCAGCAGTGACTCTAATTCCACAGCCCACACTGGCAAGAACACTTGTCCTCACCCTCAGCTAAATCACACACCGGGGATCCCAACCAACCTCTGTCAGCAGAGGCCTTGATAAAACTGCAGAAATTTGCAGTAAAAGTATCTCTTTAGTGTTCAATGTCTCAAATTCTATTTTAACCCTAATCCCAACCTTCACTCTCAGCAAGCCCTAGTGATCCAGTGAATCACACTGACCGCTTCAGACTCTAGGCGTGAAATGAGATTTGTTAACACCCTACAATTAGCAATTACTTCAGCTTTTCAGATCCTGCTTTCATAAACCCTACCCACGCACTATTGCATTCCCCTCTTCAATTAACAAAAATCATTCACAGTACCCCCTTTTAAAACTCCCTTCAGTGGAGCTGATGAGATCCATCTAAATATGTAGCCATACTCTTCCAAACCCTGACCCTAACCCTAAGCTGATCCTTAAGACACTCATTCATCCACAGCCCAATAAGCCCCACTAGCCCATTGAATATGTTGGAATCAGTGGTGTTGCACTTAAAGCTGAGCCCACGCTTGACCTTGGTGTTAGGGTTTAGAGAAACAGGGACAAAAGATGTTGCAAAGCTAAATTAATTGCTGGATATTGAAAAGCATGTGTTCAGAAAATGGATGATGCTTGTAGTGCCAGTGGTAGCTGTAGGACTGGCAGGGGTAGCAGATCCTAATAAGAAAAGGCGTAGTTAGTGTTTATTTCAGGCTAGCTGAGCATGGGAAAGAGCAGGTAAGGAGAGTGGTGACTAGTAGGACTGATGGTGCCTGGAGATGCCTTTCAGTGTGACTGCATGTCTTATGTACACAGCTTCTGCTTGGGTTGAACTACTCAAATATAACGGTCTAGAAACTAACACCAGGGAAAGCTTTCAGTAAACTAGTGACAGTCTCTGTATCAGCATCCACACCCATGGTATGGCTTTGCATGTGTCCTGGACACACACAAAGTTGTTTTCTGCAAGCATATTCCCTTTGGAGTGGTTCTCACCTACAGGCCTCATAATTATGAAGTACAGCTCTTGAAGCCAAATACTAGTACCAATCTCTGTACACTCAAGTTATAACCACCCTGATTACAAGAGGCCTAAATATTTCAATAAGAGCAAGAAAATGCTAAGATTCTCTAGAAAGACTTCAGCTCAAATACTGGCAAAATGATTTTAATACACTTGTAAGCTACCCTTCAGAATGCACAAGGATAACTTCTAACTATTAATTAAATTACCTCCTCTGTTTACTCTTGCAAACTGCTTTTCCTTGCTTATTTTTAACAATATATGCCATAAAATCTAAAAACCTGAAAGAACTAAATGCCTTTAAAAATCTAAAAACTTTAAAAAAGAGTTGAAACCATATGTTCTATGCAGCTAAAAGCATAGAAGTCTAGATTTATATAGATTTTTATCTTAAAGTATTGCATAAGAATTCATGGTTGGAGTTTCACCTATTAAACTTGGTAATTTATACTGTATTAGGTTTACATGGTATGGGTTTGGTAGCAGGGGGCTGCAGGGGTGGCCTCTGTGAGCAGAGCCCCGAAGCTGCCCCATGTCAGATCAGAGCCAGCTCCAGCCGGCTCCAAAAGGGACCCGCCGCTGGCCAGAGCCGAGCCAGTGAGAGACGCTGGTGGTGCCTCTGTGAGAGCAGAGTTAAGGAAGTGAAAATTTGCTGCTCCTAGTTGGGTTCAAAATACAGAAAGAACATCCTTGCTGCCTTTACCCTAGCATTTCTGCTTCCTGATCCATCAGAAGTAGGTCTGCAAATGTAAATGAATCTGTTGAACACAGATGGGTGCTAAACACTGTCTGACCTTTTACAACTGAGGACTCTCTAAGCTGCAAGCAGCATTTTCTGCCCCTTTTTGGCTGGAGCTGGCTCTTTGCTCTTCTCTTACCATTTAGTGCAACACTGAAGCATCTTATAGTAATAGTTATAGACCATTCCCCATGAGGACCCTGGAGACTATCCCCAGTTCTGGAACAAGGAACCATAAGAATTCAGGGAGCTTATTTTAAAATAGCTCGACCCACACGTGCAAATGTCCTCCCAGCTCAGCTTTAGAGATGCCCGTTTTTGATGAAGTTCACCTAAACTGAAAAATACGGGCAGCTTGGACTCTGAAGCTCAGCTCCTGGTGATTTGCAAGTGTCAGTATGATTCAGTTACTATAATTATTGAACACATAATGCAGGTTATTGCAACATTTGGACCCATATCAAAGTTTGCATTCCAGAAAACCTCAGACTTCCTCTATTTGCAAGCCTTCTTACCATGTTGTTCAGCCCAGTGGAGTGATAGCCTTCGACCTTCCACTTAATGAGAGGTCACTACTTGTTTTCTGTGTCCTTGCTTTCCTCTTCTGCTCCAAGGTCCACAGCAGGCTACCTGTGACAACTCTTAGAGGTGAGCCCTTGCTCACAAAATGTAGTTTGTTCCTTTTCAGACTGAGGTTATTCTTAACGTGTATTTTCTCCTACCACTGTTAAACATCTTTTTGCTAGAAGCTATACAGTAAAACAGACCTGTAGTGCTTCAACTTACATGTTGGCATTTAATCATGTATCAGATACAAATGTCATGTACCACGTCAGATAGTGTTTCAGCCTGCCAGAAATATATTGCCCGATTTCTCTAAACCAAGTGGATAGATAATATTTACCATTTTATGTCTCACTTTAACAAGTACCAGTAACAGTCAGGTCTTCTGTACTCCCTATGTTATATCATTTGTGTATATCACAAATGGGCAGATGCCAGAACAAAGATAGGTGTACAAGTCAAATTACCTGACATACCCACAGCCTCTGACATGCTTATCTTATGACATATTTGCAGGTCTGAAATTCTGCTGAACCCACTGCTACACCAAATAAATCTGCAGTGCTGCGAGCAGTATCATTACCACAGCACGAAGATCTTGCTTAATACATCTAGAAATTTGTGCCTGACTCTTTTAAGGAAGGGTTTGGATGTTTTCCAGGTGACCTGTGTACATGCATATAAATGTATATGTCTCTTTAAAGAGTAACTTAGACTGTGAAGCTGACCAGAGAATCTGTGAAAATGTTAAATTTATTAAGAGTGGGTTGACTGCTCTCTTTAGCTATGTGAAACTTTTATGGATGATCCCTCAAATCTGGCTGCTGGTTGGATTCCAGATATTATATGTAGCTATGTATGGTTATAATAATACTGCTACAGGATTTGCTATAGGAGAGAGATATCAGGGGGGTTGCTTATGATTGCACGCACATGTGTCAAATCTGCAGCAATATGGAGGGCCAAGTTCAGGTCCAAATTATGAACCAGGTCTCAGCTATGTTATCTGTAGCCTGTAACTTCACAGATTCAAGGCAAAATGCGATAGGCTGGGAGGCTTTTGAGGCCTTGTGGCACGTGCGCTTGTCCTTTCAATAACTTTAAATGTTCTTAAACACATTTAAATGTACAAAATCTCTTCAGACTGAAGGATTTTCTGAAGTAGTCTAACATCAGTGGTCCCAGCATACACCCCTCTGAAAGCAACGTAAGAAATCTTCCCTAAAATATAGCCATTGTGCAACACTCCTGAAGGAAGCAATGCACCAACCTAGGTTAAGATCTAGAAGATATCATATACACCTGTGAGTTCTGGTGAGTTAAGCTGAAAGACAGTACCAGAAATACCTCTGCTAAGTTTGTCTTTGCCCAAGATTTTGATTTATAAACTCACATAGGAATTTTGATAACCAAAAATATTAAGAATTATTTTAATCTAATTTTACAAAACTAATATTTTCAAATTTGCATTCTATATATGAACATCTGAATGTGATAGAGCTTGAAACGGATTTGTATATAATTTATACAAAAGAGAATGTCCACTGGGTGTTCCTGGTGAACCCTAAACAATTCCTCCTCATCCTGACTTGAAGTATGCCTAGCACACAAGCTCCGGGTGCTGGACACAGATTTCTGAAAAACTGAATACACTACAGCAAAGAAGCTTAATGAATTGGGACCACATAACGTCAAACTTGGGTAACATCTTCTCCAGCCTTTTCAAATAATCTGAGAAGACAAAGAAGAGGCTAAAAAGAAAAAGGTTTTAGCTAAAATTTTTCTCATGAAATCAGTAAATGTATGTTATGTTATTGCACATTCTGGAGCTTTCTGACTTTACAGATAATGTGTGTTCTGTGGGTTTTTCACTTTTTTTTTTTTTTTCTAAGAAAATCCTACTGTCTCATGCCTAGTATGCAAAACTGAGCTGCTCTTACTCAGACTTTTTTTTTTTTTTCCGGACATACTGAACACACTGACCATGGAAGAGCAAAGTGAGCAAATTTCAAGTTTTTAATTCTTTTCCTGACAAAATCCCATGACCTAAAGTTCCTAGTAGAAACATAAAGAGGGAAAACATAGACGTTTGATTAAGCAGAATTTTGTTTTAGGCAAGCTCACCCTACTGCAGTGAACCAGGGTTAACCTCTGCACTGGAGTTTCATTTGTGGTTCATGGGGGAAGGCTGATATACCAGGACCGTGGCTTCAGAAAGGTGCTACTGCAGGGATGGAGAGCCTCCATCCCATGGACCCAAGTGAGCACATCAGAACAACTGCAGTGTGTGGTCTGTGGTCTGTGGTCTCCTCCCCACTGATGTGCTGGTAAGATTAGGCTGCAGCCACATGCTTTTTAAATAAGCTGGCACAACCACTTGGAGGGACTTTGCATACACTGGAGGACAGGACTGGAATTCCAGAAGGACTGGAGATTTAGCCTAAAAAAAAAAGGAGGATGTTATCAAGCAGGTAGTATTTTAAGACGTTTTGAAATTGTGGTATTACGGTGCTTTCATGAGATAAGAACACAACCGCTGAAACACAACTGGAAAACAACTAGCTTGACAGCTGTTCTGCAGAAGAAGACCTTAGCCTTTAGTGGATCGCAGGCTCCTTGACAGTGGATGCACCTAGTAGTTGTGAAGATCCAGTGCTGCACCCAGAATTTGAATGGTGACCACCATTACTGGACTACCATTACCAGACTTACTACCAGACTATGTACTCTTTCTGCTCCTCTCATCTTTGGGAAAGCCTTCGTGGAACTGCTGCCTCCTGCTGTAGTACCACGTTTTGAGATAGATGTGAATCAACCAGAAGCTGTCTATCTAGAGAATGATGGGGGTCTGGAAAACAGGGCAGGGAAGGAAGACTGAAGGAGTTGGAGTTACTTACCCTGAAGGAGGAAAAGTTGAGACTAGAATATGACAGCAAGTATCAAACATAAAAACAGCAGCTGTTGGCCACAAGGGAATAATTTCTTTTTTCTGTCTGTTGTGGTTGGGACAAGAAGTAATGGACTTAAATTGCAGCAAGAAAGGTTTTGGTTAGAGAGAGGAACATGTTTCTGTCAGTAAGGCTGAGAAGCCCCATAATAGATTACTTGGAAAGGCTTCAGAATGTCCCTTACTGGGGGAGTTTTAAGGATATGCCAAACCAACATCCATCAGGATGACAAAACGTATTTCTTCCTGTGTTGGAAATTTGGGCATCACCTCTGGAAGTCCCTTTGAGGCTTCTGAGTCTACCTTGGAGGGTAGAGACATCTGTGTGTCCACATGTTCATGTGGGCCTTCCATGTCTCTCCTGTGGGAGCTGTGACAGTGGGCAGAGATCACTTCACTGTGTGTTGCATAGGACAAGGTGATGGTCAGGCCATCCTTGGCCTCTCTAGCCCTTCTCCTAGACCTGTTTCTCAGTATTGCCCTGCACAAAAAACAAACAAACAAACAAACAAACAAAAAAGTAGTACAGCATTACCCTTGCGAGCAGAAAGCCCCAGGGCTGAATGCCCGAGAGACGAGACCAAGGATTTGCTCTCACTTGCTCCCTCTGTGCAGCACATGGATAAGTCCTCTTCTGCCCAGCAGCATGGCCCTGGTGTGCAAGAAGGTGCACATTTGCTATCACACCTCCCAGCCTCCCCTGGGAGAAGGGTGCGGTCTGAATCTTGCCTTCTTCCAGCTGCAGAGGGAGTTTGACTTTGGGCTCCCCACTTATTGGACGGACTCTCTAAATGCTGACCTAATCCACCAGAGCATTTTTACCCACGGTGACTTTGACGGATTCAGATATGGACTCTGATAATGGTTATGAAACATATAGTGCCACATAAAACCTCTGAAAGTGCCTTTCTTATGATACTCTTCTAGTAAATAAACCTGTATCACTTCCCACACAGACAAAAATAAACCTTCAAAAATATTTCCCAAGTTCCCTTTCTGTCCTTAATTGAGTACACCATGGGCTAGGAGTTTGTCTTTTGTGCCTGTTGTTTCTCGTCTCCCCAGGCAGCCTGCACTGCCTAGCCTTGGAGATTTGTGGGCAAGCAGCTTAGATGTCTAAATAATGTATGGATCAGCGTACTGGGTCTTTCATGTGAAGTCTGTGTTGTAGGCAACAGTAGCAGTCTAACACAGGCATTCAGGAATTCTGGGTTTGCTCATGTCTGCTGCTTTGCTTGTTGCCTTTATGTGATTGTGTGGGATTTTCCTTGGCAGAGAATGCTGTGTTAGAGATGATGTATTAGCGATGATGCAACTTCTTTAATCATTTGAAAAAAATCCCTGAAATTCTTGCCCTTATCTAGTATAGTGTACAGTCCGTTTTAGTAAGGAGCTCCTGGAAGAGGAGCTGGGATTGTTTGCAGCTGGATGATGGCACATTTCAGAGGGCAAGCAGCCTCAGCACGGGCATGACTCCCCCAGCTTCACAGAGCCACCCCAAAGGAGCCCCTGAATTCTGGCCTCAGGTCAAGATGCCACTTAAATGCATACTTCAATGCAACAAAATCCTTGGATTCTGTCCCAAATCTGGATGGAATAGTCATTTAATGCTAAAAATGAGGCCATTAATATTGAGAAAGTTTATCTGGGAAGAATGTCCAGTCCTTCCATATGTCCACATATTTCACTGTGGACATATTTCCTGGACCCAATCTTTTCTTCAGCCAAGCTCCACTTCACAAGTCAGTAACTCTGAAAACCTTCTACCTTTTTCTCCAGCCTTTTTCACAAGGCAGTGAATTCCTAGGGATACATTTTAACTTGTTTTCTAATCTGACAACATGATTTATGTCAATATTTTTGCATAAAATAAGTTGTTGGAAATAAGTCCCAGACACTGCTTCAAACAAGAAGTGGTGTGAGCACAGGGGGAAATTAGCCAGTGAGGTGAGTAAACACACCCAGTGGTGATGTTCACGATGCTTTTGCAAAGACAAGGCATGACTCTCAACAAGACAACTGGGTATTTGAAGATAAAGAGCGTTGATAAAAAGGACTCTATTGAAACCAGGCAACGCTTACTGCAAATATGAGATGTGATACAGCAGCAAAGGTGATATAGGATCATCTTTTTCAAGTCCAAGAAGACTTGAGATGACAAAAAATATTTATATCTTTAGAATAATTAACGCTCTTTGTTCTTCTCTGTAGCTATGATTAATATACTAAATCACGTCAGTTAGGAATGTTTTATTTGTATTGTTGAATCATTGAAAGTCAGATACAGAGGAGAATGCAAGGGCAGAAAAATACAAAAAAAAAAAACCTCTTGAAACCTAAGTATGAACACATGCAAGGTTTCTGCTGACTTGAGGTCAGCCGGTCAAAATCAGCCTTGCTATAAAGAAGCACAGTGGGAGAAGAGCATGTGTTTGTGAGTACATAATCTCATCTCCAACATATTTTCATTTGAGAAATATGAAACTGAAAAGAATGACAGCCTCTTGACAACAGATTCATCATATCACATTAACAGTGCTATCAATGAAGAAGGGGGGTAAGAATTTTAATACATAACAGAAAGGACAAGGCAGGTAGTGAAATCTGTTTAGCGCACCCATCAGGAGTGAGCATAATAGTTGGCTTAGTTTAAACCCACAAATTTAGAAAAATGAGCCCTGGCAGTTTTAACAATGAACATAAAGTGCCTTTTCATCGTAACAGAAAATATTTAAAGTACTTAAATGCGATAAGGCAGTCTAATGTCTTGATTTGTAAGTTTTGCCATAAGGTTCCAGCTTGCCCCTGGATGTACAAAGAGTGTCAACAGGCTAGCCTAGGTGGGAGCAAAAAGAGGCAAAGCCTTGAGGTTACAGGAGAGAAATACACTTCAGAGGAGCTGCAGCTAATTCCAGCAAGGGAGTCTGAGGATCAGCCCCTGAATTTTACATTACATTTAAAACACAGATCTTCCACCGGTAGACTTTGCACAAGGACCTCATTGGTTCTGTGGTGGGTTAATGAAAGACCAACCATCCAAAGATGGTTGGAACCAATGGGTACACTTCTGCAGATCCACTCTCCTCTGGTTCAGTTTTGATATCTGAACCAAAGACTTCAGTATCCCAGGAGATCCTGCTGCCTTCCTAATCATGTCTCTTTTCATCTCTTCCTTGAAGGATGGAGTCTGACCCAGGACTGATTTGGGGTGTTGGTTGCCCAGAGGTATCAAAGGGTGGTCTGGTCAAATGCCTCCAACTGAGAGTCTAGGAAGCTGCAGGATTCACCATTGCAAGGAAATTCTGTCTGGGCTGGCTTAGGAGTTGCTCAGAGAGGGTGTAAAAAGATGAAACTCCAAATAAACCGGATAAAAAACATGACTTGCATTCTCCCTCCTCTAGCTGAGCTGTATGTACAAGCTTTAGCTTCCTTCACAGGTAGAAAACAGTACTTTCTATAGCCTTTTATGAGGCAGATGTCTCGTGCAAATGCCGTATCAGGGACATTAGCAGGTCATAGACTGACACACTTCTCTGCACCTACCAGCACATGTGGAATGTATAATGCTCTGTGATTTATCACAGAATCACAGAATCACAGAATTGTAGAGGTTGGAAGGGACCTCTGGAGATCATCTGGTCAACCCCACTGCCAAGCAGGGTCACCTAGAGCACGTTGCACAGGATTGCATCCAGGCGGGTTTTGAATATCTCCAAAGAAGGAGACTCCACAGCCTCTCTGGGCATCCTATGCCAGTGCTCTGTCACCCTCACAGTAAAGAAATGTTTTCTCATATTCAGCCGGAACTTCCTGTGTTTCAGTTTGCGCCCGTTGCCTCTTGTCCTGTCGCTGGGCTCCACTGAAAAGAGTCTGGCCCCATCCTCTTGGCCCCCTCCTTTCAGATATTTGTACACATTGATAAGATCCCCTCTCAGTCTTCCATTCTCCAAGCCCAGCTCTCTCAGCCTCTCCTCGTATGGGAGATGCCCCAGTCCCCTCATCATCTTTGTAGCCCTCAGCTGGACCCTCTCCAGGAGCTCCATGTCCCTCTTGTATTGGGGAGCCCAGAACTGGACACAATACTCCAGGTGTGGCCTCACCAGGGCTGAGCAGAGGGGCAGGATCACCTCCCTTGGCCTGCTGGCAACACTCCTCCTGATGCACCCCAGGATCCCATTGGCCTTCTTGGCTACAAAGGCACACTGCTGGCTCATGGATAACCTGCTGTCCACCAGGACTCCCAGGTCCTTCTCTGCAGGGCTGCTTTCCAGCAGGTCAGCTCCCAACCCATACTAGTGCATGGGGTTATTTCTCCCTGGGTGCAGGACCCTGCACTTGCCTTTGTGATAGCTCTATAAAATGTTCCGTTTAATTAGAAAAAGTAAAAAATTAGTAACAATTTATTTCACTTAAGGATGAGAAAGATGACATTACTGACTTAACCCAAAGACTTTTCACGGTAAAATGGCAAAGCATTTTGCAATATTCAATTGTTCCCATTGTTCTGTCTTCTGTTTTTTTTTTTTTAAAGTAAAGGAACCAATTCAAGCCCTTGTAATGCATTTATTGTGATTGATAATCAATACAAGATGACATTTTTAATGAGGAGAAGGCATTTGCCATCTGGTGGGAGGAGAGAAAATATATTGTTTGACTAAAATGTATCTTGTAGTCACTCCGATAGACATGTATGCAGTAAAACAGAAGAAAACACTTCCTAATGGAAATAAGAGCAGAATTCTGGATAGAAGGGATTTCAAGTGCACACACCTCCAGCAAACATGTTCTTGATTTGTAAAATATAGACCACATTTATTAATATTGCCAAGTGCAATAAATTGTGAGGGATTTCATGTCGATTTGTTAAATGTAACATATTTTAAATAGTGCTTAATGATATTTTTATTTATGCAAGGCTGAGTGAAATGGAGATCTGGTTCTCTTTTTGGCTGTGGCAGTCACAGCGAGAGTCAGAGGCATGCATACAAATCAAGAGCAAAGAAACCACTGATGGGGTGCTTTCCTGCCTGAAGATGTGAATCTGGTCATGTTTATAAGAGTCAAATTAAAGTAACAGCATATTGAAGTTTGGCCACAAGCACAGCTGCACCATGAGGGTATTTTTGGGTTCTTGTTTACAGTTCAGAAATGATCCTGTGAGATGTGGGAGGGCTTACTATACTCTCAGCTAGAAATTCATCAGGCTTAGTCAGACAGGGCAGCCCTAGAGTGGATGGGAAGAACAAGCAGGATTTTTTTTTATCTGGAGTTGTGGACAACACATTTAGGGTCCAGAAATTACGAACAGGTTGTTAAGAATGTTTATTTATTTATTTAGTTAGTTAGTTTAAGAAATAATCTTTCTTTCTTTGTGTGTGTGTGTGTGTGTTTTGGTTGGTTGGTTGGTTCTTGAATGATCAGAATAAGAAAACCACCTTTAAAAACAGAATCACAGAATCACAGAGTGGTTAAGGTTAGAAGGGACCTCTGGAGCTCATCTGGTCCAACCACCCTGCTCAAGCAGGGCTACCTAGAACAGGCTGTCCAGGACCATGTCCAGGCATCAAAAACCCTCAAGGGTGAAGCAATCGTAACTCCAGATAAAAGGTTATTTCAAACCTGGTTTTAGAATACTTAAAAGAACAGAAGAAACATTGAAGACGTGCCTAGACACTTTTCCATTGACACATTTTTAATTATATACATATATGAATAGATGTGAATTTCTATATATTATATTCTACTCTATGTGGCACCTTTTGCACAGTCAAAGGTACTGCAGACCTACTGTGCACCTGACAATTTACAGAATTGCTGCTCATACCCTCCAGCTGATGCAATTTGACTGTATTGCGCTAAATCTGCCTGGTCCTTGTGCTGGGTGGCTAGGAAATTTTTATAAACATCTAGATGAAATTTTGGATGCCTTATTCCCAATGACAGGAATCTCTGCAGCCTCTCAAAATGCTTTTCAGCTGCTAAGTTGTATCACAGAAATATACTGAAAACACATGAAGAAATGGGGAACCAAGTTCTTCACTTAGGTAGTGCAGCTTGAGGTAATTATTGCTTGTCTTAACTACAAAATATGTGCTATAGGTTTTGTTAGATGATTTTTATAGTTGGTTATTGTAAGTAGGAGCTAAGAGAGATGTGTTCAACCACTGAACCCCTCTCCTGCAAGTGTATAAGGTCAAGTTCAGCCCTGCAATTAGTGGAGAAAGCCTCTTACACAAGGGAAACTTCTTTCTCCTGAAATCTGGCCTATAAGTCATGAGAAGACTATGGCCAGCATTTCAAGGGCCTGTCCAAGCAATCTGAATGAAAAACAAAGTTTTTGGTTTTGAGAAACATTTTGCAATGGCCGCAGACAGAAGACCAGGCTTTACTTTCACATCAAGTGCTGTTGCAGAATACATCTTGATTGCATTTCCAAACAATGTTGGCCATGGTGGATTTCTGCTAATACAGTGACTAGAAATGACCCCTCAGCTCAGTGATAAAACTGTGAAGCTGCAGTCACGTCCTAGTGTGATGGAACTGTGCTTGTCATTCTTATTTGAACACAGCTGCAGCTAGTATCCATAATTCAAATTAAGTGCTATTTAGGAGGGTGTTTGGAAACCCGATTAATATTCCAGCATCAAGATTTATTGTTTCCAGATTGACAGAGACTTTTGGTTTAGAGTTTAACAGTTTAGGGTAATTGGGACAAAACATCAAGTGGAGAATTTAGTATTTTAAAATGTCTGAATAGAACCAAGTAACAAAAGTCAGACTTACTTGGGTAAGCCTGGCTTTGCAAGTTCCATTATTTAATGTCCTTTTCACGGGCACCACCCACCATTTCCCCACAGGCTTGAGGGTGCACGTCTCTGCAGAATAGCTGATGAACCGTAACGCAGGGGTCTGGCTTGTGAGCCACTGACCCAGACCTAGGCTGCCCTGGTGTCATGCCCACCATTTGTGCACACCTCTCATCCAACAGTGGGCAAGCAACATCTAGCAGGAGTCATCTCAGTCACTTCTACCTGACTAGAAAGTAGCTGTGTTGTCTAAACTGGATGACAAAAAATACAAGTATTTCCATGGAGAGACTTGTGCCATCCACAGGTAGCTAGCTGTCTGAGATAGGAGTGATGAATCACTCTTGGGAGATCTGTCAAAGGAGCCCAGACTGGCTTACATCAGACTTTACTCCTTAAGACAGCTGAAGACCAAACCTGACAGGCTTGATTTCCCTGTATGGAGCAAGAAGATGAAAGAATGTCACCTGCAGAGGTTACCCATTCTTTAGTGCAAAGAGAGTATCCTGCTCTTAAGTTTTATAGCATCTGTCCCAAAAGTCTATCATAGCTTGAACCACTGGGCAGGATAAATGAGTGTGAATGCAGATAGTGGGAATGAATTAATTTACTGAAAGTAAACTGTTTGCGTGAAAGGCACAGAGAATCAGGTGGCAGTTGCCAAATCTGTGTCAGCAATGCAAGGGCATTGCTAAGGAGCTGGAGGGACACCCTCCCCCATTTATGGGGACTGTCTGGCTTTTGGGTGATGGACTGGGCTACTTTACCCCCCAGCACCGCAGGTGCCTGCAAGAAAAGCAGAGAGGGGCACTTCTAGCTTTCTGCTCAGAGCTCTAGGTAGAGATTTCCAAATAATTCAAAAAGAGATCCTGGTGACGGTCTCCCAGCTGTCAAACCCATTGTGCATTCAGTGAGGGTAACATGTCCTGATGAGGCAGAAGCCAGCAAACAGACATGTAAGGAAGAAAAGCTATTATATATTCCAAAACAAACAATAAACAGAGGTCTACACAGCAGCCAGAAAGAAGAAATGAATAATAGCAGATTTTCTCTCTCTCTCTCTCTCTCTTTTTTTTTTTTTTTCCTGTGATCTGTGTTTGGTTATTCAGACAAGATGGAAAAAGCTGGAAATATTAAAGAGGCCAGTTTAGATGAAAATATATCTGCAAATCTGCTTCCTCCAGCTAAATTGGAGATGAATTATAATTGCAAAATGTGTATTTTCGTGGTTCATCCCTCACCCCCCTTGAAAATAACTTAGAAAGCAAATGTGTTGTAATTTCTAAAAAAGAGACACAAGCAAGAGATGTTTATAAAAATTTACTGTGTCATTTTTTTTCCACAGCAACCCTGGGCTGCAACGGTCAATGCTACTGTATAAATGTTTGTTTGTCTGATTAACATCTTCGGCTGATTTGCAGCCTTGTCTGATAGAGGAGGAGAGGGAGTCTCAGCAGGCTCTCCAGCACAGTGTGCCCGGGGAACAAAGCTCATTGTTCTGGCAGGCATTACTCACTAGCAGATTTTGACCGCTGGTCGGTGTTTACTGGCTGAAGACCCGAGAAGAAGACACTGTTGTGAGGATGGACTCATGCATGAGAGCGTGGAGAAGCTTGGGAAGCTGTAGGGTGGCCAAGAGGAGCCATGGAAGGTGGACAGAAGCCTTTATGGTGCTACATCTCTTGTCTTGAGTGTGCACAGCTGTGACTAACTTTGCCAAAATCTTTGCTCATGGGTATACCAGAGATAACACACCCACACAGTTCAAGCCAGATGCCACCTCCTTCTCTCCTGACAGAGGTGCAGTTGCAACCATTTGACTATTTGTTGTTTTATTTTCTGAAGTAAACTGCCATCTTCCTAAGTAACATGCCACTTCCTATTTCTGCTCCCTGCCTGGGTGATCGGACCTTCAAAACAAAGAGGAGAGGACACAGCCTGGCACACAGAGCCCTCTTGCACAGGGGGGTACATGTGCACACCCACAGCAACCTTTCCCTGCATATCTGTGCAAAGAGATACCCTTTGACACCAGTGCTTATGAAAGAGCAAATAAAATGGCTAAAACACACTTACATGAAGTGGCTTTTAAGTGTGGTGACAGAGAACTGGAAGGGACCTTGTTGGGTTACTAAGCTGAGTCTCCTTGAGGTCACTGGCAATTACTTGCTATAATTTCATAGCTTACCAAGTTCAGTTTTAACAGGATACACTTATGGCCCTCCACTATGCTTCCTAGAAGTGCTTTCTAGAGCTTCTTTTTCCTGGTTATAGACCCATTAGCTATGGCTCACAAGTGCTCTCTAGCATATGTCCAGCTCTGCTGAGGAGTTATTTGAAAGACAGTTACTTTAAACATATTTTTTTACTTGACCAGATTATAGTTCCTCCTGTCCTTCATGCAAGATTCCCCACTGATTTTGGCTTCTCTACTTCTGCAAAGACAACAGAATTGAGTGTTTTAGGCTGGAAATCTTTCCTCTTTTTATCAATTCCCTTCCACTGCAGAAGGGACGGTTCCGGTTGTTCTACTGGCTAGAAGCCATGCCAGCTGCCATTTCACTGGAAGCAAAACCACAGAAAAACTCCTACCTCTGCAGAGAAACTTTCTCCATGTATTTACTGGCAGGGGAGGTGCTTTTGACTCATGACCAGAAATTGAAATGATTGCTTAAAATGGCTGTGATGCAAATGGTGAGGAAGGTCAGGAGTGTAGGGGGATGCTCAGGGTCTTTTGAATGTGCTATTTGGAAAGTGTGCTTCCTGAGGGGCTGCATCCCTTGTACCATCTCACATTTCTGTAAATCATAAAACAAATGCTGCTTAAAGAGTACTATCTCTGTAGAGTGAATTTAGCTTAAACTCATACACAGATTTCATTAGTTAGTCTAGCTAAAATGACCTGTTAGTAAATGTTTCAAGGACTAGATCATAGTGGAAAGAAAACCAAAGACATATTTGAGTTTGTAGAGCTGCCTGATTTTCCATCACTTAATGAGTATCTTCTTTATCTCACAACTTATGTTATTCATCAAGTAATTCATGACATTATTTACTGGAAAATAATGGCAGCATTTACCAGAAACCTAGTTTAATCTGCTACTCATTGTTTTCATCCATTATATAAAATTGACCTTTCATCTTTAGCATTGTGCCTTTCATGAAGCCTTGCCAGAGGAATAAGAAATCTGTCTGATCAGACAGCTGTGAGGCGTCCGACATAAGTAAAGGGTGGTGGTATCATCACCATCACATTCAGTGATAAACGAGTCCATTTCACAAAACCGCAGAGCTAGTGTTATTTGCATGAAGCCAACAGCGTATAAATGAATGAGGGAGGCTCGTGTCCTGGCTTGGAGTTCATTTAGGAAACAGTTTACTACATATCTGAAAAGGGTGATTGGGAAACATTCAAGGACAGTGTAATAAACTCACACAAATCTGAAGTTGTCTTGGAGGGCTTCAATATGGTTGCAGATTAGGCATTGCCCCAGAGAATCTGGGCATTTCGGGTGAGTCAGCCTCCTTGGATGAACCCATGTCAACGGACCAAACTCTTCACCGCCCTTCTCTGAAGCAAATGGAAGTGGCGAAAGTAGGAGAAACTGCCAAATCAGCAACGTGACAGCTTATATAATCATATGACTAAGCAAGTCCATTGGCACTGTTGCCAGTAAGATGACGTGCTTTGGAAGGATGCAAAGGCAGGTTTTACTTTCCTTCTCTACTACAATGGAATTTATGCCATTGTTTGAACCAAAATTTTTGTGTGGCACAATGTAAATCTCAGCCTCCATTGATAAATTGTCCCAGAAACAAAACCTGAGCAGGAAAACAAATGGTAATACTGCAGAAAGGCTGATTCTAGCCCTGCTGAAGTGAGAAAAAGGCCCCATGATTTCCAGGCTGTGGATCCACCTCCAAGTGGACAGGCTTTCACTGAACTCTGCAAAAGCCTTAGCAGCTGTCTCATTAGCCCTGTAAAGAGAAAACTTCATAGCTTTACACTTTCTGTTTCTTTAATTTTTGTCTGAGCTAAACTAAATTTCAAGTATTAGCCATTTTTATTTCAGGCATAGTCTGAAGCAGCTTGAATATTTCTGCAAATGGAGAAGTGTAGCTGTCCCAGCCTCTGGGAAATCAAAAGCCTGGGTTTAACAGCAGCTGCAAAAAACTCCAACCCAAAAGTTAAGAAAAAATTATAGTAATTGTTAATAGAGAGATTTAATGTTTTTAAAGATATGAGTATATAAAAAAACAGGATTTAGCCTGTCACCTGTCCTATAGACAGTTGCTGTATCTACTCCATTACAGTAGACATAGCAAATACTTGAGTCATTCATTGCCTATCTTACATCGGAGGAAAGATCTGAAGATTAGGTTGCCCATGCAAATCAGAAAGTACTAGTTTAATATCAAGTACAATAATTAATGTAGCTGCATTTCTCTATATTGTAGCTACATTATTCTGCTCATAGTGACAGTCCGCTGGTTAAATCTTACTTTCAACACCAACCTCATGTGCGGGACCATGAGTTTTTCAGAGGACTGAACTCAGTGGTCCAGGGGGAGGCCTGGGCCACAGCTCCGTGACTCAAACTCTACAATACATTTCCATTTGTGTATTTCTCACAAGCTCCAGGTTCCCTTCCCTTGCTTGTCCAGCTCCCTAATCCCAGGCTGGTCCAGCTGATCTCTCCATTCTGCTAGCAACAGAGCAGGGACAGCAATCTCTCTGCAGTGCCGTGCAGGTCTATCTTACAGCTAACACACCACTCTGCGCTGGTGCGGTCTCACCTCAAGCACTGTGTGCAGGTTTGGGCACCACAGTATAAAAAGGACATAAAACTATTAGAGTATCCAAAGGAGGGCTACAAAGGTGGTGAAGGGCCTAGAGGGCAAGACGTATGAGGGGCGGCTGAGGTCACTTGGTTTGTTCAGCCCAGAGAAGAGGAGACTGAGGGCAGGCCTCATGGCGGCCTGCAGCTTCCTCACGAGGGGAGCGGAGGGGCAGGCGCTGATCTCTGCTCTCTGGTGACAGCGACAGGACCCGAGGGAACGGCATGGAGCTGTGACAGGGGAGGGTCAGGCTGGGTGTTAGGAAAAGGTTCTTCACCGAGAGGGTGGTCAGGCACTGGAACAGGCTCCCCAGGGAAGTGGTCACGGCATCCAGCCTGCTGGGGTTCAAGAAGCGTTTGGACAGTGCTCTCAGACATAGGGTCTGATTTTTGGGTGGTCCTGTGTGGAGCCAGGAGTTGGACTCAGTAGTCCTTGTGGACCCCTTCAAACTCAGGATATTCTATGATTCTGTGATTCTAACCTGTCTTAGGCAAACGATCAGTCGAATTACAGTACCATGTTGCTTCCTCCAGGTAGCATAAGTTTGCAGAGCAATGCATTGGACAGACTGTTTTTACTACTTGAACTGGCTTTGGCAGAAATAGCTTGGATATCTGTCACCACAGCAGTCTGCAGTGTGCATGTTCACATGGTCTGGGTCAATCATGCCAGTGGAGCAGAGACCCTTGAGCTGTATCCGTGCCTCTCAAATCCGTACTGCCCTTTTGAGCAGAGTGGCACATCCTGGGCTAGTCTGGGCAGCACCTTTGTGGCCTCTGAAGCATACTTCTTTCGTTCATTATCAGCTAGATATATCTTAAACAACCAGGTATAAGAGCCTTCAAAGTGAGTTTTTTACATCTCACTCTGCCACCACACTGACGAGTCTATGTGGTTTGTGCTGGGCTTTGCGTGTGGATGCTTGAAGGTGTAACGCCATACCAGTGTTGGAAGACCATTTGATGCTGTTTGCAGGCACTTGATCCATTGGGTGTGAGCCCTGGTGTGACTGCAACTACACACCTGGGTTTTACCTTAACGGAAGCTCTAGGCCTGCTCCAGAGGGGCTGGGAATGGCATCCAGGAATGAGACAGTGAATGAGACAGTTCTGCACAAGTCCCATCGGTGTGCAGATTCAGTCTGACCAGACAAATCCTGACAGAAGAATAACTCAACCTGGGGCATGCACAGAAAGTCTCCAACAAAGACATGTTCACAGAATCACAGAATCACAGAATGGGCAGGATTGGAAGGGACCTCTGGAGATCATCTAGTCCAACACCGCTGCCGAGCAGGACCACCTACAGCACGTTGTGCAGGATGGCATCCAGTTGGGTTTTGAATATCTCCAGAGAAGGAGACTCCACAATCTCTCTGGGCAACCTGTTCTAGTGCTCTATCACCCTCACAGTAAAGAAGTGCCCCCTCTGGTTCAAAAGCACCAGAAAGAAAACACCAGAAAGAAAGCACCACGTAACCTGGAAGAGAGCTCCAGCCAATCCACTTCACTCATTGAATTTTCTTTATGAATGTTCTACCATAACTTGAGTCATTCTCTAGATCAGTGAAGACCAAGGAAGCTGTGCTGTGCTTCTCCATGACCCTCTTTCATAGCAATTGGAGCCGGATATGGCAAGCAATGCTGCCTAATTTACGTAGCTGATGGTGAGGGGTCAGCACAGTACGAGTGAGCACTGAGAATACAATCTCAGCAGCAGAACTGTTTTAAAGGCCTTTTCTTGGCAGTAGAATAACGCAGTTGTAACCTGCAGAGCCACATCCATCTGGAAGGTGATGGAGAGGCTGTGCAGCTGCATGGTCACTGCCTGCTCATACCATGTAGTGCAGCAAGCAAGGCAGAATGGGGCTAGTCTTACTAAGGGCTATAGTCTTATTAAGCCTTTTCCAAACTGAAGTTATAGGTAATTTTCTTTTCATTAGAAAGAGAATTTGTCCTGTACCTGGACTGTACAATTCAATTGATACCAAGACATTACGAAGACACCTGCTGTCTCAACTGTAAAGACCTTCCAGTATTTCTTTCTGGATAAATCATAGTGATGGAATATTTATAATGATACAATGCCACATTTTTCAGAAATAGCATGCATTTTTGTTATATGCCAAAGTAAATATTTTATTAGACTGTAAGTGCACACCTCAGAACTCAATATTTTAATTTTCATCGGGAAATGCAAAATCGTTATTTTTACAACTGACCAGAGAGATATAGTATGATTATTACTGTTCAAGGAACATTTCTTGTAATGTTGATTTCCTTACTGAAATCACTGTAGCTATTTATTTTGGAGCATTTTCAGACTTTTAATTGAAGCAGAGACTTCAGTTGGAGCTTTGTGTGGTATAGAGCACTTATGCCATTAGCAGTATTTGCACACAACATATGGGTGAAACATATGGGTATGATGGGTGAAAGTTTTGGAGGACTTCTCATTTTTTTGTTTAGTTCAACGTGTGAACTGCATGCAGAACTATTGGTTATTTGTATTTTGCACTTTATATACTTTAAGAAGCCTTAATTGAAACATTTACTTCATCTATTCCAGTTCACACTTTCAAATTTTGTGTGCAAATGCAATCCAGTTGAACAGTTCCCAATAAAAGAATAAATCAAGATGGCATATACATGCAGCATGGCATATGTTTTAAAATACCTTAAGCCCATTATAGAGTGTTTCTTTCATCAAGCAATCTTCCTTCCTGGGTTTTGGACTCATTCACTGACTGGATAATACTTTAGTTCCTCTCTCTATAGGACATAATATTAACCATAATATTTGTTCTGCTGAGCCATAGTTTTTCCAGATCATCAAGAGAATTTTCCTATCTTGTGGATGACTGAATAGATTTGAAGAGATTGCCTGCTGTTTCGGATCCTCCTCGGGAGATGTTTTTGCTACTGCATCAGTGTGAGATGCCAGTCTGCATAGCCTCTGTAAGTTATCTCTGGAGATAGAGGCAACCAAGGGCAATTCAGACCACCTGGATTAGACTCTTGCTTTGTCTCACCCTCTGAATCATGTTCTCTGAATAACCCAAGACCCATGCAGTAAAAGACAAACCTAGAGAGGTAAAAGGTATGTATGTCAGCTCTCTGTCAGCAAAACATCTTGTGCAAACCAAACACATTTTCTCTTATGGTGGCAAAAGTGTCAACCAATGGAGCAAACAATAAAGATCAATAAAGATCAATGAAGATCAAAGATCAACCGATCCTAAAGATCAAATAAAAAAAAATCTGAAAATGTCTAAAGTGAAATCCAAGTCCTCATCGCTTTCAGAATTTTGTTGAAGTTTTGAATACAGTCACTGGGACCAAGTTTGGGTCTAGAAAGTGGTAATACCCAAACATTTTTGGTCAGGTACTCAAGTACTGGAGGTTGGTGGTGTGGATTGTCTTTCTGAAATACAAAGCTATTAACCTAGGGCAGGAATTGTGCCTTTTGCCAGGGCTGGTGGTGCTGGCAAACAAGTATTTTCAAATCAAAAACTGCATCTGACTGAAAGCAGTGCCTGCCAGGAAAAGCCACGACAGATCTGACTGTGTGAGCCTTCAGAGATGCCTTCTCCAGAGTTTTTAGTCCAACCAGCTGCTTGCTTGAGTACTGCTACTTGAAAGCAGTTCACAAGAATCCAGTTTGAGAAGCACGCATTATCCCTGGTGCTAGGCAGAATAACACGTTCTTTACAGTCCTTGAGGACGTGGATCCAAGTGGAAATTGGCTCGACATCCTCTCAGATCACATAATGAATTATGTTTTGAAACTGTTTTTAAAAACAAGCAAAACTACTCTGAGGGTGGGAGTACTTACAGACTCATACTTTAATATATTAATTACATTCATTTGTCATCACTTGAACCTAAATACCCTTGGACTTCATTAAAGTTGCCAGAATCCCATTCCCCTCCCACAGTTGAATGTCCAGAAGTAATCTGCTTAAAGGAAAATGAAGTGAGAGACTTTTGGAGTCCCACAAGACCCTGGGCCAACAAAGGTGGAGAGGAGGAGAGACTGGAGTAAGACTTTGATGCATGAAATTGCTGCAAGGCTGCAGAAATAGCAGCAGCAGTGTTAGTGCTTAGATGCACCATCAGTGCCTTCAGCAGAGCAGTGGCAGGGTCAGTGCCATGAGACTATCAGTGCTAAATTCTTGCCGGGCACCATACATGGGACAGCAGGTTCTTGCAATGCTAAAACTCTTGCACAGAGCATATACAAGAAATTCATCATCAGCTTTTATTCAAATAATTTGCCAGCAAACACATTTCCTATGTCTATTTTTTCTCTGAGCCCAGCATTTTGAGTGTGGTTCCCACATGCTCTGGCTGCACGTATGTATGTCTATATTTGTCTCCTCATCCCTACCCATGGCATTTCAACCCAGCACACTGCTGGGAGGCCCCTGCATGGGCTGGTGTGGGTTAAGCTGGTTTGTTGCTATCTCATTCCCAGTGACATCATGCTCCTCTCACAGACCACCTCACTCTCCACCTCCCCCAGGAAGGATCCCAGGGGAGGTGCCTGCACACCAGCAAACCTGCATTCCTCCATGAGTAAGTCCGACAGGGTAACACTGACCAAATTTTCTGAGCAATACTTATGGCTTTAGCATTGGCACACAGATGGAGCTGGGAGGGCAAAATTCTTGCTATTTTGTGGGTTTTCTGTAGGACTTCAGCAAGGCTTTGCAGAAGCAACAACTCTGGTAAGGACCTTTGCACACTGATGTCTCTTCTGTGTCTCTTTTTCTGGCTACCCCATTCTGCATTTATTGCATGCAGTCAGCTGAACGTGCTGTGAGTACATGAGCCTCAGGCTTACAGAGAAGCACCTTCCCAGCTCTTTCATCTGTGTCTCTCTTTGTTCAGTCAAGTATCCAGCAAAAAGTGTCCCACAAATAGGTCTGCTCACCATCATGTTGCTCAGCTCATATTTTACTTATGCCATATTCATATTGCATATGTATCATCTTAATTGTTTCATAATGTTGTAAAAATTGGCCAGTATAATCAGCAATACTGGATTGCATTAAGCAAAGTCTTTTTGAAATGTACTGAAATATTAGTTCCATATGATAAAATCCATAAAATACAATCTAGATGCCAATGAGATTAGGAAAATGGGCTCTTTTCCACTTACCTAAATACTGGAAAGATACACAAATTATTAGCTTTATAACAAACTAATGATCCCTTGAGACTCTGGTGAAGGATTTAGGAAGTGGGTAAAAATGAATAAGTAGTATATAAAGAGACACAGCCTCACCTCCCACCTTCATACACTCCTCATTACACACACAGACTCTCTGAAGAGCACTGAAACGTTCTTAGGTCGAAGCACAAAAAGACCCCATGACATGCACCAGGTGCTTTAACACCGGGGCTATTCATCACAGCCCCTTCAAATTCTGTGCTGGCATCCCTAGCCATGAGTGCTCCCAGTTTCAGGAGCTGCTCAGCTACACAGTTCAGCTGTATAATTTCAAATATTCACTGAGAAGAGCAGTTGGAGACAATGTGTAGGGGAAAGGTGACAAGAAAAATTACCTTATTCCTAAGGCACCCGGTCCTGATGAGATAAAATGTACCTGGTCAAAACAGGGCTAAAAGATGCAGGTATTGTATGACACTCATATTGCTTCTGATCCCCCACAGGGATGGGGGAAGAACAGGTTCGTGCTTCCCACACACGTAGACCAAGCAGTAGCTCTGGCTGGAAGCATTTAAAAGCATATGAGATGCAGTGGCAAAGTGCCCTGGTCATTTATACATTCCTGCACCTCCCATTGTGGCAAAAAGAACCCTACCAGCCAGAGTTCTTCATTTCCTTCCATCCTGGGCAAGCACTCATCCAGCCATTACATAGGACCACAGCAAGATTCATAATTGAGGGCTTCCTTTATGAATTACGATTACTGAGTATTTCAGCTCTGGAACCCAAGGATCTTTCTTCATATCCCCTCTAAGAGTTGTCAAAACTGGTATTTCTCTAAAAGGCGTCTAAGCTGGCTTGGTCAGCTGAATTGCATTGTTGGTTTTGTTGACAAAAAGTGAAATGTGAATAGGTTTGGGTTTATAAATGCAGAATAGTGCAAACCACGTCCTCTTAGTGAAACAGAGAGACTTTGAGGAAATTCAGCTGGTGAACAAAAGTTTTAAAAGGGAAGGCAGGAGAAAAGTTTGGCTATTTGCAACAGAGGTTTGTTGAGAAACGTATATTTCAGGAAACATTAAAAAAAAATGAAGATTTTTCACTTCATTCAAAATAGATGATGCAGAAGAGAAATCAATTCCAGCCCCATCTCTCCAAGCTTTCTTGGCTCTCCTGCAATGACAGGAGTAAAAAGCTATTTTTGTCCTCAGTCTGTCCTCAGAAATGACTCAGTGCATTCAAGGAATAGCTCTGCTGAGGAAGCCTGAGGAAGCTTTACATGGTTACCTCCTAAAGCAGAATTGACCATTATTAGAAAGTCACTATTATTCTAATATTGAATAAATGAGATCATAGGTTCACCTTGAAAGAAAATTCAGTTAAGACAAACTAAATGCCACTTTTTTTTCCACACTGGGCCATTAAGACCAAATAGTGCAGTGTAGGAGTTGCATCTTCAAGGCATTCTCAGATTCTAGAATACATTCGGGACCAACATCAATATTGACCTTTAGGATGATTTTTAAAAAATTATAAATTCACATCAAATAAATTTCAAGTCACTCTATTTTAGTAAACATAATTTTCTTTTAGATGAGAAATATAATTTGTGTTGCTAGACCAGCTGTGTTCTCAGAATAGAATATGAGCTGCATATAGATAATTCCACGAAAACACTACTGGAAATTCAAATACTTATCTAATCTTTACGTCTGGCAACCTACACTACATTACTGACCGTTGGTACCAGTGAAGCATAGTATAGCTTTTACTTCCAAAGGAAATTAAGCCAAGAAAAAGAGTGCCATTTAGTTCAGAGGAAAGATGTTCATACATTTTTATACTTTAAATGACTCCATTTGAGAGCTTGGAAAATTAAAAGGGCACTCAGCCAAAAATAGCTCAATGTAATTCTACTGAAGGCAGGCTAAATAAGGATCAGCCTTATCTAACTTCTCAGAGGTACATTAACCAGAGACACTGTATAAAGTTCCAAAACTATCATATGCCTAAAAGGGATTAGGGGATAACTAAAGTGAAGAAAACCAATTTATTCATAATGTGAAACAACAGGTCATAGAAACTAGTGCAAGATAGTTCCAAGAGAGAGAGCAAGAGCAAAACAAGAGTGGAGTCCATTTGTTTAAAAAGGGATGAAATACCTTTATGTTGAATCACTGGACAAAATGCCCTGGTTTAAGCTGAAACTATTTCCAGGTGTACAATGTACATAGGGAAAGGAAATTTTGATAATCTGCTTGTAGTAAGGGGGGGGGGAAGGAACTCTATTCTGTTTCTTTATAACTAATAACCCACCAAGAGGGGGAGCCAAACATCACATGTTCATGTGCTTGGTCCCCCAGAGCAACACTGGTGAGCTTGGTTGGGACTGGTGCTCACCAGGTCACCCTCCCGCCTGACTCCGGTGCCTCCAAGTTGTCCTCCGTCCTCTCACCTGGAATCTCAGCCCCTGTAGGAGCTGCTCACTTGCCATTGCTTGCTGCAGGTTTCATAACTTGACTGATGCGTTATTAGTGGTTCCCTTTCTGGACAGAAGACAGCAAGATTTTTGTTGAGCTGTGTAAAATTCAGACTTTGCCTGTACAGAATTTTGCAAGAAAAAAAGCAATTTCTTTAACGCTTTCATATCTACTGATTTAAGGTTGAATTTCTACCTGAAGAAAATAGCTACTTTTATATTGACAATGGCAACCTAGCACTATTCTTATATTTTCTTTGTGAAAGTCATTTTTGCCCCAAAAGGAGTGTAATTTCACTTGCTTGGGCTTTTAGACTGACCCATCCCCACATGAGAAAATGATCTGGTTTAACTCATAAAGAAATAATTAGGGAACCATTTGCTGAGTTCCAGCAAAATAGTGTGATAAGAATCACATTTCCTAATGGACCTTTCTTTGTGAAAGGTCAGGTATCAAACAGTAAAACGGTACTCTGATGGCAAAAATGTTTATCTTATAGACAAAAAGGAGTCAAAATGAAGATTCAGAAACACTTCTATGAGGAATTACCATGAAGAAGATGGCCCCCAATTATTGGTGATGATATATGTTAAAATGGTAAAAAGTCACTGTGATTATCTTTTCAAGACTGTCCACAGTATTCTTCCCGATCCCTGTAGTAGTGTGTGAAGTATTCACAAAATATCTAGCATACTAACACTGTAAGCTCAAAAAATTTGAAAACAGTTTACACATTTTTCTTATAAAATGCATAGCTTGACAATCAAGAAAATAATTTGTGCCATTTCTAACAATAAGAAATATAGCAAAAGTTGCATATGCAGCAGAGATTTTATTTAGAAAAAAAAAAACACGCAAATTTTAAAAGCAGAAGCACCTTTAATGTTTAGTCTGTTCTATGCATGCATGTCTGAGGATTTCAATGTATCATTCCAAAAAGCAACAAGATCCTGGATACAAAAAGTTATATTTCTTAATAATATATCTTTATTTAAAGGCTTCAAGGGTAGAAAACTCCACCACGTACCTAGGTGTGTGCTAGTAATTCCTTATCATCACCTTTAAAAAAATGCCATTTTTCAATGGCTGTGTACCTAGATTCAGTTTCCAGCACGTGGATTTTTGCTATGAAAAATCACATCTCTACTTGGCAGTTACAAACCAAGGTTCTTGGTTTAATTATTCCATGGTCCTATTTGATCTTCTAGCTACAGCACATATGCTGTCTTTTACCTGATCACCATTTAACATCAGGAAACATGAAGTACAAACCATTTCTCATTTAAATGCATGTGAGATGTGGACTTATGAAGAGAATAGGAGATTTGCCACTGATTTCAATGAGACAGGATTTAAACCAAATGTTGTTTACACATAAGCAAAGGAGAGCAAAACTGGACTGCAGAGGAGAGCTTTTACGAGTCAGGCCAGGCACACATTTACTGGCATCAAATGTTTACTGCATTTTGCCAACCAAAGCAGGGGCTGGAAAGATGCATTCCCTATACAAAGCCTTGGCATTCTTTGTTAACAGGATGCAACAAGTTACTGCAGTGAAGAAATAACTTAAACTTTTGGTGACTCCAAGTCCAATAGAAGGCCAGTGAAGTAAGTGAAAGCAACTGCAACCCTCTAGGACTACGGTGCTATGACACACCCAAAGGGTTTAGGAGAGCTTGGGTTTTTGATGCCAGAGATGATACAAGCAGGCTTTGCTTTCTCAGAAGTCATCCAAACACAAGATAGGTAGAGCTGCCAGGGTTCTCATGGTGATTCAGCGTATGAAAGAAGTGTTCACAGGGCTATCACAAAAGCAACACCTTAAGTAGATGGCGGAATATATTAGGAGGAAGTTGCTTCCCCTGCAACAGTGATGATGAGGAATACTAAATCTGCAGTGACCTGAGATTTTTCCTAATCCCAGTCTCCATGTTCTTAGCTCATACAGGCAAACTGTTTATCCTTGTGTGGTGGTTTTTCCATGATGGGCAGCTGAACGCCAACAGTCGCTCTCTCACTCCCCCTCCTCAAAAGAAAAGGGGGAGAAGGAGGTATGATGGAAAGAAAAAAACTCATGGGTTGAGATAAGGATAATTTAATTAAAAGGAAAAGAAAAAGGGGGGAGGGGGGGAACAAGCAAAAGCCATGTGGAAGCACAGAAGGAAGAAAAAAAATTATTCTCTACTTCCCATCAAAGAGTGATGTTCAGCCACATCCTGGGAAGCAGGGCCTCGATACGCATAGCGGTTGTTCAGGAAGACACACATCTTCCTAATGAGACCTCCCCTTCTCCTTCCCCTTTCCCAGTTTTTATTGCTGAGTGTGACCTCATACGGTATGGAATATCCCTCTGGTTGGTTTAGGTCAGCTGCCCTGGCCATGTCCCCTCCCCACCTCTTGCCCACCCCCAGTGTACTGGTTTTGGGCAGTTTGGAGAGAGTCCTGGTGCTGTGCCAGCACTGCTCAGCAGTAGCCAAAACACTGGTGTGATACCAGCGCTGTTCTAGCTACAGGTGCAGAGCACAGCACTGCATGGGCCACTGCAGGGAAAGTTAACTCCATCCCAGCCAGACCCAGTGCACCTTGGGGTCACTGTAACATCATTAATGTATTTTATTGGATCATGAAACCAAAGGGCTCCATTAAATCACCACTTTGGTCTACCTGTTCAACTCTTAAATGCATTGTTTCAGAAGTCATTTTGTCAAAAATGAGTTGAAATAATTTTCTACAGAAATGTCCTCTGTTTTTTTTTTCTAATACAAAGAGACATAAACTGGGTTGGGTGAATAATGCCTGTTTGGCCTACAAAGTCATACAGGCAATTAAGGAGAAGAGGAAAGGAGCAGAAATCAAGGACCAAGCTCCTGCCAAACCAAAGTGAAGCACACAGCAGGGAGGAGGAGAGAAGTTGGCAAAGCTAATTGAAAAGAAAAAGCAGTCATCTGAGATTAACTATAAATGGTTACCTTGACTTCAAAGGGAAAGATCTGCTTCTTTTCGAAATTGCAAAACCTGTTTATAAAATCTTTTTTTTTTTTAACATTGTTTTAGAGGTGAAATTTCCAGTAGAAAATATTGTTCTGAAACCAAATATTTCATTTCACAAATATCATAACCAAATAAAACATTGTGGCATTCTTGAAACATTTCTCCCCTTCTTATCCAACAGGAACTAATCATGAAATTCAACCCAAATTCACAAATAGCTGAGAGCTTTCCTAATTTGCTCTTCAGCAAGTAATTGCTTTGTTTTAACCCCAAATATTCTAATGCTATGTAACAGGGAAGAAGGGGCCAATTTTTCTTCCTCCCTGCTCCGCAGAGGGAAAGTGAGTGCCAATGAATAACCTGCTCTTGCTGTTCCAGGGCCTGTGAACTGCAGTCTTTTCTCACTCTGTATAAATAGGCTTTGACCCCTCCTGGGAGGCTGGAATTTGCAGGGGTTCATTAGTTTATTGGTTGTGACCATACTTCTGGCTGATTAGGATTTGGATGCAGCTTGCTATCACCACTCACCACTCACTAGATACATCATTTACAGTGCAGATGAAAGACAAGCCAAGAATATTCCTTCCTGGCACTCATGAATTTACACAGGGTTTTCTTTCAGGGGAATAAAATTCTCTCCTCCTTCAGTGTCAGATCTCATATGGAACAGCTGCCTTGGCAGAAACACTCAGCCTCCTGGGCAGCAGAGCAGCGGAGCAGTTGGAGACTCCAGGCCAGGGAAAGGAGGGAACATGAACCAAGGCGATGTAGGATCACAGTGCCACAGGATGGAGAAGACCTACTAGGCCATCAAATCCAGACCTTCACAAAGGCACACCACAGTTGCTTGCAGAGAGGACTCCAGAAGGACTTCCCTGAGATTTGCCTGTCTCTGTAGCCCTCATCTTCACATAGTCAGAGGAACAGATGGATGAAGAGAGGCCAGGTTCGGGGTGAAATCTGGAGGGAAACTAAGTCAGTTGAATGCACGCTGTGTTCTGGCTTTCTTCAACACATGTACTGAGCTAGCTTGGACTCCCTTTTGCTTGTATCGCACTGGTACAGGCCATGGCCAGACATAACCTCTTCCAGCTCCAGGTGTTGTGGAAGAAGATGTTGCCCTCCCAAAGTGCCTCTCATCAATCACCAGATGGTGGCTGCTGACACCCCAGTTCTGATGGTGGGCAAGTTGGTTTGAAAACTGGGGCAAAACTGATACTCCAGCAAGCTCTGCGTGAGGCAACCTGCCTGCTTGTCCACTGAGCCAGCACAAGCAGGCTCCTCTGAGGAGCAGTGAGGAACACCTGAGCAGTGGCAGAGCCTCCAGCCAGCAGCTGTCTGATGAGGGGACATCTGTCCATGACTGCAGAGGTGCGTGGCCAGGTGTGATCCAGCAGGGAGCTCAGGGAAAATGACACTTCTCCTCTTCCTCCCCACCTTGCTCTGCTTGGCTCCTTCACTACAGAGTGACATTGTCCCTGCGCAGTACCCAGCACCCCTGCCTGTTGCCACCACAGGCCTGCACAGCACCCTGTCATATCTCTAGGTCCCATCCTGCAGCTCTAAACAAAAAGAGCCTTTTTCTGACCTGTGCTGCATGCCTGGCTGCATGGACCTGTATTCCCATCTAGCTTCATCCACTTATGATTAAGCCACATGTATTACACCCAGCTGTAGTATTACAGCTGAATGCTGTGTGGTGCCTATGCCCAGTGATCACCCCTAGGCACAACACAGCAGTCAGCTCTGCAGAGTTTCTAGGGACAAGCCAAAGCTGCAGCAAGAAGTCTATACTGCTCAGGAATTCTTCTCTTTCTGCAGAGATCCCAGGAACTTGTGGCACTCTTGCCTGGAGCGGGAGTGGTACCAGATGGAAGCAAAGATGCTCCAGCCCCACTAGCTGTGACTGCTAGCATCTGATGAGAGACCGAAGGCCTCAGATGCAGTGTTAAGTGGAAGGAATTGATGTGAAAGGGAGGCAAAAGTACAGAAACACCTCCCTGCTATGCATGTCTCCATTTGAAATGTCAAGTTAGATTTCCATCTCTAATTAATATTCTTTCTGTGTTTTCAGTTTCAAATTGCCCTTGTAGAACTGTACATGACAGTCCTTAAAACATAGCCCATATCGGAAATATCTACATTTCAGGCATGCAACCTCCTCCTCAGATCTCACTATATTGAATAAGTACTCCAAGAAAGGGTAGCAGACTGCTCAGTCTACGGTTCTATCTGATAACCTATGCAAGGGTATGGGCTCTTCTGCCCTCAGCCAAGGGATAGGGGATAGGATAGGATCGGATCGGATCGGATAGGATAGTTCAAGGAATCATAGAATATCCTGAGTTGGAAGGGGCCCACAAGGATCATCAAGTCCAACTCCTGGCTCCACACAGGACCACCCAAAAATCAAACCAGATATCTTAGAGTGTTGTCCAAACACTTCTTGAACTCCAGCAGGCTCGGTGCCGTGACCACTTCCTTGGGAGCTTGTTCCAGTGCCTGACCACCCTCTCGGTGAAGAGAGGGTCACGGGTCAAGGGTCTCTGCTCCACAGGCATGATTGACCCAGACCATGTGAACATGCACACTGCAGACTGCTGTGGTGACAGATATCCAAGCTATTTCTGCCAAAGCCAGTTCAAGTAGTAAAAACAGTCTGTCCAATGCATTGCTCTGCAAACTTATGCTACCTGGAGGAAGCAACATGGTACTGTAATTNCAGCGCCTGCCCCTCCGCTCCCCTCGTGAGGAAGCTGCAGGCCGCCATGAGGCCTGCCCTCAGTCTCCTCTTCTCTGGGCTGAACAAACCAAGCGACCTCAGCCGCTCCTCATACATCCTGCCCTCTAGACCCTTCACCTTCTTTGTAGCCTTCCTTTGGACACTCTCTAATAGTTTTATGTCCTTTTTATACTGTGGTGCCCAAATCTGCACACAGTGCTCGAGGTGAGGCCACACCAGCATAGAGCAGAGCGGGACAATCACTTCCCTCGACCGGCTAGCAATGCCGTGTCTGATGCACCCCAGGATATGGTTGGCCCTCCTGGCTGCCAGGGCACACTGCTGACTCATATTCAACTCGTTGTCGACCAGAACCCCCAGATCCCTTTCTGCGGGGCTGCTCTCCAGCCTCTTGTCCCCCAGTCTGTATGTATAGCCAGGGTTGCCCTGTCCCAGGTGCAGAATCTGGCAATTGCTCTTGTGGAAGGAGTAGAGGACTGAAAAGCCTACTCCATGCCAAAGGGAAAGGTTCTCTTTTACAGGCTTGCTCTCATGTTACTTGTGTCACAGGATAACTTGTGCTGCTGCTGAAATGAAAAGGTTTTTGACAGGTAGACTGCAAGCTATGCCTGTGAAAGTGTGGTGTCATGTATCTGCTCATCACCACAGATAACACCCTTCATGACAAAGACAGAGAACTAACCATGGGCTTTCAGGTGAACTGAGGCATGCCTTCACTTTAAATCAGCAAACAAATCAGGTACCAGCACAGCAAAAATTGCCTCTTCCAGTCTACAGCCATGTCATGGTGCAGCACTTTGGGATTTGACAGAGACAGAGCTGAAGCACTCCTCTTCCTCCACATCAGTGCTGAGCTCTCCATCACCAGGACCGTTCAGGGATTTTATGGAGCACTTGAAAATCTTCAGTGACCGAAGGCTAATGGAGAAGGGAAAGTAGAAAATTGGATGTGATGGATTGGCAGAAACCACAAAAGATGAAGGTGTCTAAAAACTAGATGTCTTTCTCTATTCCAGAGGGTGCACAGCATGGGGATATTTTTAGTGGAGTCTAGAGGCTTAGCACCTTCAAAATGGGAAAAAAAAAAAGCACCTTGCATAGTCCTCTCAGTGTTTCTTGTCTTTGAGTTTCCATGACTGTATACATTCATAGTACTATTCTATTACAATACTTTTACTCTGTGAGTTTTCAAGAGGTAAACTCCATTTTGACAAGATGCTAGGCACCTCCAATCCCTTCCATGGTTGATTTCAGTGGGGATACTTTGTGTCTCAAATTTAGTGCACTGTTATTGCCGGACCAGCACTTGTCAAAGATCTTTCTTCTTGATTCAGTATGAGTCCCTTGTACAAAACCTTTCAGCTTTCATTATCATTCTGCCTCAGTGCTGGTTTATTTCTCACAGTACTTTAAATGGTAGAAAGAACAAAGCAAAATTGTCTGGGGGAAAAGCATATTAATATCATTGGCTCTCTGCTATTTCATTTAACTTGCCAGATGCTTCAAAATGAAGGCTACATAAGTGTTGAGTGTGATGGTTTCCTACAGCTTGCAGGTTTGTTACACACCTTGTAAAGAGTTTTTAAACATATTTACAGAATTAGAGAGCAGGGTCAGGGCTTGGATATGAGTGTCTCCAAATTCCATCTAATGGATCTTCAGCCAGGTCACGTTAACATCTGCCTCACAGCCAGTCACACACATACTCATGGCAATGCTTAGGTCTGATCGTGAACAGCAAAGGAGGTTCTGGGCACTGCACAAGTCTGAATGTCAGCCTGCAGGCGGTTGGCATGCAGTTCTGGTGTCTCTGTAGCTGCAACCCCCCTAAAAAATACATGTCAGATGGGGAAAGGCGAAAGCAACAGATCAAAATTCAGCACAAGACGGTTGCTGGTGGTCCCTGTGGTCCCTGCCTACATGAGGCTGAAAGTGGCTTTCAGCAGGGGTTTATTTTCTTAATGCTAGGAGGGCTACAGCTGAAAGCCACTATATTTAATGTTAACATTGAGGCTAGAGACTTCATATTGTAGTGATTAGTAGCAGGAACTTCAGAGACAGTAGCGTGCAAACCAGCAGGAACATGCAGATTTAGGTGTAAGGAGACTGCAAGTATTGCAGGTCAGCTCTAAGTAATGGATATATATATATTTTTTTTAATGCATTTCCTTTCTGGTTAGTTTCTGAAATACTAACAAAATCTCACAGGATTTAGGATCTCTCCTTCCTTGTTTTTTGCCTCACAAAAGCCTTTTGCCCTCCTTGGCTGGTCTAAATTGGATTATATACAATATATAATCCAAAGTAGGAAGCAATGTCAACCACATTGATGCTTTGGTTTTGCTTGTTTAAAAATCTCATTTCCATCCTCAGGGTTCAGTTTACACTCTTCTCTCACGCAAGTCCCCCTTCGTCTCCAGGGAACTGTGTCCAAGCGGGGATGACACACATGAGAAATCTTGTACGACTGGGCCTTTAGTTGCTTAGATTTCTTTAGGAAAGCAGACAAAAATCCTAAATATTTAGCAGAAAAATATTTTTTCCCTTGTAAAAGAAAAATAGACCAAAAGAAACATCTCATTCAAAGCAAATTTCAGTGTTAATGTTTTATGCCAGAGCCAAACCCCAAGGAATCTGTGCAGATAAAGGAGAAACAGACATGCACAAGACCAGGCTTAGATGTCAGTCCTCATACTACTATTTCACATCTTGAATAAAAATTGTTATTATCCAAAATGTTCAATTATGAAGGCAACAATGGCACTCTGGTATGATACCATGCCTATAAATTTCCCTAGAAATGAATGCAAATTTTGAAAATACGTCAATTTCTAAAATTGTAATAATGGATGCAACATATTACACAGATTCACGTGAGACATTTTTAGGGACAGTAGTGATTAGCATTGCTCCATCTATCCCCACGGGATATTTTTTCAAGCGTTTTGAGGCTTCATCCAAGAAAGGAAAATGCATGCTTCCATAGGATGGTGAGCCAAACCACTCTGAAGACCCTTCCTCAGCTGCTGTGTAGTCCTAGAGATGCCTGAAGTTCGTACATGTGCTACTTGGAAAGCATCAGGCTCTCTTGGTGCCAAAATCTCCACTCCTGTGAATGTCCAGGGCTGCCCCATTAGCCATATCTGAGCGGATCACATATGAGTACCTAGGTACCTGGGATGGCTTAAGCCACTTGACCATCTTCTAGTGCACATTGACTGGGACAAAATTCTCTGAAGGGAGGACTCCCACTTTAAGCAGAGGAAGAGGAGTAGCAACTCTGTTAAACACCATCCAGTTGAGCAGGGAACCCACCGGTGCTGTGGAATTGCGGAGGTGGGTTAGTGACAACAAGGCTTGTCCCAGAGTGTGGGAGCTCGTGGGAGACACACATGCTGGAGCTTTGGGGCCACAATCCCAGATCTACCAGGGACATGATGGAGCGTGAGAAGGAATGCGACTCCATAAGTGCTTTACTCTTTAGGGTGTTTTCTGCAAAAATGGGGCAAAGGCACATTAGAGACCATGCCAAGGACTGTTTATGTGAAACTAAACAAGGGCTGTGTGCCTTGGTAATAGCATGGCCCACCATCCCAGGCATTGACAGGGGGGAGGGACCCCTGCCAGCCCCGAAAGAGAGGCTGTAACACCTTCCTGCAGGAGCCCCAGAATGACAGCTAACTTGTCCTTACAGCCATGTGAACAGGAGCAGATTTAAAACACCTCTTCCCCTCGTGTTTCCTCTTGGCCAACTCCTAGCAGCTATTTGCTGAGTGAGTAGATTTTAAAGCTGTTCTCTAAGCCATGATCCTGAACTGTACTGTGTGGCAGCCGGATGTAGGCAGAGCCTAGAAGTGTAAGAAAGGCTGAGTTTCATTCTGGGAGTCAAGGGTATGAGCTATCTTTTTGTAGAAAGAAGTCAGCAATAGCATTAGTTTGGCCTCTGCAAACTCAAAATGTTGATGGACTATTTAAACATCTGATCCCCTAAACTCATCAATACTGTGTGTTAAGATATTTGACTGAATGGACTAACCATTAGATTTAATATTAACGTGCTGAGGGCCTTTTTGTTTGGACAAATGATATGCTTAAAATCACCATGCTTGAATTGAAGATGTTAGGGCGAAAGTGATCTGGTGTACAACTAACTCTATCCCACCACACCTGATCTCTACAGATATAAGCTTAAACAGATCTAAATCTTCCTTTTAAAAAGCTTTACCCAAATTGTACAGTGCTTACCCCACTATCAGCTGTAGGAATGCTGTTTCAAAGTATAACCACCATAGGCTGTGTATGCTCATGTGAAGTGTTCCCTGAAGGCATTGCTAGGAGATTAGTCACCCTCGTGGACAATTGCTTTATAAGTACAAAAGCCAAATGTTGGTCTTGGATTTTTCTAATGAATTTGGAAAATCACAAATCTTTGTCAAATTACAGTTTGTACTAAATCTGAAGTGGTTTAATCAAGATTCCTTCATGGACTCAGCCACAAGCCGCTTCAGGCCCCTGTTCTGGAACTGGAGCGGCAGTTGTGGTCAGTGAGACCCAGAGTCTCACTGGTATCAATTAAGCTGAAGTTGCCACAGGCAGACATGTGCCCAGAGAAAGTGGGAGAGAGGAAAACTGGCTGGGCAGGGCTTTGTTGCTCTCAGGGATTTTCCCAAAAACCTCAAGGGGGGCAGCAAACAAACAAAAATATCCCCACCCTTTCTTTATGGAAAGGAAGTCAGATGAACAATCTCCTTCAAAGTAACATGCACAGTTAATTCAAGAAGTGACATAAAAGCTAGCCACAGTGGGAAATTGATGAGGACAGTGATGTGTGGTAAAGCTTTACAAATGCCTGTTGGTGGTCAGTCTTGGAGTTGTACATGCTGACCCCAGCTCCTGAAAATGCAATACTCTGCACAGAAATACTGAAAGCCCTCATGGCTTCAGAGTGCCTGCTGGCATGCGGCACCTTCCACAAATGCCTAAGCTCTGAAATCAGGGGTGGTATGAGAATGTCAGCCTCCACTTAGAGGAAAAACATAGCATCAAAATGTCAGAAAAAGAAATTCTAAAAGTGAACCACTGAAGCCCGCACATCAGAAAACAAAACAAAACAAACATTTTTTTTTTTTAATCAAACCAGTTTTATGAATGTTTCAGTTATATGCCTTGGCAAGGCTGTAACACTGTTTAGCCACAAGTATGCAGCTCCTGAGTTCAGCTGCAGCCTTCCAGCTGAGGCTGTATCCCCTGGCCAGCAGAAAGACCATGCTGGTGCCGAGGATGCTGTGTAACCCAGATCTCTGGTTACTGGCAGAGGTGAGTCAGCCAGAGCTGCTGCAGCCAACGCTGCAAGGGCTCCCTGCAATGAGGAGGTGCACCGAGCCTGACCTCATCCTGAAAAGCAAACATTGAAGGTCAGTTCTCATCTCTCACTCCTGGATTTCACCATCCTGTAAGACCTCTGAAGGACTCTAGGTCCATTGGGACTCTCAACATATGGACACTTTGGTATGTGGCTTCCACGAGCAAGAAGGTTTGTGCCATAGTTAGAAAAGATCCATTATCGGTAATGGCCATAAGTGTTTGGAAAGATGAAGGTGGCAGGAATGGACCTCTGAAATTGCTGTTTAAGCTTTCTTTATGCACTGTAATGGAAAAAAAAAAAAAAAAAAAAAAAAAAAGAAGATACAAAGGCAATCTATCCCTCTTCAAGGTCATTTTAACAACTCCCCCATGTGAGCACTGCTATCAGCTCTTTGCTGGTTTACTCGGAACTTGCTGCAAGTGCCTTTTCTAAGTTAGTCAGATTTTTGTCAGTTTACTGTGTTACTACAGTGCTCTCCATGACTTATGCAGCTGTCTTCTTATGATCTGCTGGTTTTTCAAGGTTTTTGTGATCTTTCTCTGCTCTTAATATAGCAGTGACATATTATATGCAAATGACAGTGCCATGTGTTCTGTGTATCCTTACTGTATACAGCCCAACCAACAGATGTTTTTAAACCACTGTATACAAAGTATATTCAATTCATGCAAGAGAACCCTGCAATCATACTTTGTTTTGATTCAGAGGTTGCCTATGTTTGAATTGTGTAATCGCTGTTTTGGAAAGATCTCCCAGCTACTAAATAGCTGGTATTACTGTGGGCAAATAGGAAATGCCTAGATTACCATCTTGGAGTAGATGGCTAATAGTGACAGTGTTAAAATAAAGCGAGATCGATGGCACTGTAACCCAAGTAGCCTGCTGAACACGAGCAACTGTCAGTGTAAGCAATCTGTGTTTGCATCTCCCTTCCAAAATAATGCCTCAATATTTTTTTGCCCTGTTGTTATTCAAGACATAAAGAGATATGTCGCCGTCCTATTCTCTTTAGTGGCCAGCGATAGGACACGAGGGAATGGAGTCAAACTGAGACAGGGGAGGTTCCGGCTTGGTATCAGGAAGAGGTTCTTCACTGAGAGGGTTGTCGCGCAGTGGAACAGGCTCCCCAGGGACGTAGTCACAGCATCAAACCTATTGGAGTTTAAGAAGTGTTTGGACTGTGCTCTTAGTCATATGGTCTGAATTTTTGGGCAGACCTGTGTAGCGCTAAGAGTTGGACTCGATGATCCTTATGGGTCCCTTCCAACTTGAGATATTCTATGATTCTATTCTATGATTCTATCTAGACAAGGAAAGGCAAAGAGAGCTTCCCTGGAAAGATTAAGAAAGGAATCTAGACAATTGGAAAGGAAAATCAACTGCTGAATCAAGCAGAGACACTGCCTACTTCAAAGAAAGAAATCAAAAAATTGTAAAAGGTGCCTGTAATTGAGAATTTATGGCCACTTTGTATTTGTGGATGCTGTAAGCTTGGAGATGCTGACTCTGCATGGCCGCTGAAGCATACATACTACAGCTGGTCCCTGGTCCCAGATATACCCAGCCAGTGCTGTAATCCTAGTGGAGGATACTCCATACCTCTGCTTTGCTATGCATGGGTGTGTGTACAGCCCATAAAGAGAGGGATAAGTGTGTTAGAAGATAGACTCTCCTTGTCTGGGTTGCTGAATGCTGAACTTCCCCTCAACCCCACCAAGTTATCACTTTGCTAACATCATCATGATTCAAGAATTTAGGATCCCTGGAAGCTAGTAGATGTAGGCATCCCTGAATGAAGTGTACTGAATCATCCTGTGAAACATCTATTGACTCTATGTGTGGCTTGGACATTAACTTCAGTGCTTATGTTACCAACAGGCACAAATTTGCTGTCAGGGTGAAGAGAGCTCTCAATCCTCCCTTGAGACTCTTTATCAGCCCCCATGGGCTGCAGTGTCCCTGCTGTGACATCAAGCTCGTGCAGGGGCTGGGTTCCAACTGTTGGGAAGGGGTTGGAGGAGGACCTGCACCCACCACATAATGCAGAACTTGCAAGCAAGCAGGGAGGGCTTCAGCCCCTCCACATATCATGGCTGGGTGGCACAGGAAAGGATACCTTAGAAAAAGGTGTATGCAATAGTATACCTGAGGTTATCTGATATGTATGTGCACAGGGCAAACTCATGCTTCAAAAGCAATGCCGATTCTAACATTTCCTAACTGTTGGATACTTGACATTACAGTCTTAATACTTCTAAACTATTTTATGTGCAGTACAGATACAGTGAAGACACAGCTTTTATCCACATGGATGTGCACTGTTCCAGAAAGGATACAAATTTCAAAAAAATGTCAAAACGAACAGAGGAAACATCAGAGGTTAATTTGATGGAAGATTCAGTTTCAGGGCAGCATGAATTCCGGTCTAGCTGAATTAATAGCCATTTTGTCTTCTTTGGGTTGCTTTGACCTGGTAACTTCTTCTATAAGAGTCTGTTATTCTATAAACCTTTGTTCATCATTGTCTTTGAAATTTTATTTCTTCACTTCTAATTGATTTCAGTTTTATTGCTGTAAGAAAAAAAAAAAAACTCAACACTTAGCACCAGTCAAACAGAATTCATTTTCCAGTAACTCAGAACACTTTCTTTGAAGGTAAGCTCACTTTGCCAAATCTTTGAAGTTCACCATATGTACCAATCCTGCTGCCAAATGCAGTGATGTGATTACAGACACACAGCTTTTGGCAAATTTTCACTAAGACTTTGTCTTGATCAGAGATGTCTAAAGCTCGCCAGAAGTGTGCAGAAACACGTAGACTGCTAATGGGTTGAGCTCCTAATAGGAGGACTGGGAATTATCTGAGAATACATATTTCTGAAGGATGAAAAAGGTTTCTTTTCATTTAGCCTTAAATAGAAGGCAACCTCAACAGAGCATGCTGATCCAGCATAACTGGATTCTCACATCTCTTCCTAAAGATGGTTCTTCAGCATCCTTCTGCTCCTGATTAGGGCAGGGATGCTACCACAGGCAGCTGTGACAGGGACTTGATGTCAGGAAGAACTGCTCACTGAATTCCCTTTTTCACCTACAAGTCTCTGTACAGAAATATCTGTGTCTCCTGTTCATGTAATGGCTTAGATACTGGCTACCAAAATATATTGTCTGTGGGTTTGGTTAGTTTTGAGATAGAATTTGCTAATTAACCAAAATTCACCTAGATAAAATCCAGCTGGTCGGATGACTTGAAGCTGCTCCAGAGCAGAGGATAGGCGGACTCTTCTGAGAAGAGCCCAAAAACTTTCTGTCCAGTGAAAAAGAAGAGACCTTCTCTAGCCTTGGCCAGGTCCACCCAGTTGGACCATCTGGGTCTCTGAACCTCAGTGCCAGGGAGTTCTGGTGTCTTCTGGTAAACTCCTGCTTGTGCCAGGTCATAAAAAGATGAAACCTGAGTATGGGTGATTCTGGGATGAAAATGGTGGCTGCAGTCTCCCCTGTCTCAGTGTCCCTACCTGTAAATGATGTTGACGACACTTGGTAAGAGTTAGGCTGCTTAGCATGCTCAGTGTTGGTTGGATCTGCTGAGATCTTTACACAGGTGGTTAATTGTTTCATACCACATCACACTTTAACAATTAAGTCAATGAAAAAAGCAATTAATTAGTAATTTCCAATAAACTGCATGGGGGGAAAGGGTGTACATTTTGGCATTATTGTACAGATACCATGTGTGAAAGTAAGGAAACCGTTAGACTTTCTGCACATGGTAAGTGGTGAGTCCTGGTCTTGTATTTCTAGTGGCATGTCCTGTCCAGCATAAATATTTCTCCTCACAGGCTGGCTTCTTCTCCTCGTCTCTTAATTCCCTGAGGAAGAACAGCAAAATTTTCTGCCATGAGTTTTGCACCTCTCTTTGGCAGTCTCCCCTCCTGCCTGGCAGGAAACTGAGCATGGATTCTGCTACCTGAGAGTCCCTGCAAGTGTAAGCAACAGTCGTGGGCAGCAGGTCACCCAAAGTGGCCGACACATGCCAGATAGATGAGGCAGAGGTTGAGTCACGGATCTTGGGATGAGGATTAATGCTCCAAAATTGGCATGTGTCAGCAGTGTTCAAGAAACCCAAACTCCTTTCTGACCTGCTTACCTTGGAACTGACGGTCATGTTATTTTCTAGGGCTGTAATATGGGAATCACTCCTTATGGTCACAGGAGCCAGGCAGGAGAGAAACCTCTGCAGGAAGGGCAGGTGACCACACAGAGCTGGTCCAGCTCATGGCAGCCCTGCAGAGCCATCAGCAACAGCAAGGGCTGGCTCTGGTGGGAATGATCACTACTGTGTTGTATGTTGAGGTCTCTCTCTAGACCCTAAAGGGGTAAAGGAAAGGCAGGTGATCGGTCTGGGCACAGGAAAATATTACTTCTACTATGTTGGATGGTTGTTTATTTCCAGCTAATGGCCATACGCTTCTCTCGTAGTCCCTGTTTCTGCCATGCCCACTTTCTCCTTTGGTGACCAGGGGATGAATGTAGTGAAGGACTCGAATCCAATAAAAGCTTAGCATTTCAGGCTAGGTTTCAAGGCAGTTGGCACACTGCCAAGCAGGTCCTGTGCAAAGCTAGTTGAAAAGGAGATATTGAAGATAAGAGCAGGACGAAAATTCTGTTTTCCAGACTCCTTCATCTGACCTCAGGCCCTAACCTCATGTTCCCTCATCAAAGAAATGAAAGCAGATTTTCTCCATTTCTCCAGAACAAGTTAATGACAGACCTAACAGCTTTGTGCAAGTGCATTGAGTTAGACAACAGGAAGAGATGTGTTCAGAGACCCGCTCTGGGATACAACCTCCAGTTTGCTACAATAGCACCCTGTAAGGCATTGCTTTCTCAACCCTGTCTTGGGAAAGCTGTGTATAAAGGAAATGGCAACTTTGAGCTGTCAGAGGGTCAGCTCAACTCAGGATCCTACATCCTCATCTGTTTGTGTATTTTCTCCAGTGCTATAATTCAAAAAACTTGGATGGTTCTTAGGGCAGGTATGAGAAGCCAGGGCCATTCCAGACTTAGCTGGTGATCTCCAGCAGCACAGCCCTGGGCTTGCCCTCCTCATTTGTTGGACATCTGAAGTCAGCATGAGGTGCCCACTAAACTCTTTTCTAGGGATACAATTAATCTCTTTGAATTCTGTTTTAAGTCCCATTCTGAGTGTCTGTATCCTTTTAAGGAGATATCTCTCCTTAAAAAAGTGGACTTACTTTGCTGCAGAGTCCATCCTGGAAAGTTTCCAGTCAGTGAGCTCCATGTCAATGTCCTCCTAGTACAGGCATCAGTCCCTTCTGCTGCTTCCTGAGGAAGCAGCAGGAAACGCAGCCCCTGGAGACCTTGCAGGGAACGTGAGGGTCTGCTTCCCCAGGCTGTCTGAACTGAGGAACTGAGTGACATGTGCACCTCCTGACCCAGTAGGGTCCAGATGTGCAACCTGGCCAGATGTGCCACTGCTCCCTTCTGCCCGCACACCTGATTTCATTTCTGCATCCCAAGGCTGGGGTGCATCCATATCTTGCACTGATGCTGGGATGGGACAGAGCCAGGAACTACCTGGTCCATCAGTTTAGACATGACTTAATTTATCTTAGGGAGCAGAAGTCTGGTGTGCTACACATAGTTTTCTAGGATAAGCATCACTATTAAGTAGAAGATTTACCTTTAAGGCAACAAGAAGTTCAATTAGGTAGTGCTAATGGCTGGAAGCTGACATCCCCCGTTGGTCACTCTTTGTCTTTGGGACCATAAGCATACACAAGAGGTATGAGTCTGAGCCCTGTCGGCTCTTGAGTCCATCAGGACACTGTGGGGTTTTCACTGTCCTGATCCTCACCCATTGCCACCCACCAGTTTCAGCAGCATCCAAATCTGCTCCTGGCATGAGCTTGTCCCCAGGTTAGATTCACCAATAAGTCCATCAATGTTGAGCTCTTCATCTCAGCACTTCATTTCACATTAGGACCCGAGGAAATGGCCTCAAGTTGCACCAGGGGAGGTTTAGAATAGATGTAAGGAAGAATTTATTCACAGAGAGAATGATTAGGCATTGGAACAACCTGCCCAGGGAAGTTGTGGAGTCTCCATCCCTGGAGGTATTTAAGAGACGCATGGACACGGCACTTAGGGACATGGTTTATTGGTGGACTTGGTAGTGTTAGGTGATGGTTGGACTTGAGGATCCTATGGGTCTTTTCCAACCTAAATGATTCTATGAGTCTATGATTCTATTATCTGCAACAAGGCTGCAAGAAAAAGCAGCACCAGAAGCAGAAACAAATTTTTTATCTTGCTGTTCTTCTCCTTCTGCTTTTGAGTGATTTTTGGGGTCTTTTCATGTCTTCAAGGAAACAAGACTAAATTAAAAAAAAAAAAAAAAAGTGTTCTTGCCAATTAACTCTTTTTTTTTTTTCCTTTTCTCTCAGAATTGTCCTTTCAAAAGCTATCTAAATTACTCTCAAGCCAGGAGTTTTCCCAGACATACTTTAGAGCTAAAAGGACAGGGAACAGTTCTTTCATTGCAAGCCTTATTTAGTCATTTACATGTGGATTTTTGAATTGTTTTCCTTTCTTTTTCTATTGCATTAGTAAGACATAGTTCCCAGTGCTTGCTATGGTGAAAGCAGACTGTCAATAGTTTGACACAGCACCCAAGATCATTTTTAACCATCTGACACTGTGACACTCCGCTGTTCAAATTGTTCAGCAGCATTAAGCATTATGTAGCTATAGACTCTAACATTTTCAGTCCTACTTGGAAAATTCAACAAAGCAGATTATTTCAATACCAAATCTTTGTGTCAGACTGGGAGGGAAGATAGAATGGGAAGATGAGAAAAACAGATGCCCTGATCCAACCAAGGTTAGCTTGCCCCAGTCCATCCTGTATCCCAAAACACCATTAAAAAAATGGGAGGTAGTTGAAGACCTCCATTCTTCAGACATTCCTGTTCCCCTTTCTTCTCCCCCGACTCCTACCCAGGTAAGAGCAAGACGAGGAGAGCAGTAGTATTGGAGGCAATCCTCAGCAGGGTCTCTGGGACATTTCTGGGCTACCTAATATTTGCAAAGTGGTCACAGGCAGATCAGAGCCTGCACACCCACAGCACTCATTGTAACCCATACTCCAGCCTGGATTGGTATTTGGTTGTGGAGCCAATAACACCCAATGTCTAACTGCGAGGTAGAAATACTAAGCGGACACCTGAACAGCAGCACAGCACAAAGTGTTTCCCAGCACACATTTCCAAACTATTTTTCAGTCAGCTGAGCCTTAAAAAATGCTATGTTTGTCTTTCTGCACATCCAGTCATTTAAAATATTATAATAGGAGATACTTTTGGATTACAGCTCCTTTTGGAATCAAATCAAACCTCTTTGCTATTTAAAAATAAATGCCAAAATGTTTCAAAGACATTTATAATATTATATCCAGTGGAGATGTACTACACTTTTCAAGATGCCTAGTTTGTACTGACAACAGTTTGAATATATTTATGTTGTCCCATCAAAAACTCAGTAGTTTCAACTTTCAAGAGGATGTTTTTTAAACATCTTGGGTAAATGGAGAATTTGACTTTCTGCCCGGGACACCCTGAGAGCTACTCCTTACAAAAAAAGGAGGGAAAAAAGCAACTAATAGGATAATAAATCCCAACATTTTTCTCTAAACAAGAGTTGTTTTAGTTAAACTAGCATTCACTTCATTTATAATAGCACCCTATGCTTCTTTAAGCTATTGTATTTAATAAAAAACTTTGGACTCATCCATCATTATACACACTTTACTGATTTCACTTTAAACATCGCTGGCTAAAACTTCCATTTATCAAGCCTGTTTTGCCTAGCAGTTGTGGACTAATTTATTTTCACTTTGAAAGATTTGGTATCTTTGCATTGCAGTGAACACAGCATTTTTCAGAGGCTCACAACATGGGGAACGAGCTCTGGTGAAATCAGTGTGTCCATCCACAGCATGCAAACACAAATTGCCACCCCTTAGGAGGACCAGGTGCCCCCTGAGCTGCTGAAGTTGGAGGAGGGAGCCTGGATGGGAGCTGTGTTGGAGGACAGATACTGTTCTGCAAGGTACCACGCCAAGCAGCTGCAGGCACAGGCAAGGCATGGGGGAGACAGGAATGTTCAGGGGGAGATGGAGGAGACTCACATCTGGCATCCAAGGGCTGTAAGGAATAAAAATCAAGCACAGGTAAGTATCAGAGCCAGCAAAGAGTGAGGATTTTTGCTGAGCACAAAGATCTTTTGGGCTTCTGCTAGACTGAAAGATGGTCTGCTTTTCCCCTATGCCCTTGTGGGCTCATCCTCCACTTCTGTCTCTAAAACATGGTTTCTACAGCAGCAGAAAACATAAACTCCAGTGAGAAAACACATGAAGGGAAGAAACTTCAGAAAGCTTCCTCCAGGTTTGTTCCATCAAGAGCAGGACATGGGCCAGAAAGAAATCCCTGCTTTTGGCAGCCCAGCACAGAGCCCCATGCTCCCTTCTCCTCACCGCACTGAGCGGAGAGCAGATGACAACCAAAACCACAGCTGCAATGGGGTGGAAGTAGGGACACTTTGCTGCAACAGAGTAAGGGGTTACTTTGCTGTTCACCAATATGTTGAAGAGGCCATGATGTACACATTCACCAACCCAACCAGTAGTGTCTGGCTGTGTAGCCTTTTCAGGTCATCTACTGCAGGCTGCAAAACTTCAAAAATTTCATTTGACCCAGCACTGTTAAAAAAGGCTATATTTTGCATAAAGCCAGCATTGACTGGCTTACAACTCTGCATCACCCCAAAATTATTACTTCTTGTAGTTGGCTTTTTTTCCCCCACATTTGAATTAAGTTGGCCCAGCCATTTAAACATCTTCTGAAAAGCACAGGATGGTCACATGTGAGAGGAAACCAGCTCAGCATTAATCAGGCTCTACAGCTTTACTCTGCGGTTGGATTGCTGCATGTGATGGGGAGGCAGGGGTTTGCCAGAAATCCTTTGTTAACAACAGTAATTTTAGCAACACTAGCAGCCACTTATCAGGTTTCAAATGCATCGTGTTCCTCCAGGAGCTCTCTTCTCTTCTCTTCTCTTCTCTTCTCTTCTCTTCTCTTCTCTTCTCTTCTCTTCTCTTCTCTTCTCTTCTCTTCTCTTCTCTTCTCTTCTCTTCTCTTCTCTTCTCTTCATGAATTTCCAAGATGACACTTGCAGACACACTAAATGTCAGGAGGTAGTTATGATTGTCCTAAGAAAAGCCTTAACTGTCTTGTAGTGCTGGTGTTTTCTCCTGGTGCTTGGAGTGGGGACTCCTCTGCACTGCCCCTGGCTCTGCCAATGCCCCACCAAGACCTAGGGCACATCACTCAGCCTTGTTATTTTCCTATCTGTACAGCAGCCACTCTAACACAAGTGCCACCCTCAGACCTGTCCTTCAGACCAGTGATGTAGGGTTTGGAAAGCACATCAGAGTTGTAACATATTCTGTGCAGGTCAGGTATAGGCCAGAGAACCTAGCCCCAAACACCTAGTATTTTTGCATTGCTCTAATTTTTCATGCATTTGATGCAGGTCTGAGGACAATGACATCTTTTCTGTGCTAGCATGAGAGAGGTGAGGAAAAGAGCAGCAATGAAAAGGAAGCTTGTTGTCTCCTTGCTCCAATGCTTTGGGGTTCTGGACCTTTTTCAACAGCTCATGGCTGCTCTCTGATACAGGGAGGGAACAGGCAAACAGGCAACCAAATGTCTGTCTTCAGAGAATGTTGCCTGTAACACTTATTTTTCCCACCTAGTACTTTTGCTGTGAATCTTTGTCCATGGAGAAAGGAAGGCACACAGCAACTGCTGGGTTTGAACAAGAAGGGAGATCCTGATAGTTTGTTATGCACCCTCTGTTTAGCAGATTCTCATGGGCAGATGCACAAGACTATGGAAAAAAAAAAAGCAACCCTATTCTGAGAAGAACGGTTTTGCTCTTTTCAGTCAACAACTGGGATATGCACAGAAATATGAAGACCTATACTTCCAGCCCAGGAATAAATCCAGTATTTAGTAATTAGGATTATGCCAAGTATCCATATTAGTGTGTAATCTTTCCTTTTTTTTTTTTTTTTTTTTATCAAAATTTTCTTATTTTTTGGCCTTT
>VXAA01005742.1:40573-64864 GCA_013399115.1 Anseranas semipalmata | reverse complement strand
CAAATATTCATATTAGTTTTTTATCTTTTCTTTTTTTTTTTTTTTTTCCAAATATCACTAATGTTGTGGCCCTGTGACAATGACATCTAAAGGTTAAAGATGTATAGAATTAGAAGGAGAAGATTTAACTGGTTTGGTTTACAATACAATGTGATAATACATAACTATTGGTTTAAGTTTGGCAAGTTTCCTGGAGAATCCTTTTCTTTTTTGTTCAGTGACTAAAGAAAATGTGAATAGGGTTGTGTGACTTTTTTTTTTTCTTCTGTTATTGTTTACCTCTCTAGCAGGTCCCATTTTATTTTGTCTATTTCTAAAAACTAAAAAGCCACTATCTTTTAAAATCTCTCTCTTTCTTCTGTTTTTGTTACTCATTTCAGCTATGTCAGCCATCTGGCAGAAGAAGGGGTGACCAGAAGTGAATGTGAAATCCTACACCCTTGGTTTAGTTACATTCTAATACTTCAGCATTATTTTCCATTGCTGTTTCTTAAAAGATGCTGCTGTAAAGGCAGTGCTCTCAAGCTCCTTCTCTCACGAGCACCTGACTTTGTGGTTCCTATGCACATAAACACTCCTGGTTAGTTCAACACAGGATGCTGGTAACAGCAGGGCAAGTCCATGCCTGAGGTCTATTGACCTCTTGTAAGTTGTTTTTGCTCTGTCAGTTTTGTCTGGTTTTCACCTTGTTATAGAATGACAACAATAAAAGAAAATGTTTGCATGATTTTAGCTCGGGTTTTCATTCGAAATCCAAAAGGCAGTGCTTTCATTAGCCTTTCAGTCCAGCCTGGGAGGCCTCTAGCTGGAGCTGTTTATTGTGCCTGCGACTTGGGTATTTACACAGTTGTGACTGTGAAACAGAGATGGCGATATTTTGGATATCGGTTCTGTATGGGGGAATTCCTCCCAAAAGCCAAAGAGTCATATCAAGGGGAGCTGCCCAGAAAAGAGAGATTTCTACATCTGGCAATATTGGATTTCATGTCTGTAAAGCAAAAATGGTATTATGCACATAACAAAACATAAACACGTTGTAAAATGCATTCAGCCCAGATTCCAAACACATTGAACACTGCATGATTTAATGACAGATAAACTCAGAAAAATATCCCAGTGGGGGGAACTACAGACTCCAGAATGACAGCTGCTATCATTCCAAAACAAGTAATTGTTTATAAATGAATATTTTTTATGATAAATTATTGAATTACATGAAAATCAGATGACTGCCTGCTGCCAAATTTGTTTTCAGTTTCACAAGACAGAATGGAATGTGCTGCAGACGGTGAGTGAAATTAAAAGCTGCTGGTCTTTTCCCACAAAGGGCTGATATTTTCCCTTAGACATTCCCACTGTCTCATAAACCTGCAAAATAGTGGTCCTGGGGAATGGCTATCTAGCTAGATATCCAAAATATTTTCAATATATAGGATTTCAGGGAATCTCTGCCTAATCCGAGCCAGTTGTAGTGTAAGATGCTATTTCATATTTGTCTTATGTTCATTTCTAGTTCAGACCCACAGAGCCCCAGTATCTGTGAGAACCATTAGCCCTTGCAGGGACACTCTCAAGATATTTTTAACCATTGCATTTCTCCTCTTTATTATCTCCCGTTTGTATTTGAATTATTTGAAAATACACTTTCCCTTATATGTTTTGGTCATGTTTAAGCAGACAAGTCCTTGCCTTCCCCCAGTGTTTTGAACATGGGTGAAAATAACCTGAAGTTGCTGTTTCAGTTCAACCACATCTTGAAGTCCTTGCTGGAGCAAAGCTTCCAACACAGCTAAAGTGAGTTTTCTGGGAGCAAGACAGTCAAGACTGCAGAGTCCAGCTCATCTTTAACAGCAGTTTCAATCTACACAGCCCTTCCCTCAGTCAGCTGGTTCACGCACAGTAACTTGTTAACATAGTAGCACAGGATCCCTGATGGCAGCAAAATATCCTGCATAATCTATCTTGTCCCAGAGAGCAACCAAGGCTGCTGAAAAATCTTGTACTTGCAGCCTTGGCATCAGATTTGAATTTTGAAAGGCAGTACAGCCGTATCACATTTCTTTATGCAGCCTCATGTAGCTTCCTGACTGATGTAGCCTCCAGATCTCCACTGCATCCTGCTATCAAGTAAGTCAAATGACAATAAAGCCACCAGTACATTACTGCTGACTCAGGAGAGAAATGTAACTGGTCCCCATCCCAGAGTGTGCAATTCCTGCCTGGATGTGAGCCTGGAGACTACTCAAAGTGCACAGGAATTAGCCTGTTCCAGCTCACGCTGGTTTTGTTAAAGTACTGTAATGAGTTTGGGTTGCAAGGACTGAAGCCCCATGAGAAGATACAAAATTTAGGATTAGGTATCAAGGTTTCCCATGTTGACCATGCCATTCCTTCCTTTGTCTACCTTCCCTGGCTCCATTTTTACTATCACATCAAACATAAATTCACTGTCTTTATTACCCAGGCTCTTCATCATATAGCCCTACCAGGACTTTCTATCTAAGCTGTGAGAATGGCCAAATGGATTCAGAGCAGAGGTTCATCTGCTCCAGCATCCTGCCTCTGTCAGGGCAACAGATACAGAGGCAAGGCTATAACAAGAAAAAAGGGTACAGTGATCACTCACCCGTCAAAACCTTTCACTTGCTTTCAGCCTGTGGCTTGGAGACTGCCTGAACTGAAAATTGTAGCTTTGTGTTCAATAATCCTTGGTGAACTTTTCTGCCTTTTATTCTTCTAGTGATTTTTGAACCCATCTGTATTTCTGGCTACTGTAGCATTTTATAGAAGTGAACTCCTTGGTTCAACTACACATTGTGTAAAGAAAAAGACACCATTTCCTTTAAACCAGTAAGCAGATGTCTATGATTACGTATATATGGGTGTGATTTTCTATATATAGATGTATGTATACACATGTACTCTCACAGTTTGTGTATCGTATGTCTTTTAAAGGCTAGCTTGTTTGTCTGTGGCATTTACCAGAAAAATAACTGCCAAATTTAATCAAATTAAGGCAGTTTTAGGAAGAAAAGCTTCTTTGTTTTTTCCCCCATCTGACCTTTGCCTTCATGTCCTTACATACACTAAATTCTAGATTCACTTTTCTCTGCTGTATGTGAAAACTATCTAAATTACTGTGGTCGCTACTGCAGACAGCATGATGAAGAATGGAAAAGCAGGTCAGGTAGTAATGACAAATTAATGTAAAATCCACAAGCTTATTACAAAATAAATAAATAAATAAATCAATCAATAAACAAACTCTGACATTCGACTGGCTGTCACAGAAGCAGCAAACAAAAGTGTTGGAGGTTTTCAAATGTACATGAGGGTGGACGTAGAATCTCTCTGGCTTTAAAGACCAAGAGGTGATGTCTGTTGGCCATTTCTATCCCCCTCCTTCTTCCCTTTTTTCTTCCTTTTTTCCCCCTTTTTTTTCTAAATTAAATTGCATTGAAGATTACTTTCTAGAGCTTGGTCATGCCGTAAGTGAATTCTGATGTTATTATGTCAGACTTCAGTGATACAAATCTCCTCACAATTCAAGCATTCACCACTTTAATAGCTTTTGCTCAGTGAAAGGTTGTATGTGATGACCCTGCCTGTCAATTGTTTCTGGATATGGCGTTCAACTTCTTTTGATGTTTTTTTTTCAGCACCATTTGGACAGATCACCTTGTGATGAGCTTCTGATTTAGGAAAACCTGCTGGCTTTCCCTGATAAAGGCAGTGGGCCCCAAGCAAGCAGTTTTCTGCCAGGCTTGACTCTGCAGTACAGGGCCTGATAAAGATGGCTTAGTTTCTCTATCAGGAGCTGAAGTGAAGCACGGGAGTAGAGCAAGGCTTTTAGCCTCTCTGATCAATAGATAAGAGCTTCACAAACCCTAGTCAGGGATGTTCACCTTGCATTGTACAGAAGCAAAGAACTTCTCCAGATCCAGAGATAATCAGTCCCATGGATGACACTAAAGTAAGCGATGTCTGGAAGAAAGTCCTGTTGTTAAAAAGCAGTGAGCTGAGGGCTATAGGAGTTGTACATTTGGCATTCAGATGTTTTCACCTTTCCACAATTGTGCATGGTTCACTCCAGCCAGGTTGTGGAATGTTAATTTGTGCCTCATCAATACTAATGGACCAGGAATTATGACATGTTTTATGTTATCATTCATTTAAAACAGATAGTTTAGATTTCAGCCACAAGCTAAAGTTTATATATATTATATTTATTACAAACAACAGCGAACACTTAAGAGCCATTATTTTAAATCTAAATGACATTGTGTTTAGTATCCATTTCCTCCGGCTCTGAAATGTGCAGCCTGTGGAGTCTGTCATCTTTCCCTGGAAATCTCCTGGATGCGAAGTGACAACTCCTCACAAGTTACCAGAAACAGGAGAAAAAAATAAGGAGCCCAGCTCCAATGAGCTGTTTCACATTACAAGAATTTACAATGAGCATCTGACAGAAGAAAAGCGATGGAGCTTGAGAAGGGAGTATCGTCCAGTAAATCATTAGCTATTATCAGCATTGACAAAACAGGGTGGGGAGGATGGTATTAAGGCAGAAAACACAGGAGGAAACACATTGAATCAGCAACTGAGTCCCCGGTGTATTGAAACTGAATATTTGCTTCTGAAAATCTTGCCAATGTCCATTTTGTAGATGATATTGCATCTGGAGACACAGCTTACGCAAGGAGCAGTAAATGGCTGCAGCAGCACAGGGAAGGGGCTGCAATTCTTTCCCTGTTCCCCACCAGCACCCACGACCTGAAGGTTGTGCCATACAACGAGTACTGTTGCTTCCCCAGCCTCTCCCATGCTGTGACTGAGCACACAAAAGCATGGAGACCAAACCTTTGCATCCCCAAAAGCAGGCAGGGAACACTGTTTACAGCTCTGGCATCATAAAGGGCCACCATCAGCATCTACAAGCAAAGGCATGAAATGGTACATCACATTCCTGTCCTGTCCTCTCCCTGCTGTCTGCTTGCCCAATAACAGAAGACCTGGTTAAAAGCTTCCAGCTTATCCACTCCTCATCCCTCCTTCCCAAAACCAAGGAAGGCTGCGCTCCAGAGCCGATAGCCCATAGGAGCTGTTAGCCCACAGGTGCCAACAGGAGAGGAATGCATCGTCTTCCTCCACCTCTCAAAGGCCTGGCCAGTCAACCCCAAACCAGGCATTCTGAATTATTCTTGGTTTAATGACTTCTTTGAAGGAAGGCAGCAGTCGGTTGTCCCTGCAGCGTGGTTGTTGTGCTCAGCAAGTGGAAGCAGTCCTTGCCCCCTTGGTGCTCACAACGTGAAGAGGTGTAAATGAACTGCAATGCAATAGGTCTCAGTATGCTGCTTCAAGTGGAAATAAAGAAAGCAATTTAGTGAATTTTCAGGTGCTTCATATTTTCATTTTCAGCTTTCTACACAAATAAAAAGGTTTAACCTATTCTTCAGTCTCCATTTGGAGTATAATTTTGACATTCGGAAATCTGATTTGGTGATCAGAAACACATGTAGAATAGCATTTAGAAGTCAGCATAGACTCCAAGCACGATTTTATTGGGAGCTTGGGTATGCCCTTCAGAGTAATTGGGATGTGGAATGTGGAAGTAGTTTTTACAGGAAAATAGGGATAAGGCCTCCTGTAGCCAGCCTCAGGCAACAGAGCAAGTAAAATATCACGAAGAATTCACATTCAACTTGATAATAAGGTTTCCGAGCATGTTAATTAAATGAAGTCTCACATCCCTGGCCCTGTTGTTTTAAACATTTTAAGACATTAACGTTGCACAATAGAAACATAATTTCCCCCCCTCCAGATGCCTACATTTATTTGATTTTCCTAGCTGTTAGCTTTAAACTTTCTATGAACATGAAAATCTACTCTTTCAGCAGTGCTGTTGTATTTTTCCCCTTCATTTTTCCTTAATGCTCTTTTCGGGTACTAATTGGCAACAGTGGTCTTTAAAAATAAGTTCTTCAGATGCAACAGCTTCGTGGTTTATCCTCCGCCAAGGCACAGTTTTCTTCAGTTTTGGAGACACAGGAAACCCTTTCACTGGCAAAACCCACATCTTCTCTATTAACTTAAAAATTATGATTTGGAGATTATAAGCATGTATATGCTTTTCTCTCTTGGCTAGGCCAGAGTCCTTGATTTTCTTGCAGGAACAAGACTATGCTAGTGATGGACAGGCTGAGATTATCCGCCTTGAAGCAGGAGAGGAGTAAAGGGTCTAAGTACGCTGCCCAGAAGATGTCCAGTGGCAATGACATCCAGGTTGAGGATTCCTCCTTCATCAGGTTGAGCCTGTGTGAAAATTGTAACAGAGAGTCTCACTAGAAGAGCTTTGAGGGGAGCACCCTTTTCTTTATCAGGAGCAAACCTCTGCCACTTAAGCCACACAGCTTATGTTTAATTGAAATGCAGTGCCCAGGCCAGAGCTGTTCTCTGGTGGCAGCTTTATAATGTTATGAGGGACCTTTACAGCTGTGGGAGAAATCAAGACATCCAGGGCTCATCTTTGGTTGCTCTGGCTCCAGATATACTAGTAATTAAACAGTTCAACAAAATTAAATTGTATTAATGAAAGAAGCCAGAAGGTTGACTACCAGCCATGTTGTTTAGTTATCTGTAATCTTTAGTTGTTACCATTCTCCCCAATACAATTTTGTCCTATGCTGCCCTATTTTATTTAACTACACATGTTGCCCTCAGAACTAGAACCATGTCACTGAACAATACTATTTACTTCTGTAGCTGTAGCTACAGATAAAGACCCAGATCCATTCCTATGTCAGATCTCACCTGATACAGAGTGGTGGGATCCCAAAAAACTCATTGTCACCTCCAGCCCACGACCAGTTCTGGAGCTCACTTTCCCCTTAGCTCTCCAAGGAGTTGAGAAGAGAAACACTCAATGACTAAGTTTAAGGGTCTCTCTCTGCTCCTAATCCTGCGCTTTGTGCAGACTACCTGGCCAAAGTTTCTCTCTGAGTGTTACAAATGGGCAAACATGAATCAAACTCTACACTGAACTGTCTGTCTGTCCACAACTCTTCATGGCTTTTGTGCAGGCTCAGGGCCTGAACTGGCTTTGGCACTGATTAGTTGTGGGAGAAAAGTATTTTGGAGTATTAGCCCCATATCCTTCTCCCAGATTCATAACCTTGATTGTAAGAAGAGCCCTGTTTGCTTCATTTCTGACCCAGCCCATACTGGAAGAACTACACCAGAGTTTTCACTGGGGAAGTCTTAGGAGCTTTTCAGGAATATTTCAAATGAAAAACATGCAGATATAATTTAGAAAAGCCTATGAACTTCTGAATGCTAATATGGATAAGGAGGTCTTTTTCTTCTCTCCTTGAAGTTATTGCTAAAACTTACTGTAATATATAAGGATGCAGGTTTGATTTATGCTTTATTTTGAAAGTCTGTGAAAGCAAGATAGTGAAATGACCTGTCTCATTTAAGAATCAGGTCAGCAGCAAAGCCCAGTCCCCTGGCTTTCAGAACTGTACTCTTTCCCCAGCGGCACATGTTGCAGCATAACAGAGAGCTCAGAGTTCAGGAACATCCTCTTCAAATGGGTTTAGACTGAAATGACCACTCTGAAAATGATAAAAGCTCATATGAGTAACTTTACCCCAGCCTAGGTAAACTCTTCAAGGAGAATTCAGCAGCAAGAGATCACAATTGCAGCATTCAAAATGGGTACAGAGTTCAGGTGTGAGGTAAGTAAAATCAGATTACTGATAGATTTGTTGGTAAATAAATTATAATATGGAAATACAGTTAATGAAAGTGCTGTCATTAAGAAGGGATTGAAGAGTTTCTTGTACAGTACACAGTACTACAGCAAGACATTATTAGCATTTTTAGACCCATAAACCAGCTTGGTCTCAGTGAAAGCAAGGAGGAAGTTCCTTCCACTGTAAAGGTAAATGTGATAAATGTTTCCTAAAATGGGTTAGAGAAGCCAAAGACCATCTACAGTTGCAGTAACAGGCAGCAAGAAGGGTTTCTGCAGGCACACCAACAGTGAAAGGAAGACTAGGGAAAAGGTAGGCAAACTGCTGAAAGGTAAGAGAGCGGGTGACAAAGAACATGGAAAAGGCAGAAGTACTTAATGTTTTCTTCACTTGAGTCTTTACTTGTAAGACCAGCCTTCATGAAACTCAGGTTCCTAAGACCAATGGGAAAGACTGGAGCAAGGAAGACTCACCCTATGTGAAGGAGGATCCAGATAATGAACACTTAAAGAGACTGGACATATACAGGTCTATGAGGTCTGATGGGGATGCATCTGCGACTGGTGAGAGAGCTGGATGATGTCTTTGCAAGGCCACTCTCGATTACCTTTGAAAGGTCATGTCAGTCAGGGGAGGTTCCTGAATAGTAGGAGATAAAATGTCACTCCTATCTTCAAGAAGGGCAAGCAGGAAGACACAGGGAACTACAGGCCAGTCAGCCTTTCCTCAGCCCCTGTGAAGGTAGTGGAGCAACTAATCCTGGAAACCATTTCCAAACTTGTGAAGGACAAGAAGATGATTTGAAATCATCCGCATAGATTTACAAAGGGGAAATCATGCCTGACAGACCGTGTAGACTTTTATGATAAGATGACTGTCCTGAGAGGAGAGTAATAGTTGTTTGTCTTGATTTCAGCAAGGCTTTCAACACTGCCTCCCATAAGATCCTCATAGGCAAACTGATGAAGTATGGGCTACCTAAATGGTCTGTGAGGTGGCTGAAAACTGGCTGAACCGTTGGGCTCAAAGTATTGTGGTTAGCAGCATGAAGTTTATCTGGAGGCCAGTTACTAGTGGTGTACCCCAAGGTCAATACTGGGTCCTATACTGTTAAATGTATTTCATTAATGACTTGTTTGATGGGGCAGAGTGCACCCACAGCAAATTTTCAGATGATACAATACTGGGAGGAGTGACTGATAAACCAGGAGTTTGTGCTGGCATTGAGAGGCATCTGGATAAATCTGGAGAATTGGGCCAACAGGCACTTCATCAAGTTGAAGAAGGGGGAATGCAAAGTCCTGCATGTGAGGAGGAACAACCCTCATGCACCAGAGCACACTGGGGATTAACCCACTGGAAGGCAGCTTTCTGGGAAAGGCCCTGAGGGTCTTGATGAATGCCAAGTTGACCATGAGCCAGCAATGCACCCCTGCCGTTCAAATAATAAAAAAAAGGAAACACATTGCCAGTACCTGATCCTTCACCTCTGCTCAGCATCAGTAAGAAACATCTGGATGCTGTGTCCAGAATCTGGGCTTCCCAGTACAAGGGGACACATGGGAGCAAGTCCACTAAGATGTGTAAGGTACTGGTTCATCCGGCATACAACAAGAAGCTGAAGGAGCTGGGGCTGTTTACCCTGGAGAAGGGAAGTCTTTGGGAGGGATCTCATCAATGTGTATAAATATACATTAGGAGACAATAAAGAAGAGGGAGACTGACCCTTCTCAGCAGTGCTCGATGACAGGACAAGAGGTAATGGATACAAAATGAAATACAGAAAATTCCCTTTAAACATAAGACAAGAACTTATTTGTTGTAAGGGTGGTTGAACTCTGACACAGGATGCCTAGAGAGGTTATGGATTTTCCATCCTTGGAGATACCCAAAACCAAGGTGGACACATCCCTAAGCAACCTACTATAGCTCACCCTGTTCTGAGCACAGGGTTGAACTAGATAACCTCCAGAGGTTCCTTCCAACCTCAGCTATTTCATGATTCTGTGATGTTGTAATTGGACTATAGCAATGAATCAAGGCAGGAGAGGCTGCTTGCAAATCTTTGTGATCCAGCCACCCAGAGCCAGCAGTGCTCTAAGACTCAAACTATTTCTTTGAAACTGAGGAACCCCAAAGAGTTTCTGAACTTCTATGGCTGGAAGTGTCCAGATGAGACCCAGGCACACACATCACCTTGGTTCCTGCAGAAAGGGACATAAAACACAGTGCAAAAAGGAACCAGGGCTGCCCACCTGGGACAATGAGAGGACCAGATTCTTGGGGACAGAACAGCAGGGTGGAGGTGCACTTACAGAGTCCTGCACACCCCCAAAGATCTGAAGGCCCCTTCCGGACTGCTACAACCATCTATGTGCCATTCAGCATAGCCATATTAGACTCAGGCTGAGAACTGAGAAGCAGAGGGAGAACCACGCAGCTACCATTCCTGGAGGCTTTCAACTGCCTCTGACTGGATAAAGCCCTGAGCAACCTGGTCTGACCTCAGAGTTGATCCTGCTCGGAGCAGGAGGTTGCTCTGGAGACCTCCTGAGCTCCTTTTCAGCCAAAATTAGCACAGCAGTGTCCCCCAGCTGATCCCCTGAGAAACCAGCAGTATGTTCAAGCACCATGGCACTGGCACAAGGTTTTCCCCTTGGCTTTGCAGTCACTGCATGCTGGCTGAAGCAGGGACAGTTACCCCATGAGGAGAGAGACTGAAGGTCCGAGCACTCAATGCTTCTTCCTTTCTAGGGACACTGCTCGAATCAAACTGCTAATTACTTGCTGGATTTTCAGTAGTGACCCGAAGGTACGTGTGTATTTAAGTCTCTGATGGGCGACGGAGCCCAGAAACGCCCCCGCTGCCGACTGCTGCCCCGCAGGCTCTGTCTCCAGGAATTTTTCACCAAAGCAGTTGGCTCCTGATGGCTTGTCTGGGCCTGCGGAGTGAGTCCTGCTGACCTGCCAGTGCTCACAAAGGCCGCCCTGTGATTATTTTCTGTCTGGGAAAGTGACTTCCATTGTCTCAGCTTATTTATTTATTTCTTCCAAATGAGCGTTTCACTTTCAGTTCTGGTCAAAAGTCAGAAAGGAAGCATTCTGTCTTTTCCCACTAAAAGTCTTGGGCTGCATTCCCTGGTGTAGGACAGCAGCCAAATTTCTGAAGATTCAACCCATTTTAAATTAGTTAAATTAAAGTTATCATGTTAGTCCTTCTCACTTCACAGCCTGCTCTATTCTTATACACAAACAGACAGCATTTTGTGTTCAGAGCAAGCCTCCATAAAATGTTATGTTGATATTGTCACTGTCCTTCTTCCTAGGACTTCACCAGGAGCTGGAGCTTATATATTCTTTCCCCATTGAAAATTCCTCCTTAAACCCTTGAGAGTTTTGTGTGAGCAAGAATCAAGTCCCAGAGATTCTTAAGAAAGGAGTTTCATTTCCACATGCTTGTGTGTGTGTGTAATCAGATCTTTTAAAATTGGTTTGAGATACCGGACAAAATGTTCCTCACTAATAACTGGTCTTACACAGCAGAGGTTTCTTTTGAAGTACCAAGCATGGATACATGATCCTATTTAATGACAGCACTTTAAATTACAGGCTGGTTAATTCTATGTGAATTCTTCTCATCTGTTTCGTATTTCTAGTACACATTACTGTAAAACAAGCTGTACCCATTTCTGTCAGTGAAACCACTGTCCTAATCTACCATTTTTCTTAGAATCTGATAATAATGGTTAACTTTACCTCAAGAGAAAAACCTACAGGCAAACATGTCACACATAGCACAGTTTGACTAAGAACAGATACATGCCACTGGTCATAAAGGGTAAACACTTAAGACATTTAACCCAGCTGAGCGGTACTAAATGGAAGGCAGTGGTCATCTGGCTTTTGAATCACCTAATTGACATGTCAGAAAATAAGCATTTTATTGACAGAAGGTGATTGCAGAGAAAAGTCATTTTTCATTTAAATAGCCAGATACTTCCCTTCCTCCTTCCCTTTGTGTTTTCAGTGGGGGGGGAACATTATGTTGAGAAAGCAAAACCACAGTGCCCCGGACCATTTGTTACATTATTTTTGCCCACATAACCACCTTCTGATAGTGATTTTCTTGACTACAGTCGCCTGCTGAAGATTCCAACATTGAATAGCTTCCACATTACTTTTGCTCTCAATATTTCTAGCTTTAGTAGTGACTGTTTTTCAAAAATACTGGCTTATAGAAAGACACCTCTTGACCTATGCTAGGATTCAATTATCCCTGCAGAAGCTACTCAGATCTTATGCAATGCAGTGATAATCCCTGTGCAGAGAAATCACCCCAGTCTTACCTCAGCGTGAACCAGGAGTAATTACACTGGAGCTGCCATTCAAGGTTCTCTTTGGTCCCCGTTGCTGCTGGAGGATGGAGAACAGGGGTTCAAAGCAGTAACTTTGTGTTTCTTAGGAAACCTCAGTCTCAACAGCAGTTTCAGGAATATTGTAGTCTGGATCTGTGAATACTTCGGGGTTATATTTACCTCAGCTCTCCGTATCCATAGCAATACCCTCTTATCAGGGTAGAAGACTGAAGACAGAAACCCTCAAGGGCTGCTGTCTGCCCTGCCAGTGTGTCCTGCGAGGACCAGCTGCCAACAATGGGGACATGCGCCAGTGCTGCAGCGTCACAGGCTCTCCCCAGGCTAGAAAGCCACTTGACTTGATCTTTAGCCAGGTTACCCTGAGGACAGGCAAGGATGAGTGCAAAAGGGTAAAGGGTATCACCATAGGTTGCAGTGCTTGTCTCAAGACCCAGATTCAAGCTACTTCATCCTGGGCATTTAGCTCTGTATCTGCTCAATAGGGAAAAGACAGAAACCATCAGAGACGATTAGGTGGGCGGATCTGGTCCATAGGTCTCCACTGAAAGACAGGTGGCCATGCTGCTGTCTGCCATGGCACTGCCTCCTCCCTCACAGGGCCTAGGGCAGCACTGTGCCACACTTGTCAGATGTGGTCCCTGTTGCTTGCTCTGCCACCACAGGCCTCCCTGCAGATGTCCATGCCACCTGGGATACCTGCACCTGGGGTGGCAATGAGCTCTCCTTGGAGCAGAGCTAGATCCAGGATCAGCCAGACAACTCTTTCTTGTCTCAGAAAGACAAGCAGCTTCATTGGCTCTCCCAGGGTGAGCCCAGCTGCACATGGGGTGGCAGCTACTGCAGAAGAGGGCTGAAGGAGAGGACATGACATGAGGGTGATCTCAGAGAGGCACATCGCACCTTCACCTGGGAGGAGGACACCTGGGGATGTTGCAGCAGGGCAGCCTCAGCAGCCCAGGGAGCAGAAGCTGCAGTCCTCTGCGCTGCTCCTCTTCCCCACCACAGCACAGCTCCAGCTGTTTAGAAGCCCCTGTTTTATGAGGGCAAAGGCACAGAGATTTAAACTAATGCTGCCTGGGAGAATACCGTGCAGTGCAGTCAGCCTGGAGAGCCACCCTCTGTGGAGATAAAGCACTGCTTCCACATACTCTGAGCCAAAATTTGCAGATCTTGATGTGCCTGGGGTCTTTCCTGGGTGGCACTGTTAGGAGTCCCTGCTGATAAGGAAATTTATTTTATCCTTCATATTGAGTCATGATAGCCCAACACAATATCTATGCTTTTGGAAGAAGCAATGAAGATCAGCTAAAACACTTTGTCACACTATGAAGTGCTTTCATTTGTGTGCTGCCCCAATTGTTTTTGTGGCATTCATAACCTTTCCTGCCCTTGAAGCTGCTAAGAGAGGAAATCAACTGTATTTTATTTTATTTCTACACACACTGAAAAAAAAAATGAAGCCTACTCATGTTTATAAAGCCCTAACTCATCCTTTGACTCTAAAGAAAAATATTCCCTTTTGTTATTTTAATAGTGAAATGTGATATTTTTACATTTCTGGTATTGGACCACTGGTCCCACATGCTTTGTTTAAAAGTTGAAGAGGAGTTGTTAGAGCTATCACTATTCTCCATGCTCCTTGCAAGGGATGTTTTATAACGCACTGATTCAGAGAGGCCCTTAAATATGCGCTCAGTGGGAATCAAGTGAGACAGTAGCCATGCTGGCTTCAGCACATCAACTTATTTTTAGGATTAGGGTATTGAGCATGAGTTTTATTTTCAGAAGAAACATCCAATAATAGAAATGACTGTCATTTTTCTATTCCTTTCAAATATGTCTAGCAAAAGCAGAAACGTGGTGAGTGTTTGAGCCAATTTGTATTTTAAGAAGCACTTATGTTTTGTTTTTTCAGCTAGACAAAATACAACGTTCAAGTCAGTGACGAAGGGGTATGAGCAGAGAAACGAACAAATAAATCATTGCCAAAGTAAAATGTTACAGTATTAATTAGAGAAAAAGACCCTTAAAATGTCACCCTAGTACTCATTATTAATAACCATTGTTATGAATTCAACACAGTTTTGCTAGGTGATTTACTCGGTAAATATCTAAATGATCACCCTGCCCTGGAGAGCTTTGACTCTGCATGTTCTCAAGGTTTCCTCTGGAAGCAATATATTTTCTGAACTGGACAGGGAGTTAGACCATTCATCCTCCATCCACCCAACCATAATTCGTCTCCAGAATATGTTATAGCCACTCAAAAGCAGAAACTTAAACAACAGGTATGTTGGACTGTCACCCTAGCTGTCTGTGTCCTGGAACAGGATCTCTCCTCAGGGCACTTCCTATGCGAATAGACATCTGAACGAGCCCGGGGGGCTATAACGAGAGCTCTCAGAACAAAGATAAGTTGATTATGTGTTCCAGATTTGAAACCCCCCAATGACATCACACCCCCACTTCCCAAGATCATTTGGTGTAACATCTGTGTGTAATGTTAGTGCGGTCTTGATAGTCACTGGAGCAAAATCTCAAGTAACATCTGTGGCCTCATTAAGAACCAGGCCTGTTTGCCTTCCTTTAAAAACTACTTTTGGCTTGTATCACCCGCTGATTTGTGACTTGTGTCTGTACTTGCTCCATTCCCAGTGTTTTCAGCAAGTTGAAAAGTGTTCACCATCAGAGACCAGCAGATTCCTGCCCCAGCTCTGATCTCTTCTGACCTGAGCAAAACTAGAAAGAAATGCTAACTAACCAAAAGCGTATGATTTCGGCAGTTGTTCTAGAATATCCCTGCTTGTGCTTCGGTCCTGTATGTAGCACTGGAAAACAGCCTGGGCAGTGTTTCCCTGGAACTAATTACACCAAATTCTCCAAGGCATCTGGGGATCTAATTCCCACTGATTTCACGGGATGTCTAAATCTCTTTGTGAATGTAGGTCTCTCAATCTAAGGATGAACATCTATTCTCAAATTACTAGTCCTGGGAGAGATGTCCAACAGGAACCATAGGTTCTGCTCACTTGCAAACTGGCAAGCATCAAACATCTCATTCGGTTTCATTCATTACTTTAAAATAAATCACACTTTTCTCTAGAAGTTGGCTCCATTCAAAGAGGCCTTGTGTCCAAATATTCACACAGCTTATCCTTACCCTTTCTCCTATAAAATATTTCCACTGCATTTTCAAGAGACAGAGACAACTGATGATGAGTCCATACCATGGACTGTCCTCTCTCTATCCTCCTTTGCCTTCCCCACAACAGGCAACATACAGCTCCAGCTTTCTCCCCAGCATCACATCTCACACACCAGCCAAACAAAAAATATGAAAACCCAAGCTCATTATTAATTTTCTGGTATTCCCCTCTCCCTCTCTCTTCCTTTTGCATCTGACAACTGTTGGAGCTCCCAGTATGGCCCATGCTCAGGGGTCTGGGATATAAATAAATGCTGCTTTGAGGACCTCCAAGCTGTCCAGTACCACCATCCCTGGGTCTCATCAAAACAAAAGACATCTTAAATATCTTTGCCTATGCAGGCTTCTGAAATGCCAGGGTTAGACTTAGTGACATCTCAAAACATGAATTCAACATACAACTAGGAAGAAGTCTGCATGTTATACTGTACAGTATAACAGTATTGTATATTTGCCCATGCCAGATACACTTGGTTTGGGACACATATTCCTTATAAGCATATCGGGATAAGAAAATACATTTTACTAGAAAAATCGAAATCATTCTAAAAACAGACATGTTTTCACCTGCCCTCATGTTCAGGCACCTCTGTTATCAGTCAACCACTGTTTCTGGCAGTTTCTTTGAATCTCTCAGAGTATTTAAAACTACACCTCTCACACCACTGTACAGGGTCATGGGCAGCCATAAGACGTTAGGCTCCCCAAAAATGGGTCACAGGATGGAGGTGAGAGCTGCAGCGTGGGGTGCAATGGTGGAGATGAACGCTGCCTGTATCTCTGGTGTCAGCCAGAGGGAAACTGAGGGAAGGGCGAAAAACCCTCCATCCCTTTCTTCCTCTCCACTCCCCCACAGGGAAATCTGAGCCAGTATCACAGGCTTGGCACAAAACCTGGGCCTGATTTTCAGTCTCTTAATATGTAACACAGCTCTCTTGAAACCAAACAACACGGTCGTTAAGAAATGTTAGAAAGGACCTACAATGCAAGCAGGGAAATCCTTGTAAAAACTATACACTTTGTGTTATGCATCCATATCCATAGCTCGCTGTCCAACTCTCTCAAAGATGACCATCTTTGAAAAGAAAGGGACCTCTGCAAAATACTGTCTGTGTGCACAACAGAAGATAAAAATGGGGTGTTCGCTCAAATAGAAAGTCCACCTCCACTGCAGCTGATCATATGAAATCTAGGAACCGACTGGCAGCGTGGTAGTTCTGTTTTAGCTGATTTAGTCTTGTCAGTGAAACGAATCTACCAAAGGCAGAATGCAGCATCAAAGGTAAATTAAAATTATTTGGAAATAAGCTGTTTCAAACCACGTTATGAGGAACAACCCCAGAAACATGGCAGTATTGCTATTCTGAAGTGGGTGATTGCAATGAGTATTGTCAGCATGTCAGCAGCAGACTTCTCCCTATTTTCTTAGCTTAATACTAGTTGAGAGAGTCTAAATAACGTTGGTAGATGTGGTTATGGCATAGTCTCATAGCCGTGGGCATTTGTGTGGCAGCCATCTGGCAGCTGACCCCAATTCTCTGCTGCTCAGACCTCTGAGAACTGTTCAGTTTGGGGTTCAGTTTTGTTAAAAAAAAAAAAAAAGACATTATTTTGACTTTCAACATGCCTGCTCCAGACCAACCACATCAAGCTTTATAATCAGCTTTGTTAGCTGGATGGGAGAAGCACTGACATGGCAGGGGGGGAACTTGAGGAGGGGAGGCACAAGGGGCTGGACAAGAAGCCAAATTAAGCAAAACAAACAGGAACTTTGTAATTTCTAGGAAAAAAATCCCATTAGACACTTTTTCCCACTTTTTGCGGAGCTGGTACAGAATTCTCACTCCATGTAATGAGTTATAAACTATACCAGCTTCATGAGTGTGCTGGCACAGAGCTAGGGAATCAGCTAGTTTTTCACTTTTGAAGTGACTACTGACTAACTTCTAAAAATGTCCACTTGGAGCATGTAGTAAGCACGTAGAAAGGAGTTCTTCTTTCCAGGCCCATGGAAATGTTTACTCTCCCTCTTCTGCCTAAAATAAAAATTATGGGGCAGGTTTCTGGCTGGTGAAGTCCAGCATAACTTTGCCTTTGAATTTCTTGGCATTTGTCCACCCTCTGCCAGCTGAGAACCCGGGCAGTGTCCCCTCTGCTTTCCAGTGTAGCTGTCAGTGCAAGGAGGAGAGCAGAAGTTGAAAGAGCCTGGTTCCCAGCTACCAGCTGCAAGCATTTCTGCACTGTTGCCTTTAAAATGTAAGCTGCCTTAAAGAGATGAGAAACAGGCTGTTACGTACAGCCTCAGCCTGCAAATCAGAGCGTGTGACCACAAGAGTCCACACAGGAAAACTCAATTCCAAAATCTGGGCCTGATAATGCAATTAATAAATCAATGCATCTGCAGTATATCGTAGGTCAAATTATAGTTCTAGCAAAAGAATTATAAAATTCCTTTTGAAATTCCAGTAAATATATACCTGTGTATACACATGGATCTACTTGTGTAGAGTTCAGATAAATAAATACCTATCGTTTGCAATAATTAAGATATATTGTTTCATATTTTGTATAAAATTACACACTTATACATTAAAGGAACATAATACTGCAAAGCAAAAGAGTTAAAGATTAAGACATGCTACAATTAAGGATGCCACTGTAAAAAAATTGTGCGGTACAAAAATTTCAGCATTTCAGATACTCATCCCAGTTTGGAACAAAAAAAAGAAAAATTCTGTCACTGGTCTTCCCTGCAGGCTGGGAATTCTGGCTTTTCATCAGCTCTTGCCAGAGGTTTTACTTGCCAGTAGCATAACATTGAAAAGCAAAAGCCAAAGCTCTAGAGAAAAAAGGTGCTGTAATGTATAGAAGACACTTTTGCGATCCTGATCCTTCCTGTCTCGTCCTTCTCCAGCTCCTCAGTCTGGGTCTGCTCCAGACCCCGCTTTCTTCATTGGAAATGAATGAATTTTGTCCAGCTGCTCTTCCCTCTCTCCTAGACCGTTATGTTCCTCGCTGCCTGTTTCATACTCCCTCCTGTCCCAGCTGGGCCATTAACTGGGAGGCACTGGGAGCATGAGGGAGATGCTCTCTGCTTTCCAGGCTGTGGCTGGGGTAACAGCAAGCACCAGGACCTGGAGAAGCAGCTTTAGGAAAAGCCCTGCTCAGTCTCTCCCTGCTCGAGCTGAGTCATGCTCAGTGCAGGCAGAATATTTGGGATAATAGCTGCCAAACTTCAGGCAATCCCTACTGAGTTGTGGCAAACTAAACTTTTTCAGGAGCTCACAGCTTCATCTAATTTGACTACCTTTTCATGGGAACAGGAAAGGGCATATTCTGAGCCCTGAAGTAATTTTCAGACATGAGGTCCAAACAATGTGGTGCTAGAGTTCATCTGGGAGAGGGCTATAAATCTTTTTGTTTTCAATGTGAGCTAGGACTACTGCTTTTTCTTATTTCCATATTGATAGAAAAGTCCAGGCCACTTAATTTGAATATCTTCCTAGCTAATTCAATGTGGCAAGGGAAATTTTCAGGCTGAACATTTATGTTTAGTAAAGCTGTAAGTGTATGGAAGATGAACTTATATGCAAAACCTTCAAGAGGAAACTGCACTTACCATACTCAGTGCCTCAAGTATTCTGGAAACCCTGAGGAGGTGCTCATGGGACAGGCGCATTTATCCAGGTGATGACAACCCTGGGAGACATCACCGAGGTCTTTAGGAAGGAGCTTGGTTTGGATATATCAGCTGATGGACTTTGCTGTAGTGATGCACACTGAAGTCAAATGGATAGTATCTGATTTACTGCAACAAGAAGTGGAGATCTTGCCTTGGGGGCTAAAGGCTAATAGAGGTGATGGGGTTGGCTTACATCTTCCATTGTAAAAAAGAAAATTAAGTGAAGAGGAGCCATTACACTCCCTGGGGATGACAAACAAACTCAGCCTTATGCAGCACCAGAGTGAGAGAGGTGCAAGAGGGGAAATATCAGGGACCAGCCATCATAGAGGAGCCACCTTGGCAGAGATCCCAGCCAGAATGATGGAATCAAAATAGACAAGACAGGCTGGATCAGAAGCAACAGCTGAAAACTGCAGCATTTAACTACTGGTTTCTGCAGGAAGGGGGAAAAGGATGGCTGTGGTTGCAGTCTGATAGCCTCGTAACAGCCTGCTGCTTTCTCAAATGACACGGAGTGTGCTCCGTCAAGCAGGAGCCACCAAGCACCTGCTTACACCGCGCCCGGCATCGGGAGGCTTGGCCAAATGTAAACACGCAGGTGAAGAGGTTGAGACGATGAAAGACAATAGACCATTACCAGAAACTTAATGGTGTTGTAAAGGAGATAAATGTCTTTGAAGTAGCACCCTTAAAACATGTGACCTTTAGGCTGACCTTTCCTTTCAGATTATGGTATGCAGATTGTTTTATACTGGCCAGTGCAAACAAAGCAGGAAGAGCCAACATCTCAGCTGCTGCGCTAGGAAAGTACTTGGACATCGTATCCATCTAGATAGGTTGTTGTTTACTTTAGCTTACCAAAAGTAAAACTCTGCCACAATTACTGCCTTTCAAGACACATCTCTCACACTCCAAATAAAATGAGTTTATTATTTCCATCCTAGTTCCATTAATAAGACCAAATTCTGAGGACCTAGAGCCAAGTCCAAATCCTCCCTCCAGGCAACAGAAACTTTCTCTATGCTAGAAAAGCACTATCATTAATGTATGTCACCAAGTGGGACTGTCTGGAGAAGGTGGCATGTGCTACCCAGCCTGCTATTCACCAGCAAGTGACTCAGATGAGATTGACTGGAAGGGATCACCATCAGAAACAGCGGAGATGCTGGAAGTACAGGGGGCGAGAGTGTGATGGAAGCTATGTGAAGATACGCAGAGCTCACCCATTTCTCTTTTCCCAGCTAGGAGCACGGCACTGTGAATTAGCACTTTTTTCTACCTCCCATCACAGCACTGATTTATGCTATTTGGAGGGCAAGCTGAAGTCACCGGCAGTCTTTCTGTTCTGTGTTTTCATGGTGCCTGGTATAAAGGTGCCCCAACCCATGGCTGGAGCCAAACACATAATAAATAAGGTAAGAAGAAAGCTGAAAACATTATTTGAAAAGCTGCATGTTCACAGTCTTTGCTCCTTTACACCACTTTGAGAAAAAGCAGAAAATTGGAGTTTTTCTGAATCCAGACTCGGAGTTATCTCAGGTCTGCAGGCGTGGATGGGTGCTGCTAAGCAAGGAAAGAAGAACAAATACCATCAGGCAAAGCCCCCAACCCATTTTAGCACCCCTGTAAAACAGCCTTACTGAAAGAGGTCTGAAGGTCTAAGCCAGTCTACCCCAGGCCAGCACTGCACATGCAAACAATTGCCAAGGCTTAAAGAAGCAGGGCTGCCCTGTGCCACCCCATGCATGGCAATGGAGCAATGTTGGGGACAACACTGACAGCAAAGTCTGACCTGCTGTTGCACCTCTTGCCCTAGTTGTTGCCATGTCCTGCGCACAGCTCCCTGCGTTTCCAACCCCGCTTCCAGAGCTATGCGACAAGGCACGAGCGTCTGCACCTATTTGCAGCCACATGAATGCAAAACCCAGGAACGCGCCCTGCGAGCAAGTGCCGCCCAAGCCAGGGAGCTTCCTGAAATAATATCCTGCATTTCTGTCCCACCTTCATTGCTGCGGCTGGGGACGTGTTGCAGCCCGCTTCGTCCAGCTGGCCTGGGGTCCTGCAGGCCCCTGAGGGTCTCTGTGTCTTCTCCCCCTTTTATTCAGCCCTGATTTTGTGGTGAGCTGGTGGGCTGCAGAAGAGCATCAGCACCAGGACAGTACCGGTAGCCCCCTTTAGAAAAGCTCTGTGCTGCGTGAAGCAAACGGAGGGTGTTGGGTAGGATCCCTACCTGGATCCAACCCTAGAACCTTTTAAGTGAGGAGAAAAGCTGCCGTTTAATTATGAACGGACTTTGGTGTTAAATTGGACCCTGCTCTAAATCAAAGTAAATGTTTCTAAGAAACAAGTGTGGGAGTTACACAAATTTATATGTCCCAAGGACTTGATCCATAATTATTATCTGATTGGCAAAGGCTTCTTTGAAGCTAGATTTTGTTTTCCCAAGCCTTGCCATTTAAATGCCTGAGTCGCCAGAGGGTGGGTGACTGCTTGGAGGATGGCACCACTGCTGCTGTTCCCTAAACTGCTGCTTTTGGCCCCGTCAGGGGATGGGATGTCGGGTTAGACGGAGTGCTGTTGGCACTCACAATACATCCTAAGTCTGAATGGCATGGGCCTCAAATGGCTTGGGGTGGGGTTTTGGTTTGTTTTGTGCATTAACTAGCTTCAAACTTCAGTCCGCAGCCAGTGGTATTTGCCCATAACACAAATTCCAACATCAGACAGAGCTTGTTGCTGTTTTTAACTTTCCCTGTAGCCAGACAGCTTGCTCTGGTTGTGCCATAGTTGGAACCGGAGTGGGGCTGAGATGGGGGGAGCAGGAGGCACGCAGGCATCCTTCAAGGGGGCACCTGGGCAGGGGACTTGCTCCTCCAGAACCCAAACGGAGCCCAGCACTGGCATGTTTTTGACTCCGTGCCACAAGCATTTGCTCTCCACAGCGCTTTCTTAATTTGGCTAGATGGTATTTATCCCCTCCTTGGGAGAGACGGCTGAGACTCCAGGCAGTTTGATTTATGCCAGTTGTTCAATTTGTGACAACTGCTGTCAACAGTTGTTCATTTTAATTACCGGTGGTGGGCCCAGATGTCTCAAAGATGAGCTCAGTGCCACATAAATACAATAAATACAGATAATATTAGCAACTCAGCTTCCTTTCTAGGGGAGGGGCATGGGGCAACCAACTGCCCTTTCTTCCCAGCATTTCTCTCCTGCCTGCCCATCTTCAGCGCAGCACTTGAGGGAAGGGCAGAAGGTGGAGGTGGTTTGGCTTTCCCTTCCTCTTTGTTGGTACCCTGCTTGTCACCTCTGCTTCCTCACTAGAATTGCGGTTTGACTTATTCATAGCGTAGATATGTCCCAGTTTGCCCAGACCACCCCTCTCCCAGCCTTTGGTGCAAGTGGGACACAAGGCAGAGATGGCAGAGCTCTCTGCCCATCTCTGTTCTCCCCAGTGTTACTAGATCTCATTGCACCAAAAGGCAAACTGCAATCCTTAAAACCTCTTAGCAGAAGCATCTTCTCAAGGCCTTCATTCCGTAGCTGGATATACAGCTTGCTATAAGGAGAGGTTATGTCACAACAGCTTGAGTGTCTCCACTGACCCAAGCTGTAGCAACATCACATGGGCTCAGAGAAGTGGCTTTAAGGTGATTAATAATGACCAGGTTCTGCCCACCTCCTCTGGGGACATAGTTCTCCATGACAGGAGCCTGGCCTGGTGAGGGGATTTTGGCAAGTGTCAGACACCGGGTATGGCCACTGCAGACCAGCAAAGAGAAGACAGTGACTCCCAGGTTGTGCCCCCACTGTTGCCCGTGTCAGATGCCACATCGCCTTTGTGGGAAAGGCCACAGGGCCGGGGACTTTGGCGAAACTCAGGAGGGAAGAATACAGCCCTGCCTCACATCCCAGCTGGGAAAAGGCTCGCCTCCCTTTGCTCTTCCAGGGTGGTGGATGCTATTTACCAAAATCTGAGTAAAAATATGTCAAAAGCCACAACTGAGATTCCCATGCCTGGGCACAATTAATAACCAATATGGGTAATTTAATGACTTTATTCTAATTATCAGGTCACAATAGGAATCTTATCAAGAGCATTAAGTCATGTGGGTAATATTAAAACCTCAGCAAACTACAGACAAGGTTGTTTACCTTGCAGAACCTGCTGGAGTGTCCTGTTTGTTCCTTGGTGCATTCTTAATTTTCTACCATGGACTGATGCTAATGAATTTTCCAGTGCAATTGCAGAATCTCCGGCTCTCCCCCCAACTTCCCTTGCATGAGGAGGCACACGTTGTCCTCAGCCTGGCAGGAGGCTGAGCCTGAGGTATTCACCCTGGGGTTGTGGGCGCTTCCCATCAGAGGTGGCTGGGCTGGGGCCGCCATGCGCTGCTCTCCACGCGCGATAACTGGCCCCCACGCACCCTTCCCCAAGATCCCCAGCCAAAAGCAGCCTCACATGCCATGGGTACACACGTTCAGTGGATAAAACCTGGAATGTGACACACCGAGGTCCGGGGCCAGCTGGAGGCAGGAGGACAGAGCCAGGAGCACGTTACAATGCTGGTAATCGCACTGGACACATACGGTTATATTTAAGTGCTGGATGTCTGCTGGCTGGGGAGGCTGAGGCAAGACTGGACTTGATTAGACATAATGACAAAAATGGACCAACTGTTGCTGAGAAAGCCTCTGCAGCAAAGTATTAGCTCTTTGTTATTGAGATATTACTGTCTGAGGCTTCGCTGCTTTCAACTCCCCATCGTTATCTTTACAGACTTCCACTGCACTTTAAATAGGTTCCCAAGTTCAGCTTTTTGCCCTTGGCCATAAATTTAATGTACTAAATATTTTCATCTGCTGTAGTACACACCACGTTTCAGAACTTGTTACTTTATGGAAAATAAATGTGGTTTGAAAACAGGACAAAATTTTGCAACCTCTTTTTTTTTTAAATGTATAACTCTTTTCACCCTAAAAATGTCAAAAATTGGCATTTTTGTTATCCACTGTCTGAATTAATGTATAATTTTTGTCTTTAGTTATCTGTTATATGTTGACTGTGTATTTCATATCTAAACCTAATAAAAAAAAAAAACTAAAAAATATTTAAATTGATATTAAAATATGTTCCAGATTTACTTATTTACCATGAAAAGATACAAACAATTTAATTATTTTTCAGGGTCCATTTAATATATTTTGTGTGTGTGTATGATTACACTTACGTACATACATTTATACCCAAGTAATATGTTAACAATGTTT
>VXAA01005742.1:27919-40534 GCA_013399115.1 Anseranas semipalmata | reverse complement strand
TTTTTTTTTTTTTTGTAGTGATTAAATATGCTTGATTATTGTCTCTAAGATGCTGGAGTTATTTCTTTGCTGAATGGCACCAGATAAACATAGATTTCTGTGCAAAATTTTATATAGAACTAAATAATCCAATGTTCTACAAATCACTATACTGTATAATTTAGTTCTTTGATCAAATTAATGGAGCTTTTACTTAATTTAGAGTGTCTCTGAGTGTCTTGCCTTTACTGGCAAGTGTAGTAGCTTTTAATCTTTATGCATTTGCTAAAAACCTGCTGAGGACTCTGTACCTCCATGACTGAGTTTTCCTAGATTTATGGAGGCAGAGGTAGAACAGGCAAGAAGGAACATGTCTTTACCTAATGGCCAGGAGACTTCACTGAGGGATTTTACATGAAACAGCAACTGGATGAAAACCAGTGATAGAAACATAGAATCGCAGAATAATTTAGCTTTGAAGATACCTCTGGAGGTCATCTGGTCCAACCCCCGCTCAAAGCAGGGCCAACTTCAAAGTGAAATCCAACCTCAAGTTAGATCAGGTAGCGCAGGGTCATAACCAGCTGAGGTATGAATATCTCCATGGACGGAGGTGCTCTGGGGTGCAGACACCAGGACAGCCCCTGCCAGCTGAGTACCCTACTAAGTCATGCTTTTTGCTTAGTTTCCTACCAGCCCTGTGATTCCTGCAAATCTGGCTGTGGATTGCTGCAGTTTCTACAGGGACCTACAGGCCAGAGAGAGATGAGGGTACTTGCCTGAAATGTGGGAATGTGGTTTAAAATCCCCTCAGGCAGAGGAAGCCTCAAACCCTTCCTCGAATGGTGGTCCATCTGCTGTGGCCAGAAATGCCGCCGACCACAGGCTTTCTTGTGTTATTGATTCAAGTCCTGTGTCTGTTGCTAACACCATACGGATGCCACTGCATCCCCTTCCAGCAGCTGTACCCCTCAGGGGAGTGCCCCAGCCCAGTCCCCAGCCCTGCGTGGGGGCCCCTGCAGGCCAGTGCTGCTTCTCCCCATGGCTTTTCATGCTGCTCCGCTGTGGTCTCTGCAGAGGACTTGGTCTGGTGCAGGCAAGGCAAAAGGCTCCCACTCACAGGGGGCTGCTCCCCTCTATTTCTGAGTCAAAAAGGTGCCCCCCCAGTTTCAATCGCTGAGGAAGAGTGCTCAGCCAGCAGTAGGGATGCTTTTGGACAAAAGGGCTTTTTTGGCTGGGTTTGAAGCTGGGCTCGTGCTCTCAATGCACAATGGAGAGGGAGGCAGCAGGGTCCTGCTGTGGCCCCGCAGTGCTTCTGGGTGGTGTGTGCATGCCCAGGCAGAGCAGCCATCTCCTTACAACCCTCCCGTTGCCTTCGGCTCAGAGCAGGTCCCTCTCCAAGGTGGAGACCAGCGAGCAGCTCCCATCCCCGCTCCCAGCCCCAGTGCTGGAGCGGCACATCCAGCTCCTCGGGTAGACCTGCACAGCAGCAGGACTTTAATTAGAGGAGATGAGGCTGCAGCAAGCTTGGTCCTCTCAGCTGTACTCCCAACAGGCGACACTTACTGGGCCATCAGGGTAATCCCATTATCTTCAAGGCATCTCCTCAGGTTTGCGGAGGACTGATCCGGCTGTGAGCTCTGCTCCCATTACTACAAGGAGTTCGGCTTTCAACAGCTGCCAGACCCAAATTACCACCCTTGGTGCTGAGGCTAGAGCAGCGTGAGGGCCACTGGGCGGCCCCATAAAGTGGCCAAGGAGCATCCGTCCCTCTTGTGGTGGCCATGAGTGGAAGGTGCTGAACCTCTCACCAGGCGCTTGCAAAAGATCATTGTCCTTTGAAGTGTTATGACGCTGTAAAACATTATTTAACCACAAACTCTTAAAAAGGCTAGCACATTATATCACCTTTACTTTTACATGTTGCTTTGTGTAATTTACTACTTAGTTTAGAGAACAAACCTTTAAAAAAATCACAGAAATAACTTCCAAAGAGCCCAATGAAAGATGTATCTGTTGTAATGGAACTCTTAAAATGCCCATTAGTACCTTTCACTTGTCACTTGGGATCTCAGGGTCATGCTTTTGGTATGAACACTGTTTAGAAACCAGTGGGATTACCGCTTACTCGTTTAAAACAAAAAGGAATTTGAGGACAGTCACTAGAGAAAACAGGTTCACTAAGAGACTTGCAGAATGGGCAGAAAGCAAAACATTTATCACTCACAAGCTTGAACATCCCATAATCCTATGCCTTTCCCAGGTCCCTGATCCTGGCAGCAGTATGCGCTGGACTGACCTTCCCTCTGTAGACCGCGCAGCAGCCAAGGCTGGAGCACCAACCCAAGTCTTTTTTCCCTACATTTTCCCACATTTCCTACAGGGAAATAACTGTCCCTGCAATGACTTATATACGCCCAGCTGATACAAATCTTCCCACCTTCTATAGCTCAGGTCTACAGCCCCTACCTCTGCAGGATGCAAAAGACAAGTCTTGGCTTTCCCACCTTGACATGTTCCCCATAGACAGCGCTCTGCTGCAGCTCAAGTTTTGTCCCTCTGCACAGAGCTCTGTAGAGGCACATCTGAGACCAGGCCAATATCCTTGTCCTGCACAGCCACCCTCTTTAGCACTGTTTGGTGATGGTGGTGGAGAACACTACTCTAGGTAGAAAGAGACAAAGCAGTTGGTTCCCACAGCTGATGCCAAGGTCGACAAGCATGACCAAGCATAGTGTGCTCCCTCTCAGGAGAAGACCCACAGAGGTACTGTTATGGAGGGGTTTTGTAGGCATTAGTTACTGTTGTAGAGTTATACACTATATTATGTATTATATAATTATAATTTGATATGATCTTTATATGCAAATATGCACGTATATAACTATATGCCTCTATGCATAGGCACTGGAACAGGTTGCCCAGAGAGGTTGTGGATGCCCCATCCCTGAAGGCGTTCAAGGCCAGGCTGGATGTGGCGCTGGGCAGCCTGCTCTAGTAGTTGGCAACCCTGCCCAGAGCACGGGGGATGAAAACAGATGATCTTTAAGGTCCTTTTCAACCCAGGCCATTCTATGATGATTCTATGATGATATAATGTATAATTGTTCAATAGCTCATATTGTGTAGGTATACAATATCACAGATATTATTGTGGAGGAGGCAGGGACTGAGCCAGGTCTCTGTAAACCTGACCTATGCTCTTTCCATCATGCCTCAGACTAGCAGAGTTGCTCAGTCCATATCTCCACTGGGAGATGACCTACAGAAAAGAAAGCAGAACCTTTCCAGAACAAAACACTCTCCTGGGGCACGGAGCAATGCCCTTCAGCTCTGCGGGACCCTAACCCAAAGGCCAGGCATTTTGTGACCAACTGTGGGGTAACTTTGCTGTGAAGTACTTCAGAAACCCTTCAGTTAACCAGAGACAGGCAAATGTGCTCCTTGTTTACCCGGGTATCATGGGACCCCTGCTTATTATTTTTTATGTCCTCTTTTGTGGACATGTCAGCATTCCTCATAGCAAAGAAATCAGTGATACAGTTTGAGGGGTTTTCTGTGTATAACTTTTTGCTTGTGTCTTTGTTTCTTTGTTTTTAGTGCTTTAACCTCAATCAGTGGTGGCTAAAATGGCACCAAGGCAGTGTCCACCCTGGGAGTCAGAGACAGCAAGGCAGCGTCCTGTTCTGGGATGGCTTGTTCCCAACAGCTGCTTTGGTCCAGGTAGGAACAAAGGGAGAAGGCAAACCACCCCAGCACCAGCAACTCGTCCCAAAGAGAAACCACACAACATCTCTTAGAAACCACACGTCTCTTCAAAATGTGTGCAATGGTCACACGCGCACACCAATAGTGTGCACAATAGCACCATCTGGTGACTTTGGCCATCAGATTATATTTCCATGGCACCATATTACCCAGGGGACAACTTTCTGTCAAGTGCCTGCGCTGCCCTTCTCCGTACCCTTTTCAGCCATAAAATCCAGGTGTTCATTTGTTCCACAAAACAAAAATTAGCAGACATGACATAGTCTTTCAGAGCTAATCTTCCCAAGCTCCCAGCTTGATGCTGGTGTGATCCAGTATTTTGACATTCCCATGTTTCAGTAAATTTGGATTTTAGTTCTCTTTTCTAGCTATTTGTTAGGTATTTGGCACATAAGGCACCATTTGCCAAATGCTTGGAGAGTTCTTACAGCCCAGTTATGAAGTGAAGCATTTTGCTGCATTTCTTGGAGGTTTGTTTCATGTTCGCTGGGGGCAACATTTCTCTGCACTAACACACTTTTCTTCAGGTCAATGATCACACCCTGACCATGGTCCACTGTTTCTTCCATTGCCACTAGCTCAATATTTCCACAGCTAATCTCCCACTCAAGAGTAGAGCTTGTGGGAAACCAACCACATTGTTGTCTTTGTTGGCTGACACATATAAAAGCTCTGAAACAAGCATCAGGAGGGCAGAAATGCAGTCCAGCATTACCATGAAGCACAGGTGCACAGAGCATATCCTGTTTCCTCTGCCTCGCTTTTTTTTCCCGTGTTGCAGGAGAAAACAAGCTGTAATAAGGAAGCACTTTTTCATACTTTAGGGAGGATTCCCAGGGTCTTGGCTGGCTTGAGGCAGCACTGAGATAAAGCACAACCACACGAGCCCAGAAAACCTTCCTTACTCCACACATTTCACTGTAACCAGAGGAGAGATTGTACCTATGGATTCCTTTTCCCCATCACCTCAGGAGAAGATGTTTGCTCACGGCTCTCCCTATGATCTTTGCCTTTTCTTGGCTCCCTGCCCTACGTCTGTTCATTGCACCACAGCCAAGAGGTGATGGAGGAGCCCCATGTGATCCTTCCACCATGCCCTGCAAACACCTCCTTACTCTTTGTCCTGAGACAGCCAGCATGTGGCCAGAGAGCTAGTGGAGCCCCTAATGAGATGCACCCTGAGCAGGTCAAAGGCAGGTCAGCCCCAGGCTTTACGCACCTATGCCACCTCTGGCCAGATCTCTCTGTGTGGTTCATCCATGTCATAGCACCAAGCTCATGGGCACCCCTGCTGCACAATTTGCTCTGTACCATCCTTGCAAACTAGTCCTGCGAGGGTGTCTAATTTACAAAGTCATCATTACTTTACTCATTACATTACTGTGCTCAAAGTATGCTACTGAGAACTTGCTCAGCCATTCTGAAGCACCATCAGGAACAACTGAAATCACACCGTGCTTTCTCTGTAGATGATCAAAGCACATTTTGAGATGTCTTCTCTGCTGTTTTGAACTTTTAATTACTTAGGGTCTGATTCCCAGAGCAGAAGGATTTGCAAGAAATCAGCCAATAATTAATGCCAAGATGAAGATTTTTCAGTCTGATTATATGTGATGGATGTGGGCAAAGAGTGGGGATGTTCTTCACAACCAGTTTGTTGTCTCTGTTTTGGGGATGGTCCGATTCCCTGAAGAGCTAACTCACTGTGTGCACAGAGTACATCAGTTCCAGTGACTTAGCTTCTCTGGGCTCTTGCTGAGATGCTCAGACAGAAATCTGTGGCTTCTTCCCATGGCTGTGGTTTTGTCCTGTGCTGAAACATCCCTGGACAAATGGTCTACATCTGTTCTAGCAAACTAAACAAAGCCAAGGCAGAGCTCCAGCACCGGCACACGGTGGTCCATGTTGGTCGTTGCAAGCACGGAGCCAGCTGGGCCCCTCACTCTGCCTCAGGCCTGGCAGCTTTTCCATCCTCTGATTGTGCTGTGAAGAACTGTAGAATCCACAGACTTTAATGTGAAAAGCATTTTTTTTTTTAATTATGTTGATTTTCATTTTGTGCAGCTTAAATTAATTTTCAAGAAGTAAGGCCTTCACTGGACTTTTTATGGGTGAATGCCCGAATGCTTCCTAGTTGTGTATTTTATTAAATAATTATTCACTGTAAATGCCTCTGTAATCTAAACTACAAGGTATAGCATGCATCTTTCTGGCTGTAGTAGAAGTAAGCCTCCACTGCAGGCAAAATTCCCTGGGTCTCTTTTTGTCAGCTTATTTTTTTCTGACTCATGAAAAAAGCTTCACGTTCATTGTTCATTAGTAGATAATTCAAATGATTTAGAGTCTGTAGTGTTTAAATGCATTCATTTTCTTGTAAAATATTTTTTAATGAGATCATTTATTTATTGTATTTTGTCTGTAAAAGAAGCTAATGCTTTGCAACATTTAAATGACCCAAGCAGAATCATACATAGCACCGGTAGTGCTATAAAGAAGTGCAATGATATCTCTCACCCAAACGCCTGCTGGCATGGAGCTGCTCTCTGCCTGTGAGGACTCAAACCCCAGGAGTTTCCAGAGAGGAAAAAGAAGCAGCATCAGCCCCTCCTGCTGAAATAGCTCCACTTTGCAAGGAGTCATTAAAAATCATTTGGACCACAGGGAGACAAGAAGCAAGAGTGCTCTCAACCTCTGAACTCAATCACTCACCAAGAAGGGGAGACCAGGGATCTCATTCTTGTTCCAGTGTATAGTTCATGAAATGATTATTTAACATGCAACACTTAACTGATCATCAGAGACCTACTGTGATCCTCCCTCTGTGGCCAAACTCCTGCAGAGCACAACTTTAGGCACAGACAGAGCTGGCTTGGGCAGAGCATGGGCAGTATAGCTGGAACAACACACATTTGAGGAGGGCACTGGCCTGTTGTAGGCTATCAAAATGGAGATACTCATCAACATGGGCAAATGCAGAGTCTCAGGTGCCTCAGGGCTAGGCAGCAGCTGAACAGAGGGGCCACAATTTTGGACTTAGGCCACAGGGTCTTTAAAGCAGCATTAACAATGCTCTGAGCTCCTCGGCACAGAGATATATCAAGCCCAGGGAGGTGGCTTAGGGAGCTGATGGTGTTCTCCTGACACAGCCAAACACTGCACCAGCCACTGCTGCTCCATGGAGCCACACCAGTGCTACTCTCTTGTCCCAGACCTCTGCCTGACCCCTGGTTTCTCAAATCAAGCTCAGTCTCTCAACCCCAGGTCAGTCCCCATTTCTATGCCCTGTTTGAAGAATGTTGCACAGCAACGATATCTCTGGAGGAAGCCCCCCACCCTAAGCAAACAGCATATGTCTTCCAGCATCTATTAGACTTCTGCAAGCAGACTGCCCATCCCACTTGTACAGGCTGAGTCCATGGTGGCAGCTGAGGAAGGATCTCCCACCTCTTCCAGCCCATGCTGAAGCTCAAGTCCAAGGGCCTCACTAGAAGAAGAGGTCAGTGACCATATGGGTGCCTTCAGTAGCAATGGCTGGACTCCCTACCGCAGAAGGTCCCTTCCCGTGACTGAAGAGAATATCTCTCATCCTGGTTGTCTGCCCACAGCTATATTTTTGGCAGGCATTGCTCAAAGGAGAAGTTATGTTGTCCATCACATAAGCAAATGTTAATGACTGTAAGTCCAGCTGCCAGACTTAGGCCCAAAAAGCAAAGATTTATAAACTTCCTGGAGACATGTCCTGTGATCCCCTTTGAGGGCTCTCCACATGGTGTGTACCCCATACCAGGAGGCAGTGAAGGTAAAGCTAGCTGAAGTCCTCATCCTGCATGATGATACAGCACCTGGACTGAGTCAGGTGAGGATTTGGCACATCCAGCCCCTGGGCACACAGGTTCTGACACTTGGCTCCTCTCTGTACCAGCATGGCCAGACACTCTCCAGGCCCATGGCAGCCCAGCACAAACCCAGGGGTGGCTGCAGTGTGCTCTCCATGCTCCTGCCTTGGGCATGAGGGAAAAGAAAGGGCTCCCTGGGAAGGTCTCCAGGGTTTGCTCAGCAAAGGGACAGATGCTTCATTTCCACATGCCCATAGAAACCACTATTGATGATGGTAACAGGGCAGAAACATACTAGGAAAGATATGCTTTCATGTTATATACTCTTAACTTTCTACCTCAGTTCATAGAGCCAAGAGAGAAATTTCACTCCATGCATTAGTACTCAGTGTTGATGCTCTGGAAATCAAGATACAAAGTGTGCCTGCTAGGGCAGCCCAGTCACTAGCACTGCAGTTGGCAATGCATTGGTCTAAGAAGGTGATCCAAACAGGAATTAAACACATTATTAACATTTCTCTGTCTGATTCTTTAAGAGTGTTTGTTCCTCTGCAGAAAAGTGGGCCTGAAAAATAACAACGCAAAAAAAAAAACTGATATGCTTGAATGTATATCATCTGCCATATTTTGATCTGTCAGTTCTGCAGTGATGAGGGAAGGCAGAGGGGTAACACTAATGGGCTGCAGTGTGCCGACCAGGCTAGAGTCCTTCCCCGGGCCCACCTCCAGGTCCATATCACCATCCTGCCATTGTCCTCCTCTCCAGCCCCCCTTCTCTTTGATGTCTCTTTCCATTCACATCTGGCCCCTGCCTCCCCATCCTGCCTGAGGGCAGCAAATAGAGACTCAGCCACTGAATGTCAGTCAGTGAAACCCCTGTCCCATGTCCCCCTCATTGTTTCGCCACCCCTCATTTTTTATGTGCTTCACCTCCTGCTGGCCCTTCAACATGGGGCTTGCAGGGATGCTGTGATCATAGCTTAAAGGAAACACAATTTTTCAGAGAATTTTTTGCTAAAGTATACTTGGTGGTATGGCTGTTTCTGAGGAAGCTGTGCAGAAGAGTCCATGTTTGGCTACATACTCACAGTCTGCTTTGTGAGTCTGAGAGCAGGAATATCTCAAGGGCACAGCAGAAACCAGGTGCTAGAAGAAGAGTCCAGGACACCAAAAGGACAACTGTGAGGAGTGCTGGTAGGAAGTATAAGATACAGATACCAAGAAGACAGTTTTCTGGTGCAAGCAAGGTGGTCCCTGTTGTGGAATCACTGATTCCACTGAACATGTACAAGTGGTTCAACATGAGGCACACAATTCTTGAAGAAAATTTACCTTCATACTGCTGGGAGGTGGCAGGAGTGACCCTTTTCAAGGATTTTGAAAGCCAAGAATAGTCTCCCTGCTCCCCATGTGCTGGGAGAGCTGTGGCTGAGCTCAAAGCCCAGCTGGGGAATAAGCAATGAAATCCCATCTTGTCTGTACGCTTTGCTCTTTAACAAATGGATAAGCACTAGCTTGTTTCCTGATGGGAAGCAGCTTCCAGCTCATTGTTCTTGCATGCAAGATTGATGTGGACGAAGTGCTGCAGCCTAATTGCACCTTCTCCTTGCCTTGCCATATGGGACTGCTGTTCACAGCACAAACGGTCAAGACAGAGTCCAAGAAGGACCAAAAAGGAAGAGCTATTGGCAGGGCATTCCTGGTGGGGTTCTCAGCTTATTTAACCATACGCCTCCTCCAGAGCCAGAACAGGCACACACAGTCCTTGGGGTGGGCAATGCGGCCCACCTCTCCCACGGGGTTTGGGCAGGGAGGCCAGGCTGTGGGTGCTGGGGTGGTGGCATGCAGCGGGCTGGGATTCAGGGGCAGCTGGACGTATCTGTGGTCTGGGCTGGAGCAAGGGGTTGCCTCCTGCCGTGTAGGTTTTATTCTGGGAGGGGAGCCGATGGGCGTGCTCCTGCTGGTACGCTGTGGCTGCATTTCTGGCATATGCCAAGGGCCCTGCATAGCCCTGCTCTATTCTCTTTTTTCCTTTNTCCTTTCCTTTCCTTTCCTTTTTTTCCATTTTCCCTTTTTTCCTTTTTCCTTTTTTCCTTTCCTTTCCTTTCCTTTCCTTTCCTTTCCTTTCCTTTCCTTTCCTTTCCTTTCCTTTCCTTTCCTTTCCTTTCCTTTCCTTTCCTTTCCTTTCCTTTCCTGTATAGAAAAAAAAAAAAAAAGTAGTTCAAAAGTGGTTGGAAACTGAAGCAGAGAAATGATGAAAAGCAGAAAGCCCAAAGAAAAATTAGGGCAAGAATGAAGACTAGATCGAGTGAGAAATAGAGAGTGAGTAAAAGATGGTAACACCTGAGTTACGCCTGAGTTTCATACCCGAGTTACCTTCAAAAGAGAGGAGGTTTTCCTCCAGCAGAACCTGAGGGAGACCAGGGCAGAGACACCAGACTTCCCAGCAAGAGGACAAAAGGGTAGAGGAGAAAGGCTTGTCCATGAGGAGGAAGAAATGGTCACTTCTTGCATTTCTGCTCCTGCAGGACTATCTAGTGAAAAATACTGGGTTACGCTAAGCACCCACATTTTCTGCAACTAACAACAGGAAAAGAAAATCCTTAGGAGTTGCTTGTAAACCAAAGGGAGTTCTTTCACACTGCACATTTCTGACAAGTCAGGAAAAATGCGGCTTTTATCTGTGAACACCCTCTGCCCCCCTCACCCCGTGCACTGCACATACTTTTTGCATCCCAGACAACTCACAGATATCTCTACAAAGATGAAGGTAAAATAGTCATTACCTACATGGCTAGGGGGCATCTGATGTAAAGTGCATTCCCTGGTTTTTGGCTTACTGTTTGTAAAGGAGCACAGAGCACTTTCATCTCCCCTTTCAGTCCATCTGTGGCTTCAGCTGTCATGACAAAGTGTGGCACAACGGAGCCAGACAATAAACTATTGTACTGTGTAACAGGAAGCAACAGGTAATGTTTAGAGGAATTAAATTATTTTTGGATCTGATACTGATAATCAGTTTAGGTGAGGGGTATCCAGTGCAAATTTATCCAACATTTTTAAAAGACTGGGAGCACTCAAGAAGCAGATAAGTTGAAGTGCAGTATAAATGAACCATTCATGAACTCAGAGACTTCCTTGCCTGTACACAAGGCACATGAGAGCAGACCTTGTTGCCTGCCATCCTGGACTTTTTTTAATTAGCAGTTGCAAGCCATTCTTGTGCAGTATGTCTGATACTGGGGAGAGAGCTCTATGTCTTTTAGAGAGGAACAGAAGGCATATTAACATGAAATTCCCAGAAATACAGAAAAGTACTGGATATCATTCCATCCTCTGATATCTGAATTGCATCCAAATGATAATGTGAAACCTTCACGTGATAGTCATCTATTAAAAACTGAGGCACTTGAAGACAGACTGGTGCAGAGCTATTTAAAACAGCTGCTAAAGCAATGCCTATTTAATTAATCTAAACTTTGTGATATGCTAGATGTCTGTGGACTGGTTCCCATCCAAAGCCATGCCACTCATCAAGAGTGGCCAGTGTAGCCATCCAAACAAACACGGACCAGAACCCCCATCACCTGTTCTAGGGGAAAAATCCTGGAATAACAATGGTGTTGGTCGGTGCAACTCTCCACTCTTGTGGTGTGTGTTTATTTAGGAAATATCCAGCTCTGCAGCCCTCTCTGCTTGGCTGGACCCCTCTTCTGCAAGGCTGTGCTGGGCACTGTCACAGGCCAGGCAGCCGGAGGGGAAGCAGCCTTGACACTTGCTTTCCACGAGGGCAGGGGTTAAGAAAGAAAGCAGGCTCCCTGGTTATCTGGTAGAAGCAATAAAGCGCTTTCTGCAGCTGTCAGGACGACCCAGGGAGATGTACCAGACAGCATCAGCTCGACCCTGTTTTCTGTCCCAAAGCCAAAGAGTTGACACCTCTAGATGTTGCTGCCAACGCCTGCATCAGCCCAGGTCTCCACACTGTAGGGGCTGACCCTACAAGGTGCTGAGCTCTCCTGACCAAATACCTTGAAACCTTCTCAACACCACAGCAAAATGCATAAGAAATTTTTATCTGTGGTCAATGGGGTACAAAATGAATCATTGGATCAGGTGCCCCTATTTCCACTGTCGCCCTGTGGTGTTCATACTTCACGCACCTTTATTGCCCAGGGGAGGTCTTCATCAGAGATGCCGTCAGGGGCAAGCATTAATCTGGAAGTATTTAGCCAGGCATTAGCCACGCATGGAGCAGCCCCAGTGTCTAGTCATCACACAGCTCAAATCAGTTATTCCAAATAAGACGAATATTTGTTTGTGTGCGTTGTTTTCGGCTGGCCTGGCTCTAAGATATTATCAGCACACGTGTGTGGAGGAAGTATGTTGGGACTGAGCTTACACTGCTGGGGAACCTGAGAAACGTGAGGGGAAATCAAGGAGAATTCCTAACAGATGCAGCCTGAAAACAAGGAGTATTTTATTAAAAGAATGCAAAGAAAAATTGATTATTTTCTGAGATCAGTTGTGCTATGCCTAGAGCCATTGAGGTATAAAACAAAGATTTTAATTCTCCTTCAAGTGCAAATCTTGACTCAAACCGAAATGCAGAGCTGCTACCAACATCTTCATTTTATAACATGTAAAGCGCACATGCAACCACAAAGCTATTAATTTCCATGCACAGAAACTTTTGAAGGCACAGCACCAGCTGCTTAAATATGTCTATAATTATTCACGCATTAACACCTACTGAATTAGCAGCATTAGCACCTACTGAATCATCTTGTATGCATTTAAATAAATTAAGGCTCGGGTTCGGCCACGCTTGCCCAGGAGAGTGCTGCTTCTGCGGTTACAGATGCAGCGCTGCTTGACCCCGATGCTACGGTGTGAGCTGCCAGGGCTGCGAAGTGGGTGAAAGATGTCACAAATGCCTTTTTTAAAAAGCCCGCCCTCTCAGGCGAGGGTGCTTGGCACTGGAATTTATTCCCTCCAATTCCTTGGTTTTATTTCAGTTGAGGAGGATTCTTGT
>VXAA01005742.1:0-27879 GCA_013399115.1 Anseranas semipalmata | reverse complement strand
TCCTGCACTCTTTTTAGTAGGCCCCATTAGGAAACTCACATTTCTCCGTCTGTCTCAAAGCTTATTTTATGTGGAAATATTTCAAAACTCATGCAGCTCTTGTTCAGCCCCATGCAATTGAAAGGAGAAGTTCAAAGTTGGGCAGGGCACCAAGTCAGCAGACATTAATAACATTACCTTGTAACCATTCAGAACCTGTCATTTGTTAAGTCTGTCCCTCTCTCATTCCAGCAGGCATAAATCATGTGTATAAATGAGCTCCTACCCACAAAGAGCTGATTTTAACATCTAAGGCTGAGCTGTCACCATCAGGAATTCTTTTTTTTTTTTTTTCACTATTTTTATTTTTGAGTCCAAAACCAAAAGGGAGGCGATTCAATGCAAATATGCCCCAGGAACATTTTGGGAAAAGTAGATAAGCAACTTCTGCATTAAAACTGCAGCCCCCCACCAAGTCCTTCCTAACTCAGATCCTCCCCACACATGCAGCAGTGCAGAAGTGTCCTCCTCATCCTACCACAAGCACCTGCTTCTTCTGGGTGGCATTCTCTAGTGAGCCCCTCCACCTGGGGAGTCCAGCGGTGGCCAAGGCAGGTGGACACTCTTCTGCACTTTCCTGCAGGGAAAGGGATGCCCAAAAGAGGACAACAAGCATCAGCTTTGCCCAAGCAAGGACGTGTCTCTGGAGGGACTTTCTTCCCCTACAGCCTCTCCTGCCCTTAGTGACTGCTCTTCTACCACTGAAGCATCGGTGTCCTCCTGCAAGTCTTCCCAAACCTGAAGTGGAAGCAAAGCTTCTCATCATCACACCAAATTGTCATGGGAGCTGAGGGCTGTGGACAGCAGGAGAGGATCCCACCCATCAGGCAGCCCCTCGTCCCATCCCTCACCCCTCTCCTGCAGACACCAATGCTGTTCCTTATCAGACAAAATAACTCCACCAACTGACACACAAGAAATTCTACTTAAATGTAAGAGAAATATTTCTTTATGGTAAGGGCGGTCTAGCACTGGAACAGCTTACCTAGAGAGGTTGTGGGGTCTCCATCCCTGGAGGTATTCAAAATCAGACTGGACATGGTCCTGGGCAACCTGGTGTAGCTGACCCTGTTTGAGCAGGGTGTTGGACAAGATGACCTTCAGGCATACCTTCCAGCATCAATGATTTTGTGACTCTATGACCATGCCTCCCAGATACCCTCAAACATTCTACTCTCTGCTGTGTGCTCCCCCCCTCTAATCCAACATCACATCTCTAGTTCAAACTGTCTTGCTGTGTGCAGAAAATGTCCTTTACAGTACGATGAGGGAAAATTCCCCCTGTCAGGAGTGCCTGCTGTCCTGGAGGTCATGGGAAAAGAGGAGACATCCTTCCCTTTTTATTCATTTGTGTATACATCCAACTCCTTGCTCACCTCTGGTACCCATACCATGCAGCCTGGACCAGGCACTGGAATGACTTGGTGCCCAGGGCTGTGTACAGCTGCGATCATGGCAAGTTTGTCCCAACCACAGGTTTCATGGTGTGAGAAACTGTGGTGAAACAGCTTTATGGGACACACCATTGCAAAGCAGCTCTTTAGGGATTACTGTAGTCTTTTATATGAGGATCAGAGGGGTGGAGCACCTTTCCTATGAAAACAGGAGTTAGGGTTGTTCAGCCTGGAGAGGAGAAGGCTCTGGGGAGACCTTATAGTGGCCTTCCAGTACCTAAAGGGGGCCTACAGGAAAGCTGGAGAGGGACTCTTTGTCAGGGAGTGTAGTGATAGGACAAGGGGTAGTAATGGCTTTAAACTAAAAGAGGTTAGATTTAGATTAGATGTTAGGAAGAAATTCTTCACTGTGAGGGTGGTGAGGCACTGGCACAGGTTGCTCAGAGAAGCTGTGGATGCCCCATCCCTGGAAGTGCTCAAGGCCAGGCTGGATGGGGATTTGGGCAACCTGGTCTGGTGGGAGGTGTCCCTGCCCATGGCAGGGGGTTGGGACTAGATGGGTTTTAAGGTCCCCTACAATCCAAACCATTCTGTCATTCTGTAATTCTATGTGCTGGTAGGTCTGAATCAGGCTGGCTGGCCACTTAAAAGCCTCTTCAAACTGCCCTTTTTGTTCACACTCTCTGCTATGAATTTAGGGATTTGAATTTGATCTAATCTGCAAAAACATCTAAAGATGATTTTTACTTCAGCATTCTTTTTTGTATCACTGGAGCTAAGCACCCTGATTCCTCAGGGCTCTAGCTTATGAATAAGTTAATAAAGTGCTAGAAAATGTCCTATTTATCTCAGTGAAACCCAGGTACGTTGTGACCACCATGACCTCCAGTGCCCTTCTCAGAGCTATAATGGACCCTCTGGAGTCCTCACTTTGATCTGTTTGTGCTGACAAGTTTCAAACCAGTTACAAGTTTTGTTCAGTTACAATTTGCTTTGGGTTCCTTCCTTTTAGTGGAAAATCTCCTGTGGACTATGATGATCAGGTTACCAAGAACCTCAGGAAAACCTTTGCAAATTGAAAATGATGTAGCTGGGTGGCCTCCCAAGGTAGTCAATGCTTTGCAGATGCTTCCCTCAGCAATTTCCTCTCTATCTAAGGCTTCTCCCTTTGCTCTTTTGGAGAAACTTCCAAATGCTGCTCGCACTTTTTTTTTTCAAAGCCTCAGGCTCGTATTCTATGTCCTGTTTTATTTCCTTCTCTAAAGTCTCCAGCTGCTTCAAGTCTTAATCCCTACTGCAAAGTCCACGGGTATTGTTTTATATCCTGTTTATGACTTCTTTAGGTCTTTTCCTAACTCCGGTCAGGCCATTTTGAAATCTCCGTTGTTTGGTTCCTCTCAGTTCAATGAGACCATCAGCTCACAGTCTCAGTGCCATGGTTGAGTTTCTGCCTGACTCAGGGTTGTGCTTCCCGACCCAAGCAGAACGGGGAGTACTCCTGCTTGTTTCTGTCAAGAAAAGTGGGTGGAAATATCAGGGAGATATTTCATGTGATCCCATTTAGCTACAAAATTAAAAAGAGCTAAAGTGTTCTACAAATACGTTTGGACCCAAAGCATCAAGATGCAATTTCTTAGCTATTTCTAGCCCACATTTCCAGGCAGTGTTTGACTCAGATCTCTCTAAGGATCACATTACAAGCTCTTCCCTCTGGCTGTCTGTAGCTTTATGCTGCCCTTTTTGCCTAGTTCTCTGGTGATCTGCTTTCATTTTTCATGTCACGGTCCCACCACAGGTAACGCATGGTAGCTGGTTGCCTGCCCCCACTGACACCCGTGCTTGCACAGCTTCCCTCCCACCCGTCCTGCCTGTTGTCCGCAACATGATCAATGGGTTTTCTTGTTTTGCTTGCCTTATTCCTTTAACAAGCTTCAGCATTTCTTAGAATTAATCAGTAGGATTTGTGTTGTTTTGGGTTATGAGTAAGCCAATGTACAGCTGTACCCAACTTGCACTCTTCCCCCAAAAAAGGAAGGTCGGGGGGGGGAGGGATGGGGAGGGGACACGATTTTACCCACATTTTCTAAGGGGAGAAGCTGTTCATCTGGGTTTTTCCTCAGCTCTGTATTTTCCCTCAGGTACATATTTTCCACACCAGAACAGGATTTCTGCAGTCTGAAAACTAAGGTCAGTGGTGACTGCTTCCCTAAAGGTTTAATATGCAGCAGGTTTGAGGGGGACTCTGGGCCAGACATCGTGCTAGTAAAATGCCCAGCAGTTCCCCCTTCTTGCTTTAAATGTAGTCTTAGTCCATGCAGAGATGAATCAGGCTGTGAAATCCTCCCATGCATCATCAGCACAAACCTATCTGTCCCCTGAGTGTTACCTGTGGGGAGGCTATTCAGGATCCTCTGACTGCAAAACATTGGTATTCATGTAAGAAGCCCATACTCAAATGGGCATAAAAGGCTTGGGGCTTCCCTAAATTTAAGAAATGAGACCCAAAGATAACAGTGGTCTCATTGCCTTTTCTCAGCCACCCTGGCAGAGTTTCCAGACCCACTTCCTTTCTGAAGTTCTTGGGTCCCTGAAATGAAAATAATTTCCATTTCTGTGACCACAAGTAACTGAGAAGACGGATGGACATACAAAGGACAGGAGTGAGGATGAACTCACTATTCTTTATTTGTGTGTTTGTGTGGCATGGTGTCCAGGCCATCTTTTCAGAAAACCTTGTATCCCAGCCTTTGCACTTGCAGGCTGTGTTTGGAGAGTCTGGGTCCAGCCTGTCATGGGATATGGCTGGGATAATGGGGTGCAATGGAGGCAACTCTCAGTTCCCAGAGGCAGACTGTCACACTACGGGATAACGTGGCCGGCTTCCATGGCATACCACTTCTCCTGGGCCACCCTGTGCCCACCTCCCTTAGACATCACCTAATGCCACTCCTGCTCATGACCTGCACCTTGGGTTGGGCTTTTTGCATCTGCCTTGGGCAGCAGCACCAGATCCTGGCTCTTCACCCAGGTGCCCTGCATGCACTCCTGGCATCTCAAACCAGGCACCATCCTTCCCATCCTCTTCATGCCTCCCACCAAGGTGGGACCCGAAATCCATGTCCTACACTTGTCTCCCTCAGCACCCCTAAAAGGTAGGAGTGCATCTTCTCACACCATCTGCACCCCTCACCTCCTGACTTCTTGCTTCAGCTCCTGGGCTCAAGCCATCCTTCTCCTCAGTCTGATACACAAATACCTGCAAAGGTCCAGGCAGCAGGACCAGCTCTGGACTCTGTCAAGATATCGGCTTTCACCAGAGATAAATAACACCTGCTCCACAGCATCTGTAAGAGCCCGTATCAAAGCTAGCAGCATCCATTGCCACTAGCTTTAGATATGCTGCTTTGAAGTGCTTTGGGAACAGTTAGGGACCAGTTTGGGACCCTCTGCTTCCCAGCAACCTATCTGCAAGTTTTTCAAAGGTGCATATATTCCCATAGCCAGATGTGCATAGTTTTTACAATATCTGCATTTTTGCTTTACCCTATATCCTGCTTCTGCTATCACAAAAGATTAAAGGTTGGCTGCTACTGTCCTATAAAATCAGAAGATAGCTGCAGACCAGTCAGAACTCAATTTTTCTTTTCTTTTAAGCCACTGATACCAAAGCAGTGAGTTTAGCATGGCTGCAAGGAATACCAGAAACACAGTGTTAGATGCATCCGGACTTAAACACTCGTTTTCCACCCACGCAGGCACACACTTACACATGCAGAGCAGAGACCAAGTGGAACAATAAAAAGTTCTGTAGAAATATTTGTTTTAAAATAGAAGCTGCAGCACAGCTCCACACAGACTTATGAGACAGTCACCTGTGCTGCTTCCCTGCAGGGGCCAGTGAAAAGTTGCTTGGAGCAGCCGAGCAGGCTGATAAAACCCTGGCGGTTCCTGCAGGGTTGGAAGGACTCAGCACCATGCTTCTCGCAGCCAGCCAGCATCACCGCTCTGTGTTGACATTGGCAGTCTTGCATGGGTCCGTCAGAGGGATGGAGGGAAACTGGTGACATCATGCAGCCTTCATCCTTCCACGGTGACCCACATCAAAGGCAATGTAATCACCGCCCAGAGGAATGGACGTGCTGTAACACACAATGAATCACGTTTTGAAGTCCTTGGAGGTCAGACAGAGCTCCTGGCAAACCCACAGGGGGAAGATGATGTGGATGACAACTGTTTGCAGTGGACCCCGGAGAGACTGTAACTGTGATGATGAACTAGCCCCCTCAAAGGGTTAGCCCTCGCATACTGCAATGCCTGGCTAACATGGGGTTTTCAGTAGCTCTGCAGGAACACTGATACACACATCACAATTATCCAAAGTGTTAACACAGCTCAAAAAATAAAATGTTATTGTAAATATCCTAGGAATGATTAGGACAGTTAAATCAGTTGCAGATCCACGCTGTATGCACAGGTTGGTACCACAGCAGTGCTCTAGGCTGCCTTTCTAGTCCTATGAACCAAGGACTGCTGGGCAAAAACACAGCCTTTAGCTGTGCTTTCCACCAGCTCTCCTTGTTTCAGTAGTGCTTCTGTACCAGTAAGGGCGTGATGGGGGACCATTACTTCCCCGGCTCCATCACATGGCACAGGTGAGACCTTGGAGGCTGCATGTTGCAGTCACTGCATATCCACAGCCTTATCAGCATCTTGTGGCAAACCCACTTGGCAAGGCCAGAAGATTTAGCCTAGCAACTTTAGAAGAGGTAAGGAAACCAAAGAGTATGAGCCAGATAGAGACACAAAAGTTCTTTTTTTTTTCCATGTTTTTGTTAATAAAGAACGTGTGTCTGCAGGGTTTCCTAGTACTCACCAAGTTAAAGGTTGCCTTACCCCTGCTCTAGAAGAACTGTATAATGTCTCTTATCTCAAGGCTAACTTGAAGTTGGATATGGTCATTTAAATACTATTAGCTGTTGACCATTTTTGCATATATTAATTTTTACTTAAATGTTTATACACCCAGATATACATATGCAAATGTATTCTTTATGGTAGGATAGCAAAAAACAAACAAACAAACAAAAAAACAACTAAACAACTATAAATTAAATTGTTATGAGAGTCCCCTGTATTCCTAGATCTGTAAATATGAATAAAAATGTTCAAAATGTCCCAAATATGCAGCATTGGCAAATGATGCATAGTATCCCTAAAGTTCAATTTTATTATGCATTGCTAGCTAGGCCTGTTGAGAAAACCAGGACTCCATTTCATGCAAAACATGAAGGTTCTAATATTTCATTTCTCTCTAGAATGAAATCAAAATACAACAGTCTCCATGAAACTTTTCATGAAAAAAACAGACTCACAAGACATCTGGTGGCCCCACAGGGTGACCTGGACTCTCTAGTTTGGCCGAGGCACCAGACTCTCCACCTCTGATGTCCCAGACTTTCTCCAAGGAGAGATGAATAGCCTCTCCCTTGATGTGACCAGAAATTCCTTCTGAATCTGAGAAACATACTCAGCAGCTTCATCTAGGTACTGCTGTGCTTTAGCAAAACGTTCCGCACTAGTATTTTCTGATGATCCTGTGCTTCTGTGAAGCATTTCAACATTAAAAGCCTTGGTCAGCTGGAAGGCAAATATTTTATTCTGGTCAGTTCTTTGGCTGAACTCATTGGAGACAAGCCCATGGATAACACCTCCACCTCTACTTCAGTATACCTCTGGAAGGAAATATTGTAAGAACAGGAGAGATGCAGTGGGAATTTCTGGATGTCTGAAGTGAATTGAACATGTGTGAGAACCTTGTAGGATCCAAGTGGATCTGCCCACCAGTGCCTCTGTCCCTCTGAACTCCAAGCTCTGCAAGTCTGGGGAGATGGTCCGTTGGCCACGTATCACCACCTTGTGCCTCTGAGCCCCACATGCTGAAGGCACTCTGGGTTCTCAACACCTCACAAAATGTTACTTGCAGGTACTTCAACATACTGAACATGGTAAAGAACAGGATATTTGTGAACAGCTGCTTGGGGGACAGAGGTGAGCAGAGGTCTTTGCTCTTTTTTTATGAGTATATTGCAGCTGCTGGCAGGTCTCTGTTCACAGTTGACAAAGGAGCAGAGGAAAACAGAGGTTGTTGCTTACATAGGGGAGGAGGCCTGTGTCTGCATCTGCAAGGGATTGGGAATCCAAAGATTATTCACCGCAGCTGCAAGCTTCATCATGGGCAACTTCAGCAGAAAGAGTTCTCCTACTTGCCAAAAAGATCATCTCAGAGTGTTTAGCTGTCCCTAGCTGTACTGAACGAAGCAGAAATGTCATGATTTCTTTGATCAACAGTTCAAAGGAGCACTCAAAATGCTGAGGTTGTTTGCAGACTCATTTTCAGCTGAACCTAAAGAAGGTAAGGGCAGAGCTTGTTCAGAACTGATAGTTACCATGTGCTGATCTGCTCTCCTAACAAGCTTCCATACAGAAAAGTGAGGATTTTCTCTAAAAACTTGCCAAGTGACAGCTCCCCTGAGTCAAATGAGAGAGTTGCCATTTGTATAAACCTCTTTGGAAGTCCTTCTATGTGTGAAGAGAGTTTTTTTGTTGGTCTAAGTCTGATCAAACCAGAACATTGCAACTGCTCAGCAGAACCACTCAGATTCCTCTGGCACCCACAAAGGCAAAGCTGTTGGTTTGAGAGAAGCTAGGGACAGATTTCCCATTGACATCACTTTCCTGGCTGTGACAGGAAATCATGATGCCTTTATTGTTCAGGTGTTTTAAGCAGTCAGCACACTCAGTAATAAAAAATAATGACTCCGTGTATGGATCACGGACCAAAATCCAGTCATATGCAAGTCTGTGCAGTCCTCAGGCTCCCTACATGTACTGCTGTTAAAGTTGTGTGCCTCTGCTGTGCAATTCTAAAATGTCTTTTTTCTATGAAATGCAATTGCCTGTATTTTTTCCTGAAGATGGTGAGAAGATTTCTCCTATTTACTGCAGGGTTTGCCTCTCTAAAGACCTCCAGAGAAAATGAGCATCGTGAAACAAGAATCCAGGGACTCCAGGGACTCCAAATCATACCTACCTGTGGTGCACTGACTTCACTGAAATACCTTCTGAGAGCTCACATCTTTCACCACCACTTCCACTGGAAATGCTCCCAACCTTCTTTGCTTTCTGATTCAGCCAGCTGTTTTAGAAAGGCAGGTCTGCAAGAAGTTGCACTTCTAAGGGCATGTTTGCACTCCTGGCCAGACTTAGATCCACTCCTAAGGCCTGCAGACTGTAATGACAATATTGCAAGGCTGGTCTGTGTCTAAAGACACAACCAACCTACCCATGGTATATCTAACACTAAGCCCTTTAGCCATGCCAGAGACAATGGTCATCACTGAGCCAGAAAGCCCCCTGCATCAGGAAAAACAACTTCGGCTCCCTTTTGGATTACTCTGGGACACAGTAAGCAGGTTTCATTGCCTCAGCTTTGGTGTTCAGGGCTATTTGAGATGCCCCAGCCAGTCTCACCTGCCCCCAAGCAGCTGGAGAGCATAGCATTCCATAAAACCTCTCCCTGTCAACCACCTGCTGATGGCTTGGTGTCTGGGACATCTTAAATGTCATTAGACACCTACAGCTGGGGAGCTGCCTTGAGCTGGTTGATGCTTTGCCATGGAAAAGCTCCCAAGGCTGAGGTTAGATCAGACATCTAAATGCCAGGAGACTAGGGGCTTAAGGCTGGGCTACACATCTTCTAAAATGGTTTGGAAGAGATTTTGTTGTCTGACAAATTTTAAATTCAGACAGTACTGAATGCATCTGCTCATGTATGTACATGTTATTTTTGTCCTCCAGATGCGTGCCTACCAGTGAGTGTGTGCATATTGGACCCAGCACACAGACAACACTGAACAAGCACCAAAACCAGGTGGACAGAATGCAGGTCCTTGGCTCTAGATCTAGACCTGACTCCTTCAAAGCCAGGAGGTGTTGGGATCCGAGGTTTTGCAGCAGACACAGCCCTGCAAACCTCTGCTTCCCCTGCTCCCCTCTGCTGCCTCCCACCACGGTGCTGCAGAGGAAAGCTGGGGAACTTTGCCAGCTGGGTGCAGCCATGCACCGGGGGAGAATTCGTCCCTGGTCCGTGCAGTGGAGCTTGTGTGTATGCTGGTGCAAGAGGTCTGCTCACTTCAGTCATTGCTTGCCCAGCTCCAAGTGTAATTAATTGACATGAAATTATCCAGCCATTTTTCAAACCCTGACCCATTGTTTGGATCAGTGACCTCCTGTAGCACCAAATTCCACGGGTTGACTACATACTGTGTGAAGTAATATTTCTATCCATTTACTAGCCATTAATTTCTGGCCTTTGGGAAATCTGAAATATGTATGATCATATGAAGGATCCTGAGCCATTCATGGCTGTATGTTGTGTGAAACACATTTGCTCATTTAACTAACTCCCAAGCTCATTTGGCCCTGACCTGAGCACCAGGCAAGACAAATCAGCCCAGAAAGCAAGAGGAATAGCATGAAGCATGCTGCCAGCTGTTAGATGAGCAAATGGGGAGCTACAGAGATTCCCAGAGCCAAATTCTTATCTTATTTATGCTAGCATAAATCTAAAGTTACTGCACTGAATTATTCTGGATTTACCCTTCTGTAAAAGAGATCAGAATCTGACACTCACTTTGGAAACTTCCTTCCTCCGATTTCCATTCTTGCTAGAAACAGAATGAGACACCATTGAGCCACAGCTTTTTCAAATATTTCTGTACAGACAAGGATCAAATAACCAACAGTGCTGGGGAAAAGGGGAAAAAAAAAAAAAACATGCAAAACTTTGAATAATCAACAGAAATCACCCAGTGTTACAAATCCAGAGGTTGCAATGCCATGAGAACAGGCCAGAGCTAAAGACTGAAGTGTCCTTTGTCTCTCTGTCCAGCCCTTACGGTCATCTGCCCTGTTGTGGGTTGCAGCCGATCCTAGCAGTGGGGCTGAATTTGATAAGCAGGAAACACAGAGGCGAAGCAGGAGCAAAGATGATGCAGATGAAAGTGAAAGAGTTGCAAGCAGGTTTGAGTGTGTGCTAGCAATGCAAATACAATGTTCCTTGCTTTTATTTATCTTCTTCATGCCCTTTGTGGTAGTATCATAAGGCTGCAGCAAGAGAAAAGCAAAACACAAATGCTTCAAAAGAAATACGGAGCAGGCTGTAATGCTGAGTTATGTAACAACGTGTTGTTACAAACCAGACTGTCCTGAAAAGAATATTACTGCTTCCCTCATTTCTAGTAAAGTCCCCAGCTTCATTTTTCTAACACATACTATTTTATTGCCAGTGAGTTTTATGCAAGACATGCCTGATTTGCAAGAGTAGTCCTGAACAGTTTCTTAAACTGATTACTTCACAAAACATTCTGGGACATTTAATTGAAATGGCATCACCCTGTTTTAAAACATTGTAGTGTTAAATAAACTTGACCTGTAGCACCAAAGCACTCATTTTTCTCTAGCTACGTCATACCCTTGAAATGCATATGTACGTACATAACACCCTGACTCCTCCAGCTGAAAGACAAATGCAAGCCCCCATTTAAAAATAATGACACTCCCACCTTGTCACAGAGGAAGAGGCTCTAAGAAAGAAGTGGCTCGATCTTAATTACTGATGGAGAATGAGATTGAAGGAGGCAGGTATTTCAAACATACACCCGTGCTGTGCATCCAGCTCTGGTTGTGTGTGTGCTGGGGAGAGGAAGGGCAGGAGTGTGTGGGGGTCAGCACAACCCTGTGTGATGGGGCTGGGGACAGCAGGGGAGAGGGCTCTGGGCAAGGCGTGGGGCAAGACGGCATCACTCACCATTGCAACGTGTGCTCGGCCTCCCCATCACCCTGCCCCTAACTGGGGCCATGGAGGTCTCAAGCTGCCAGCAGCCATTTTATGGCCCTTGCAGAGCTTGGCAGGGCAGAGACCCTCATCTCTTCCCCCACGCCATCCCTCCGTCAGTGCTCTTTCTTGTGTCAGAGCTGAAGAAAAGAAAGAGGCAGCTCAGTGCAGCTACCCGAATCACTGAGCTCTGCTGTGAGGAACAATAAAACTATTAGCTGCTGGCATCAAGCCAAGAATCCATTAATGACAGCCTGGTATCTCCCCAGGAATGTAAAATGTTTTACTAAATAAACATTAAAGCAGGAAGTATTTGACTTCTGTCACTAGGTAAAACTCCAGCGTGATTCTATCCCAAGGAGGGATAGCCAAGAGGTGGGCAAGAAAACTTTGTTTCACTGATAAAAAAAAAAAAATATTTAGTACCAGGAGGAGCCAGCGAGATGTGTTTTATAGTGCCTTACATAGCGTGATGAATGAGGCTCAATGTTTTCACGGGATCAAGTCACTGACTGTACAGAAAGGAGGGGAAGGCAGTGGTCTGTGCAGGCAGAAGGCTCCACCATGCAGAATGATAGTCGGAAATCAACTCACAAATTTTTGTACCTTTTTCTGGCTATCAAGCAGAATTTAGGATGAATGAAAGCAGAAATCTTAGCAGCCTCCCCCCCCCCTTTTTTCATCTGGGGATCACGGCAGTGTGCTTGCACTGTTACACATGGGAAACATTACAGGAAAGCTATACAAGTGAACATTCCCTTCCCCCAGCACATGAAACACCCAATACTGCATTGCATGTTTGAAGGTCCTCCCTGTGCTAGTGTGTGAGATCTCCAACTGGGAACAGAAATTGCTATTCTTCATGCCAGCTGTCCCCTCCGGACCCCAGAGAGGGTCCATGCTCAAGGCAGAGCACAGTGGCATGACTGCACTCTTATTTAAGGTTTTCCAGTGAAAGAGACCTGAAAGTTGGAAGTAAGGACATTTACTTTCCTATAGGCCAAAAGGAGGAAAATTACCCCCGTGTAGCTGAACACCGGAGGAATCCTTCTCAGGATTCAGGAGGAAAAGAGAAAGCATGGTTAGATGGCTACATCTTACAGCTTATACCAGTGGAAGGATTATGGTGTACATCAGGTAAAACACTTAATGGTAGGTAGCCAAAGAGAAGAACATGATGCAAGAAATTCTGAAGACTATCAGAGGTGACACGCTTGTAAGAAAACCCGTGGCTCCTCCAAACTCAAGTAGAGTCAAAGTCATTGGTGGGAAGTTGAAAATATACAGCTGTATATTGTATATATGTAGCTGCCAGCTACAGCATTGCATGAAGATGAGAGAGCCCAGCAGATACCAGCATAGCTCTTGTGTACACGGTGTAAGCTAATATCATCCTTCTTGGAAAGAGGGGGTGATTTCCCACAGAAACTGAAGTCTGTGCTGGCAATACAGGGTGCAGCATCAGCACGGGGACACCCAGCTGCAGGAGTCCCACCAGGTGCTGCGTACCCTGTGCAGATCTGTCTCCAGAGAGCCCACGGAGCAGAGTTTCTCTTGCCCTGCCAGCCTGTGAGACAAGCTGTCCATCTGACAACTGGTACCAAAAACGTGCACAGCCTCTTCCATCCCAGAGGTCCACCCCAGAGAAGGGGCCTCTCTGGTGAGTCCAGAGCCCCAGACTCTTAGATGCTCAGCCCAGATCTGAAACTGCTCCTGCAATCTCGATAAAGCTCATGCTTCTGGTTCCCATCCCCTGCAGAAGTCTTCTAAATCATCTTTCTACACCGGACAGGGACTTGGCCTCCTCATGCAAAGCTGAGAGAAGAGACTGCATGGAAACCGATCTGAGGCTGAAGCAGGTGGATGTGGTCTCACCAGCACGTTGTGCGTGAAAGCCACCTGTGGGACACTTCCACCCAGCCTCCAAGCCAGCACAGAGGCTTTGAGCAGCAGATTCAAGGCACAAGAAGGCAGAAGGAGCTACTTTGTAAAGGGGAATGCAGCCTGCCTTCCCCAGTGGCTGTTTCCTGCTGCCAGGGGCAAGGAAGGAGCTGCTGCTTGCACAGAGGTTGAGAATGGTGGCTTGGAGGGCTTGTGGGGCTATTTGCTAGGGGACAGGAGGGAAGAGACTCAGGGGGAGCAGTGCAGAGTCTGGGTCAAACCCCATGGCTAACGAGAGACCATCCTGAGCTACCAGGTGCAGAACACTTTGGTGCCACAGGCTAGAGGCCGGAGTTAACTGAATATTTACACTCATTGCTTTAAATTTTATTCTGTTTGCTGTCTGTTGGCTTTTGCATAGGATGCCCATCTGCACAGACACATACCAATGAGCTTGACTACAGCTACATCTATGCAGGAAGAAAACCGTTCAGAGCCAGATCCTCAGCTGCAATAAATCAAGCAGCTGTGGATTCAGGCCAACAGAGACCATGCGTGAGATCTCCCAGTTTCTCCTCTCAAATTGTTGTAATAAACTAAACATAAGTTTCAGTAGCTCCCTATCTTTGCCTTGCTTTTGCACTCTGACATTTTGTCTGAATCCACGTGCCAGGGTAAATACAAGAAGGATGATCACACCAGAACTGCATTCAAATTGTCAGTGACTCACCCGCTCACATAACCACCTCTGTAAGGAAAGATGGCTATAGTTTTCACCTCTCACTGTTTTAGGAAAGCAGAGGCATAATCCATATGGTCTTGCACAGATACCCTCCCTGGAAGAAGATCTTTATAATTCTAGGGAGCAAAAGAAATTAAGCTCTGATTATGGAGGTAAAACTCCTCGGTTCATGGTTTGTGTGCTGTTTTTCTGTTACAGCCTTGCACAGGGGGCATCTCTCTTGAAACTCAGCAGTGAAGAGGTGGTGTCACCCTCAGGGTGCTGCATGTGGGGATAGCTGACACCAGCACCAGGAAAGCCAAGGTCCAGCAGCTCCATCCCTCGCTCCTACCTGCTTGGCTCACACAACAGCCAAAATGCAGCCAATGCAACTGAGATGACACCTTCCTCCCCACTGCTTTGTAATGCTCAGAGCCAGCATGAGGACCTTTGTCTCAGATTCCTTCTGGACCCTTTCTTCATGAAGGAAGGGGTTGGAGATGAAAAAAATAGAATCCTCTGTTTTTTTTCACTTGTGACCTTACAGATGATACAAGCAGCATGTATGGCCTGGGCTCACTAGCCGCACAGAGGTAATTGCTGTGTGCAGCCCATCAGACAAACAAATGAGCAATGGCTGTGGCATCCAAAGGTGACCAGCAGCTTGCTGCTCCACATTGCTAAGGGAATCATTTTGGTTTCACATCTGGGCCAAGCTGTTACATTTGTGTGACCTTTTAAAATCAGTGGAACTTTTTGTGAAATACACAGGCAGCCAAATATTTAGGTCTTCCAAGTTATTGTGGGCCATTAAGTATTATTTACGTATCACAAACACATGGCTGCAGAGAGACAGAGCTGTCTAAAGTTTGTACTGTGTCAACTGTTCACATTAATGTACTTTGTCTATCATTAAAGATGAACACTGTTTTTTCACCAAGAGCTTAATCAGAGTCCATTTTTGGTGGGTATAAATATCCATCTCCATTATTCTAAGGTACTAGGTCAGGACTTCCCTGTGTTCCCAAGGATGGCAGCATCTACATGTCCTGATTCCAGACACTCCCTCACCTACAAAAACAGATCTTCCCTCTGCCACAGAACTGCTGTGCACTATTCTGCTGCAACAGTTAGGTAAACCCAAGCTTGCATTTCCTCACTGGCTTAGTAACAGTGCTTACTTCCCCACCTGAGGCAAGGGCACATGAACCAACCTTACAGCTGTCATCAATTGAGCCTCGTACAAGTCATCATGCAAGACTTGTCTGCTGGCCTTCACCACAACCCTGTGTTTTGCCTCCAGGGAACCCTCCTCCAGGTGAAAGTTTTCATACTTGGTGCTGAAAGGTTAAAATGTTTGTAGATATCATTAACCCCAATGAACAAATCCAATGCCAGTTGTTGCTTGAGAGGCTTTGAGGGAGCTCAACACATACAATGTACCAAGTGTCAAAGCTGATAAAAATCCAGAACTTTTAGAAGTGGAAGTCTGGGGACAAAGAGGCTGAAGACCCTAAAGTCACTTGTGTGCTTGGCCTCAGCTGCTCGGGGCTGTGCATAGCTGCCAGCATCAGAGTTAACCCTTTGCTATGTAGGAATCTATGGAAATCTCCCAGCAGACAATTTATTCCCAGGGTCACGTCACCACACCTTCCAGCAGGCATTTCTCATCCTCTTTGGCTGCTTTCATAGAGTCATAAAACCATCTAGGTTGGAAAAGACCTTCAAGATCATCAAGTCCAACCATCAACCTGACCTACCGAGTCTCACAACTAAACTGTGTCCCTTAGTGCCACTTCCACACATCTCTTAAGTACTTCCAGGGATGGGGACTCCATCAGTTCCCTGGGCAGATCATTGCAATGCTTGACCACCATCTCCATAATGACATTCTTCCTAATGGCCAATCTAAACCTCCCTGGCAGATGCTGCTTGCAGAGCTCAATATTCAGAACTGGAGTTGTGCTGCTGAGCTGCTACTGGTCACATATGTGACATAGTATTATCTCTTCTCCCAGCATAGATTACAGCAAATCCAGAGCATGAGAACTCTACAATTTATTTCTACTTGTTCCTTTATATATGTATATATATATTTAATTTTACATTTAGCTTTGTTAATAATGAAAATAGCATTTTAAAATCTAATGTTTTGTTGCTTGCAGAAGCCCAACTTTGCAATACTTGAGCACAGAGCACGCAGGAACCTGTGCACAGGAATCTTCATTAAATCTGTTGCAAACTGCAACATGCAGAGGCAGAAAGCACGTTGCAATGTCCACACACTCTGTGCTGGGCAATGTTTGTGTTACTGTTTTCAGTCCTTACTGCAGCATGAAAAGCTTTTTAGAAATATTCAGTGCAATTATGCTATTTGCTGCATCAAGACACATTGCAGGCTATCTGCATCAGCAAAATACCAAGCTGCTGCGGAGGTCTCTGGCGAGGGAGCCACCTACGTCTGCCCTGGGGTCACGTACATATTTCTCCCCTTTCTGCAGCCTTCTAGGAGGAATCTCTTTGAATTCATGAAAACAGGGGATCACTTGCTCTGTGCAAGTTGTGTCAGGTTAGGTCAAGCAGGAGCCATCAGAGTGCTCGGGAAAAGGCAGCGTGGCCAAGCTGCGTCTGCTCGCTCAGCAGTGCCGGGGTGCTGTGCTCAGCCCCTGCTTTGCAGCGTTCTGCTGCCAAGCGGCACAGTCTCAGGTTCTGCAAAATAAAATAAAATAAAAACACACTGGTTTGTGTGTGTGGGGTCACTAAGTGGCCGAGTTGTTAATGAAATAATGCTCATTTTGCTCATAAAATAAATAAGTCACTTCAAATCCTTAGGGCTTTGTCTTCTCTTATTTTGCTTGGCACTTTGTATTGAAAAAAATGGAGAAGACAGAGATGAAAACTCACAGAAAGTGGGATTTCACTTCCATCCTTAGAAAAGCTTCTGTAATACCAACAGTGACAATTTTTCAGTGTTATTTTTCCCACAGCAAAATCCCTTTTGTTCTTCTTAGAAATCTGTCTTTTCCAGTGGGATCTTTGTATCATAAAAATTGTAGCTATGTTTATGTAAAAATGAGAAAATAAAAAATGCACTGGGAAAAAAAGTTTTTTACACACCAGAATCACTCTCTACCTTCACTGTCATCATTTTCCCAGGTTAGTGCCAGGGGAAGGTGAATTGAACTAGCAGGATTTCAAGGGTACGGTGCTCCTGAACCAAATGCATTTTTTGTAGCTGTGAGAGCGATGAGAGATTTGGGAGCTGATGCTAATGTGGAAAAAGCCATAACAGGGGGTGGGAGAAGAAGGAGAATGAGCAGAGATCATCACCTGAGGGGGCTGAGGGACTGTGCCCTATGGAACCATAACAGAGACTGGGTAGGAGCTGTGCAAGGTCTCAAGAGCAAAGCTAAGTGCAAAAGGAACATAGCCTGCAAAAGAAAAAGCACAGGGAAGGGTGTGAAAGGGAGGGTCGTTAGCCTGAGCAAAGGACAGGGATGGTTATTTACTAGCAGTGTTTGGCTGTGATGGAGCAGAGCAGTGTTAGAGCCTGGACGGGTGCAAGGGAGCAGAGCGGGTGACCAGCAGGCAGGGAACGGCAGCATTGAAAAGGATGGATCACTCCGGGGCAATGGTTTATACTTGCTTCATTATTTAAAAGTAGGCTGAGGCAGGTAATTACTCATGAGCCTGACCACGAGGTATTTAGCAGTTGAACCACAGGAGAAACTGCACGCACAGCCTCCCTCCGCCTGGCAGGAGGCAGAAGTTGATGATTAATACAGCTGAAGTCACTTTACAGCTCACCTCTCCACGGGCCCATTTTCCTTGAGGAATAGGTCTGCTGCGAACAGCCGTGCTCCTGCCAGCCTGGGGATGCTGCGAAATGCCGCTGGTACCTTGCAAGGCCAAGGGGCAGCCAGGCAGAGCTGTGGGTTGGGTGAGAGGCGGGCACCGCGCGCTTCGCTTCCCCTGGGGACAGGAGGGACAAGGCACAGCTATGCCAGCCCAGAGTCACAGCCCTGCTAAGCAGGCAAGCCTGTTTGCATGGCTTCTGAACATGCACTTGGGGCTGCAGAGCTCAGCAATAGCTTTGTTCGGTTGTACTTTGCCTGTTGTGACAAAAGGAGGCTTAATTTTGGACAGCATCATGAAACCAGTGAGATGGATGTAAGTACTAGCTGATACTCAATACCAGGAATGACCTGTCTTTTATGTCTTCTCACTGTTCTGGTAGAAGCCTACCAGAATGCAGGACACATGTTTTCCAACTCAATAGCAGGTATCCAGCTGGAGAAATGTGTTTCCCTGAATTATGGCCATATGCTATATATCCCACTTCAACATATCATATCAAGTTCCATCTGCACAGAATTTGACACTGCATAAAACAATCTGCTTTGAATTTGAATGCATATACTTCCTTGCACAAAACAAAACCCTCCTGCTGAAAAGGCTGCAAGTCTAAATGCCCTGGAGTTTCTGGTGAAGCTCCGCCACAAGCAGAAAAGAGCAGAACCAAAGATGTAGGGACGTGAAGGCATCTGAAACAAATTCCACCTTCTCACTGATGAGCTTATACTGGTGGCTGCGGAGAGTGGTGAGAGCAGGACCCAGAGCAAGAAATAGCAGCAGACACACTAGCACTACCAAGCTATACAAAGCACAGTGTGCAGGGGTACATTGTTCAGGCTTTCTCAAAGCTGCTCTAGCTTGTTCACATCTGTAGCAGTGCAATACTTAAAAGGCAGCCAGAGAGTAGATGCCTCAGCAATTTCTAGTACTGTAGCGCTCAGCAGTATAGAAAAATTCAGAAAACGTTTTTGCGTGATGAAGATGACTCCTCACACAGACTAACTGTGGACAGTGAGGAGGACTATGACAAGTCAACATGGCCAAAGGGAAATTCCACATGCAACACAGAAAAAGGGTTGCTGTTTTTGTTGTTGTTGTTGTTTGTTTGTTTTCCCAATAAAATCTGATTGCTTCCAAACTGTTTGGCAGGCTTCTAATGGCCCCAGGGTGATCCCATCTGCCTCACCCCCTCAGGCATTCACCTTCTCCTAAGGAGGCCCATTCCTCACTAGAAAGAAAGTCAGAAATACTTCAGAAGTCCTTAAATGATGAACACCTCTTCTTTATTTCCTCTTTTTGTCCCCAAACTCTTCAGCCAGATTTGCTGTAGCTGCTTTATGTTTGATGGCTTTGCTGCCTGTTTTGTCAGTGGTGAATTTGCTTGCCTTGTCTCTCAGCAGAGCAGCCTTTGGCAGAAATACATCCTGGGTTAAACAGCTCTGTAGAACTCTAGTCTCAAAGAACAAAAAGAAACAGCAGCTGAACGATAATGAAGGGTCAGTGCAACTTTGATGAAGCACCATTGATGAAAAGGGTCAACTTGGTGTTAGGTATTGGCAAAAAGGGACAGGAATATGTTTAACATCATTCCAGTTCCAACAGTTACTTATTTTTATTGTTACAACTAACACTGGAGAGCATGTGGCTTCGTGGATGCTGATCTTCAGTAGTGGAACACGTACGTGAGCGGGCTGATTAGCAGGTACTCCACATCCAATTCATGGCTGTGCCAAGGGCTGGCAGACATGTTTGAGAGCTGCTTCCTCTCGAGTCTGCGTGATTTCTGGTTCAGGATGGATCAGAGCTTTCTGTGTGCTTTTATCTGGCCAATCACAATAACATACAAAGCTCTCCAGAGATACTCATCTGACTGAATATGAATAGTAAGTGACAAACAGAACAGTGATGCCAAATTGACACTCTTGAGGACACAAAACCCAGTCTCTGAAAAGTGTCTGGGAGTCAGCTGCAGTACATGGCAGTGCTGGGTGCAGCATAGCTACTAGAAAGGCAACTTTTTTTAGGGAAATTGAGGCTTGGGACTTTTAGGGACAGTATCAACATCAACAGCAGATCTTGTCTGATGAATGCACAGAAGCCCATCAAAACTGCACATAGTTGTCATGCCATAAGCCATTGTTGGTTTTATGATAGCAACAAGAGTCTCCTCCCAAGCACAGGACTCCACGGGAGTAGGAGCAAACAAAGGGTCTCACCCTGAAGCATTCAGCTGTCTGTATTAAACAGAATGCCTTACATAAAGTTACCAGAGGCATTTATTCCACTCTGCTCGGTACTAATGACATCCCAGCAGGAGTACTGTCCAGTTGAGGTGTCACAATAGGCATTGCAATAAATCCCCTTTTTCCCATTTTAAGCTGCAAAATCCAGGCCTGTATTTCCCAAGGGAGTTAATTGCAGATGAGTGCTTAACAGAGTTTTTAGGAGTACCATGGCATCCATTCTCCTTGGTCTCAGGCAGCTAATGATGAAAAGACCTTAGGTGTTGTGACACTGCAGACTGCTCTCCATGCACTGAGCCCCCAGGAGCCATTCTGCTTCCTCCTCTGATGGCCAGAGACCGAGCAAGGCCCATCCTGGTAATCATTTTTGAAAATACTTCTGAGAGCATAGAGAGAAAGAAGGTAAGGAAGGCCTGGTCTGTGGGCCATGAGTTGCCCAGTCTTACGTACCTATCTGTCATGCTTAAATATAGTCACTGTGCCCTGTTATTCTGCCTGTGGTCAGCAGACCACTGATGGTCCAGAAGACAACAGAAAATGATCTGCAAGAGCATGATTCCTAAAACTGGACACAGAACTTTACTTGACCTCTAATCAATCCAAAGCACTACGGAGTACTTCCCATATCTATCACCCCAGTTATTTTATCGTGCAATATCCAGGGCAACATGATCATTTACTACCTCACATTCAGATATCATTCCAGTAAAAAGCCTAGATTCTTTCTAGCCAGATTTTGCATTTTTGATTCAGATTTTCCTTCCTTAAGTGTAATACTTTGCACTTATTTCAATTACATTTCACCGTACTTATATCAAACCACCCTTTTCATGTAGCAAGATCATTTGGAAACCCATTTTCTTAAATGCTTGAGCTTCGATTCACTCTTATCAGAGAAGAAAATTAGACTAGCTAGATAAGATTTGTTTTGGATAAATTCATGTCAGATGTTTTTATCACATTATCATTCTGCAGTTTTGAAGCATTTGATATGTTTTTTTTTTGTTTTATTTTGTTTTGTTTTTGCAGTATTTTTCAATGTATTTGAGATAGCTGAGACAGGTTGGCTGACCTGTAATTCTTGGTAGCTCATAATTCTTCCATATTCTTAAATGTAATTCTTACTATTTCAAAAATTACTGTGGTTGGTTCTTTAATTATACCAGAGAAACTGTCAACGGGACTTCAGCATGTGCATTTTATTCAAATGTTCTTTCACTTTTTTTCTGTGGCCTGTGTTTCAACTCCCTTGCTAGTTTTAAGTGTTTTTTCGGCCTCTTGTATCAAGTAAACTCTATTTGCAAAGGTGTTTCACACTTCAGCCTGCTCTGTCATTTGTCCTTTGTTTGCCATCCCCCTGCAGTGATAACCTTTTTCCTTCTTTTCCTCTTACATATTTTTCTGGTCCCTTTTACATTCTTTACACTTCAGCCTTTCTCTTCTACTAATCATAGAATCACAGAATCATTTAGGTTGGAAAAGACCTCCAAGATCATCAAGTCCAACAGTTAACCTAGCACTGCCAAGTCTGCCACTAAACCATGTCCCTAAGCACCACTTCTACACATCTTTTAAATACCTCCAGAGATGGTGACTCCACCACTTCCCTGGGCAGCCTGTTCCAAAGCCTCACAAACCTTTCAGTGAAGAAGTTTTTCCTAATGTCCAACCTAAACCTCCCCTGGCGCAACTTTAGCCCATTCCCCCTTGTCCTATCACCTGGTGTGTGGGAGAAGAGACCAATCCCCACCTCGCTACAGCCTCCTTTCAGGTACCTGTAGAGAGTGATCAGGTCGCCCCTGAGCCTCCTCTTCTCCAGGCTAAACAACCCCAGCTCCCTCAGCCGCTCCTCGTAGGACTTGTTCTCCAGACCCCTCACCAGCTTCGTTGCCCTTCTCTGGACCCGCTCCAGCACCTCGATGTCCTTCCTGTAGTGAGGGGCCCAAAACTGAACACAGGACTCGAGGTGCGGCCTCACCAGAGCCGGGTACAAGGGGACAATCACTTCCCTAGTCCTGCTGGCCACACTGCTTCTGATACAAGTCAGGATGCTGTTGGCCTTCTTGGCCAACTCTTGGCACTTGGCCTTGTTGAACTTCATACAGTTGGCCTCGGCCCATCAGTCCAGCCTATCCATATCCCTCTGTGGAGCCTTCCTACCCTCAAGCAGATCAATGCTCCCACCCAACTTGGTATTGTCTGCAAACTTTCTGAAGGTGCGCTCGATCTCCTCATCCAGATCATTGATAAAGATATTAATGAGAACTGGCCCCACTACTGAGCCCTGGGGCACACCACTTGTGACTGGCTTCCAACTGGATGTCTTTTTTTCACTTTTTGTATAATGCATTTTTGCTGTCAGACAACCAAATGGCTCCTGACTCAGGCACCCAGGTTTCTTCCAACGCTGTCCTTGCCAGCAGGATAGCTTCCTATGGGACCTTCAATATAAGGACTTTTTCCATACTGCCTGTTTCCTTAAATTCCTTCCCCTTTTCAGCTCCTCCCTGAAAGACTTTCCCTATCAGTTCCCAGAATGTGTGGAAATCTGCCTTACAGGAGTCATTTGGTCTTGCTCTCCTCCTCTCAATCCTCCTCTTCCACCAATGCATGAGCTCCAATTATGTTTGAGCAAGTTCCTCTTTATTAGTCATATCTATCACAGCCTTATCTGGCTGTGGCTCCTGTAGCTGCCTCCACAGTTTGAAACAGAAAGCTGTCCCAACACATTCCAAAAACTTGAGGAACTGTCTGTGCTCTGCTGCTTTTTTGTCTTTTTATTTTCCTTACAGCAGATATCTGGTTAGATAAAGTCCTCGATTACCACTACCTCATATCCTCAGTACACTCCCAGTGGTTGCTCAAAGAAAGTGACATTGAACTCCTCGTCCTCATTAAGTGATCATTAGTAGAGCTTTACAGTTCCTCTCTATTTTATCTCCAGCAGCGCTGTCCCTCCCCACTTTCTGGCCACACATCCATAATATGCCAGATAATACTCTTCCCTTTTCTCCTGCCTGTTCTTCCTACACAAATTATACTCTCTGCTAATATTAAAGTGCTGCAATATATTCTGCAGAGTCTGTGTGATGTTGATTAAACCGTGGCCTTTGTTGTGTCCCAAGACTTCTAGTTCTTCCTGTTTATTCTCCATACTCTTAGCATTAGTGTAAAGACATCTCAGATGTTTGGCAGTTTGCCCTTACATTATCCCTTTTGTCCTTCTATGGCCCTCCTGAAATTTCCCACTTCCACTCCAGAAATGAGTTGTCAACCAGACCTCCAATTTTCTTATTCACCTGAGGTCTTTTCTGCCCACCCAGATGAAAGCCAGCATCCGTGGATCCTTCTCACTCATTCTTCCCTAGCACCAAAATTCTGACATTCTGAAAAATAATGGTATTTTTGCTAATTAAGCAATGCTCTGCAAGATGGAAATTCCCCTAAGAGTCTTCCTAAAGAACTGGGCAGAAAGTTGTTAGTAGGAAAGTGGTTTTAGGGGATAAAAGTCCCCAGTCTGATTTCAGGCTTCTCATCTCCAGAGAAAGGGCTGACAGAACACATAATTAAAACAAACACTAGTTTTGTGGCAGCCTGGGGTGGCCCAAATGCTAGCACGTGGTCAAACACGGGGTCCCATACGCTGCATCAGGCTGAAGCCAGGCGAAATAAGCCCCAGTTAAAACCTTGGGAGAACGCTTCCTAACTCCCAGCTGTACAATGCACTAAATAATAATGTATATTCACTGAGATTGGTCAGACCGAGTGCTACTTTTCAGGGCTGCAGCCATCAAGGAACAGGCAGCCGATGAGCACAGCAGGGGTTATACGTTGACTCTCCTCCCTCACAGTCATGAACAGCTGGAACATCCACAGTTTACAACCGGTCTGACATCGCAAAGCAACAAGAACAAATATTTGGAAATCTAATGGTATAATAGAGCTGAATGCTGACAGGAGAACCCCGCTCCAGAGGAATAAACTCCTTTACAGCACATGGCCGCTATGCGAGAGAACAGACTGCACGCTATGGCAATCTACTGTCCTGCTGCCCGGCCTCTGAACGAGTGACAGGCGTGAACTTCGGTCACCCGACTCCCCCAAAGCTTCAGATGTGCTTCTGAAGCAAAGATGAAGAGGTTATAAAGGGAGATGTTTCATTCAATGTCATCGACTCTGTCCCTCTGCTAACATTTGAGGTTAAACACTGAGGTGTAAAAATAAACACGCTAATTTTATATATTTCAGTGAACAGACTGAGCTCTCATCTACATGGAGATAATGAAGAGGAAAATGACCTATTGGTCCAGTGGAGGGGGGGGAGGGATCCCCATCATTTTTCCACAGAAAGCATTTGTAAAAATACAGCCCAACCCCCATAAAAGAATGTAAGAGAGAACTTGGGGTCTAAAAAGGAGGAGCAACCCTTACAAAGAAAGGGCTTAAGCCCCAAACTATTTTTTTTTCATTCAAATACTCATTATTCTATTGTTCTGATACATATCTGTAGTTCAGAGAGGTGCCAGTCATTTTTCTGTGTGTTTGAGCAACACAGCCAGTGAGATGGATGAATTGGGTAATGCTTGCTGATAGGCATCACGCAGTCAGGCGGCTGACTTCAGCTGTCTTCTATCTGCTGCTGTCTATTCCCACTGCTTAATAGATTCTGCTCCCTCTTCTGGCCAGCAACATAATAAAAGAAATCATTTCCCCTTTCAAATATGATTTTGAGCATGGGGAGTTGAGAAATGGAAAAGAAAATTCATATTACTTTGGCAGGACAAAGAGATCTGAGCTACACATCCACTGAATTACCATATTTGGATTTCTCTGTAACAAAGGCTTTCAGTATTTGTGGTAAAAGCTGAAAAAATAGTTACTGGTATTTTTTGTTCAGCTCACTGGTTAGCACTTGGGGGGAGAGTGGGATAGGGGCAGAGAGGAAAGACCATCTATCAGCCTTGCTGTATCTTTCACTTCTCCTCCTCAGCATTGTACTGCTCCTTCTCAGTCTTGTACAAAAGAATATTGCAGAACTAAAAAAGGAAATGGAGAGAGATTCCATCTTTAGGAAGAGCAGACTTGCCAAAATGGGCTCAGATAGTGTTATATTAGCTATAGCATCCAAAAGACATGCCCAACAAGGCCAGCGTTTTCTCTCTTTCAGTAAGCAAAGTCCAAAAGGTTTGTCTCCAAAGCAGATACTGCAGATTCTGACTATTTTGTTTCTTTTTTTCAGGTCCTCTCAGTCCCCTAGGAGGTTAAAAAGCACAGACATTTGGGAAAAGGGCTTTCAAACCTTTTCCTGGCCATCAAAGACGCCTCCTAAAAACCAGTTAATGTAGGAGAAGGTACAAAGCGCTCTGCAGCGTGCATCCAACACAGCAAAATCTTCACTGTTGCTTCTTAAGGACTTCCTTTGAGAAGAGCTCTCCTAGGCCTCCCCCAGCTGGACTTTGTCTGATCAGACTCCCCAAAGCCACGTCTGAGGCATACCAGAAAGGACAGCTCAGTGACCGTGCAGCTTGCTACCAAGCGTGCCACGTACGGGCTTGCAATAGAAGCAACATTGGGCTTCACACTGAAAGCAAATTGCATTCAAAACCACAGGGTACTGTTTTAGCCAGAGCGTGGTCTGTACACCTGATGCACTTGTGCTCCCTGGTCAGTGAAATCAAGAGGTGATTCACTCAGCCTTCACACACTTTGCTATCTGTGAATTTTGTAAAATCTCAGATTTTTACTTTGTGTTCATTTCCAGTTTACGGCACCTGACGTATCTTGATTACCTTTGCTCGGAGAGCACATTCCAGCCTGTTGGGATGCAGATTTTCTGTGTCATTTTTCCATTGCTTTCCTCCATAATGAGAGCAGGAGCTTGGTCCATAGCTGATGACTACTAGACCAGCAAGGTGGGAGCAGCCACCAAAGTTCACGCCAGCCAGAATGCCACTTTAAACCCGGCTTTAAAACTAAAGCTCCTTTTAAAGCTGCTATTCCCAAATCTACTATTAGTCACGAGCTTGAAACACTAATAAATGCTAAAAAGAAATATTCCTCTGGAAGTTGTACCAACAATAAGGCTGGACGCTGCTGCAGGTCTCTCAGCTGCTGCTATTCAAATGCCCGGGCCCAATTCTGCAACCCTTTGTTCAAGCACCAGTCCAAGCGAGAGAAGGTTTGCCAGAGAAAAACGTGCGAGATCGATCTTGTGATCTGGTAACAATTCCACTTTATATGAAAAGAACCTTGTTTTCAAACACATTCCACAGCTGCCGCAAGGTGAGCAGCTCTTGCAGCTCTCAGGCACATAAGATGAGGCTTTTTGGGGGTGGTTTTTTGTTGTTTTGTGGCGGGGTCTCACAGCCCCCGGGCTGCCTGCACTCAAGAGCACCCCGTCCTCTGCACGCATTGTCAGGGGAGAGGATGGGACTTCTCTTACTGAAACAACTACTCATTGAATAGTTCTTCATGATCTAAGAGACAACCAGGAAAGATTTAATAAATATATTACCCATTGCATCAAAAAATAAATATCATTTATAAAACATTCATTGTCTTTTGCTCATCATCATAATACAGTGTATATACACGTGCCCAGTACAGATGAGATTTACAAACGGTTGCCTGAATTTTTCCACTTCATGCATTCTCCCACTTACAGTACCGTAAATCACCGCATCAAATGCATAAAATCATAATGTAGCTTCTTGCATATTTCTGCCACCAGCNCTTCAAACAGGAAGAATGGCTTTCGGTAAGTCTTAAAGTGGCACTTGCTCAACTCAGCTCTGCAGCACTTTAGCACTGGAGCCAACGTTTACTTGAGAACTCAGAACTGCTTAACCAAATAATAGAACATATAAAAGCAAGCTGACTTTTTGAAAAAAAAAAGTTTAATAATACAGTAATAGTTGTAGTATCGTCCAGTAAAGGTGTATTGTAAAAATGTTCTGAATATTAATTTACCTCAGATAACTTTAGAGTTGTAAATACTTGCATTATAGTGAGGTAGACAGTAAAAAAAAAAAAAAAAAAAAAAAAAGTTCTTTTCTCCATTATTAGCACAGAATTTAAATCTTGTAATAATATTTTAAGGAAACGATAATGTTAAGTAAGAATGAAATATTTGATTAATGCTTAATTCTGTACAACTCAAATATAAACTTTTAAAAATATTAGAAATTATAACATTTCGAGTGCATATAATGTTTTGTACATTAAAAAAAAAGAAATGCATGTTGTTCATCTCCATTTTGCACTTTTCAGTCTGTTTAAATAAACAAATATTTACAACTTTTATATGAACAACAGTGCATCCCAAGCAAAATGTGCATTTTAAATTATTGCTCCTGGTCGAGTCTTTTTACTAGCATTTTATATTATTATTCTCTTCTCTCTCTCTTTTTTATTTTTCCACCAATTTGTAGCTCTGCGACACCAGATAAGCTAACAATTCTAGCGATCAGTGGGGAAAAGCCTGGAACTACAAACATAATAGTTACATCAAAAAAGGGCTAGGCATGCTTCGAAGTGCACTTTCCTCAGGTGAAGCCGTAGCTGAGACCCAAAGGTGGGAAAGAACCAGAAACCGTACATAAATGCCTTTTCCAGCGCAACGTTTGCGTCTAATACTGCTGCAGGTTGCGAGAGCCACCGAGCTGGAGCTACCTAGAGATCCGTCGTTGCATCGCTGCACTGTTCGCGAAGTCCGAAGGAGTTTCCTTTCCCATTCACCCCGGTTGTGCTTTCTGTAACACTTCGCTCTTTTCACAGTTGTTCATTGCTGTCTTAAAATATAACCTAACCGGTAATTACAATCTCGAGCGATTTTTTTTTCTTTCTTTTTTT